>PVKA01000606.1:157016-189882 GCA_004027165.1 Ctenomys sociabilis | reverse complement strand
TTTTTTTTTTTTTTTTTTTTTTTTTTTTTTTTTTTTTTTTTTTTTTTTTTGTCTTTTTGAGACAGGGTCTCACTATGCAGTTCAGGCTGGCCTTAAGCTCACTTTGTAGCTCAGGCTGGTCTCGAACTCACAACAATCCTCCTGCCTCAGCCTCCCGAGTGCTGGGATTACAGGCATGCGCCACCATGCCCGGCTCAATTTCTGACTCTTAATAGGATAGAGGAAAAAGTATTCTTCCTATAGATTTCATGAAGAACTCTTACTTCCCTAAGATTTCTGTTTCTCTCTGTCTCTCTCCGTTCATTCTTCAATCTAGTTCAAACTTGTGATTCTACGGCCTCAGCCTCCCAGTCTCCTGGGATTGTAGGTGAGTACCAGCAAGTCTACCTTCAAGGCATTTGTTAGAGGGAGGCCCTTTATTACCATTTAAATGCAGGACATGGAAGGAGCTAGAATTAGTTATATGGTTCCATTAACTAGTTCTGAAATGTTTTGCTTTTCTAATCCTGTGCCCTCACAAGGGACTCCTGGCCTCCCATTTTACCTCTGTGTCTCCTTTCTTTGCCTTTTTTCCCCCAGTAGTGGTGGGATAATGGTAGGAGGGAGTTGTGATGCTGACTACGAGGGGAATGTTGTGGGGTTAATTCGGACAGACCTGTTTGGACATGATGTTGAGAAATCCACTGTTTGACAAGAGTTTTGCATGTGTGGAGTTTGGCAGAATTAATCAGGTTTCTCTAAATATTGTAATTATTATTTTTTTATATAGTGCATGCTGTGTTGCTATCTCTGTAATTATACTTTCTTCTTCTGAGTCATCTTGTTCTGATCATGAGGCTATTTCATTTGGTTGACTGTTAAGACATTAAAAAAACTTATTTGCTTGAATTTCGTTAGCTCTGATTACAACTTGTATCCCTATGCCCCAGGTTTTGATTTATTTTAGCACTCATGATCTGTATAAATTTCTGATACGAATTGCTTTCTTTCCTTCAGCACTTGTTATTTCGGTCATAATACTAAATTGAGTTTTCTCTCTTACATTAAAATGTTGGATACTTTTTCTTCAGCTTTGCAGCTTTAGGGAAAGTTATGTTGCATAGAAATCAACCCACTAGTTATAAAATGATTACTTGTTTTAGGGTTGAAAGGCTGCTGGAAAAAGTGCAAAGTCTTGGTGTCTCTTGATAGTTCTAGATATGATCTTGTGCCTGCACAGCCTGTGGGTAAGTTCACTGCTTTGGTCATCAGGTTAACAAATCTAAAAAAAACTGTAGAAGGTTCTCAATTTTTCTGTAAGTTTTTTTCCAAACAGGACTTAGTTTGGAAAGCCAATTTCAAATCTATAGAGTGATACTCTATTAATATGCAGGTATTGCATAAATTCAAATCCATAATGCTTTCTCTTTGTAAAGTACACTAGTGGGCTGACTATATTGTTTTTAGTGAAACTCTTCTTTGTATGTCCAGGAATAAAAATCCTGTTTTGCCCTGTAGAGAGGAAATTCATGTACATGTTGAAAGAAGTTGCTCAGTGTACTCCTTTCGCAGAAGTGCGCTTTCCAACCTCAGGATGCTGTTTAACTAAAACCCACTGATGGAGTTCAAGCCCTCGTGATCTAATCACCTTTCCAAAGACCCACCTTACACACAGGACATGCTTTGGGCATGTTTTATTTTTCTATGCATTTGGTACAGGGTCTCACTACAGAGCTCAGACTTGCAGTGATCCTCCTGTTGCCTGTGCCACCATGCCTGGTCTGGGTGGCCAGCTCAGTGTGCCTGGTGGCGTGGCTGGCGTGGCATGTGGTGCCCGGGATGGAACCCCAGTCCATGTGCCTCCCCAAGCAGGCACTTAGTCCACTGAGCTATCTCGCAGGTCCTAGGGCACATTTTAGATGTAGGCTGTATTAGTCTCTTAGGCTTTGGTTGATTGCTTTCTTCCTCTCCTCTCCCTCCCTCCATTTATTACCTCTGAAAATATTTATTTTACATTTATCTTTGACAGAATAATTGCACATATTTATGGGATGCAACATAACTTTTCAATACATGTGTATAATATGTCATGATAAATTCATGATAATGACATATCCATCACCTGGGATATATGTCAGTTCTTTATATTGGGGATATTTAAAATCCTTTTAGGTGTCTGAGATTTTTTAATTAATTGTTTTACCTGTAGTTGCCCTAATGTGCTATAGAACATTAGATGTTACTCTTTTTATAAAACTGCACTCCTGCAACATTGGTCTCTTTCTATATGTTCTTGCAAATATGCATTTAGTTCATACTACTAACCAGGCCTTGCTAGAGGATGGAGACAGGGCCAGAATGTGCCCCAAGAAAGAACAAGATAGCTTGTTCTTGCTGCAGAATTGCCACAGAATTCTCATTGTACTCTGAAACAGAGGCATATGACAATCAGGAAATACAGCTGAATATAATAAGCAATGTAACAAGGGAAAGAAAACATGTCGAGAGACCATTCCTAACCCAAATCTCAGGGGCCAGGAAGAATTCCTGGAGAAGGTGACATTTAAGATAAGACATGAAAGATAAATACAGTTGCTAAGGAGATGGGGGTGGTGGTGGGGGAGAGGGATGAGTGTTCTGGGTAAGGAGAATAACATTGCTGAGATAGACAGGGGGAGAGGGGTGAACTGCACGACTGACTGGGCCTCCTGTGGCCAGATGTGTCTAGTAAATATAGTTAGTGACTGAATGTGCGATGATTCAGGGTTATTCCTAAGTACCTGTCACCTGGGCACTAAGAGATAAGAAAGATTCAGGGAGTGGAGTTCAGGGATGTGGTGATGAGTAGCTGAGTTTCACACTGATTGAGTTTGTGATATGTATGGGATATATAAGAGGAAATGGCACTGCATCTAAAGCTCAAAATTAGCACATATGGTCCTTAATGCTACAGGAATGGATGAGATCCCCGAGATGGTGATGCAGACCTAGAGGAAAGCCTGTGTTAGGAGGGTGGGGTGGGCCAAGAAGAGCCCTCAGGAGACCGGAAACAAATACCAAGTGGGAGAAGTCACTCAGGGACTGGTTGGTGACATGGAAACTGAGGAGGAAGACACTTCAAGATGGAGGATGGGTCAAATATGAGGCAGAATACAGGAAGTTATTTAGATATGTCCACAGGAAGTCTTTATGATTCCCTCAGTGAGGGGAACTTTTGGAACAAACTGGAAACCAGACATAGAGAAAGTTGATGAAATAAGCAAAGACTTTCAAAGAATAGAATGCTGGTGCCAGGCTGGAATGGTTAGTGGGGCATGGAGAAGTCGATGTTGACATTTTGAGAGAAAGTAGGAGAAAATAGAGTGATAGAGGATCATGGAATCTGGAGTAATTACAGAAAGATGAACTTGGCCAAGAGGTCCTTCTTTCATTGGGACAGAAACAAAGGATGAAACAATAGATGCTAAAGTATTATTTCATAGCATAATATTTTAATTGTGTTCTTTTAAACAATTTCTTTACAGACACTACCCAAAGCAGTCTTTCACCACAGTGGCAGATACACCTGAGAATCTTCGCCTGAAGCAGCAGAGTGAACTGCAAAGTCAGGTAATTTCTAGAAGGCCTATTTTGTTATATTGGTAATAAGATTATTCACAAGGCAACTCTTCTGGGACCTTTGTCATTGTATTATTCATACCGGTCATCAGCCAGCATGGAGATTGATAGCAGACCTGTTTGGGAATTCTGGGTGATTGTATCGAACATCTGTATTGTTCTTGGTCTTGGATCCTGTCTGTATTCTCAGTTCTCTTATTCATGTGGGACTAAGGCAAGTAAACGAGTTCTGGTCAGAGTCAATGTTTCCCAACAATATTGATTTATTTGGTCCTAAATATTTAAAAACATTTTATAAATAGCTTTTCCACACTGCATATGCAGGGGAAACACAAGGTGTTAACTTGACCCAGTTGCACTGCATGTGGCACTAACACCCTGTCTGTGGATCTCACACCAGCTACTAGCTTTGTTTTCATCCTGTCACTTTATTCATATTTTTTTCATATGTCACGTTGACAGCATGAACAAAGATTAGAACACCACAATTGGCGCCCAGTCAACCGCTCTGGGTGCCAACTTGCCTTCAATATGGTGATGCGCATCGGCTAGGACTAGGGTTTTGAATGGCAGGGTTTCCCACAGGGATACCTGATCTCTTTCAGAAACACAGGGTACAGTATTGCAAAGAAATTTCCTTGCCTGACATAGCATAGGAAGAGTTGAGCAACTACAGTGTAGCTCATTGGCCAATGGTGTGGTAAAACCATGGTGAGGAAGAGGGAAGGCCAGCTTGTAGGCACCCTTGTGCTAGTCGTCAGTTGTGGCGTTGGGCCAGCTGCCTTAATTCTTTGTGCTTTTGTAAGGCAGTGCAGTCTCTGCTATCTACCTGCCTTGAATGGGCACAAGTTATCAACTGAAGTAATGGGTTATGAAAACATTTTGAAACATGGAAAAATATATTCCATGACTGGGAAGGCCACTCCTCATTCCTAAGATTTTTAGTATGAAAAAAGAAAAAGAGTAGAATTTGTGAAGGAAAGAGGAGTCCTAGGTAACAGCCTTTCAAGATGTCAATATGGAATCCTTGTTCCTGAGAGCTGACTTCTTTCAGTCACTGAGGATGAAGTAGTTTCCTTGGTGGCTTCACCACAGGGGACACTGGGATTCCTTAATTCTCTTACCATGGGACTTACAGTCATTTCTCAGTCCACTTAATTTCAGGAATTAGAACTTGTGTAATCCACTATTGGTGAAAACCATGAAGATCTGGTGGCAAGCCAAATTGTGCTTTGTAAAACATGCCAGGCCTTGTGTGCTAAGCCATTGCTCCCAAAATTGGGTGCTGACCAAAGAGATACCATTTTGCTAGAGTATCAGGACTCAGCTCCAGTCTTTGCAGATCCAGTATGCCTTTATTCTCATCAGGTTACTGATAAACAGATAATTCTAGAAAAATACTTCAAGCAATTAAATACTTAATTCTAGCCTATGCAAAAGAATTTATAATTAGTTAATCCTCTCATCACCAAGGTCACAGGGTGCATGTAGAAAAACGACTAATGCTTCCCTGGCATAACTATGTTTAAGTGACAGTAAAGACTCAGAAAGGAAGTTTGTGTGCATTCACGCTGGGTGGTGCTTCACGCTAGAGGCACGTTAGAATATAGCCATGAATGTGGGGAAGTAATCTTGCTTCACCCCTGACTCCTTCCTTCTCTGCACGCTGGTTTCTTTGGGCTCAGTGAAGGTATGAGGTGCTGTCCATCCAGCGAAGGAGTAAGAACATGTATGCTTTCCTGCAAGATGCCTGGCTTTGGAAATGTGAAGAAGAAAGTAGGTGACTGCTTTATGAAAAGCTGATTTCATTCTTCCCCATTTAGCATACTTCAGAAACAACAAATTTAAATAATTCTAGACAGGTGGGACAACAGGGAATAGGTATATACAAACTGATATAGGATCACCAAGCAGTGGTCAGGTCTAAGATTTTATCAGATGTGATTTTCTGTAGCAAGAAAACATAGGGCTTCATTAGACAGGCAGCGCAGGGAAATTGAATGGAGCTCAAGAAACATGAATTGATTAGCTACGCTACAGAGTTGTGCTGGCCATTGGAGGACAGACATCATCATCAGCACCTTTGCTGTATCGATGCTAATTTTATATGCATTATTCCACTAAATCTCAACCCTATGAGTATTTATTGCTGTTCCTATTTAAATGAAACATTTTATTTTTAAGTGATTTAAATAACTTGCCCTTACAAGGTTGGCTGGTAAGGAACTGAATTTGGAGTGGGCCTTAGGTCATGAGCCCCACTGTCTTACTCAGTATTCTAGTTTTTTGTTGTTGTTCAGAAAAAGATCTAAGGAGATGTATGAGAACATTATTGTCATGGTTACTTTTCTTTTGTTGCTGGGACAAAATACCTGATGCCTAAAAGTAAGGAAGGAAAGGTTTATTTAGTTCACAATTTGTGGAGGTTTCAGTCCATACTTGGCTGGTGCAGGGTAGAGTGGCACATGCCAAAGGGTAGCAGCCCATGGCAGCAGAGAACAGCAAAACTAGCAAGAGCAAAAAGGGAGGAGCAGCGGCCAAGAGCAAGGCTGTCTCCCTTCCTTACAGTGCATTCAGGCTACCCACCCCAGTGTTGCACCCACACCCATAATCCCAGAAGTACTCACCCTTAATCCCAGCATTGGATCATGAATTAAAAAGAATTCTAGAAGCCCGCCCCAATGACTGCAGGATGTTTTGGGGGGACAGCTAGACACAAACCATGACAGCTATTCTAATGGAAGCAATGGTACAGTATATGCAAAAGAAAGATTTGCATAAAGGGGAACTAGAAAGAAGTCACTAGTGTTATTTTCCTGGATGAGACATTAAGAGTATTGCCACTTTTGCCAAAGGGTGGAAAGATATCTTTCCTAATAGTAATTTTCCATAATTGCATTTGATCTAATTTTAGCCCACTAAATGATTTGATTCTGCAAGAGACCATTCCTTTAGAGTTTTGATATCTACAATTCTGAACAGTTCACCAGTTTTGGCAGAAAATTAACTTAATATTTATATACTCGTTTTGGTAATTTGTGAAAGTACATGAATCAAATAGGTTCATAGCACCAGGTCTTCTGCTTCTAAAATCTTTGGAGTTGTTTGGTTAAGAAGTTTTTTTCTGTCACTTCATTAGCTTACCAAATAAGCAAAAATGAAGGAAAAACAAAAACTAATTTTCAGTTTGGATTAGAAAATTATTTATAGTTACACATTATCTCTCTATTTTTTGCTCTCCGTCTTTCTGGGAGGGTTAGAAATGATGCCGGCACTTTTTTTCTTTTTTTAACTACAAGGCTTTTTCTTTCTTTTTAAAAGGATTTATACTAGGTAACAGATTGTCATAATAAAATGCTATCAACAGCTGGAGAATAAATAAACACATCAGAAGCCAGCATTTCAGAGCTGGCGAGGAGCAATCTCCTGTAGGCGATTGATTATTCAGCTTGCCAACAACTAGTTCCTGTCCACTGGGCCAGCTCCTGGCCACAGTGAAAGTACCATGGGACTTAGCCTTCAAGTGGGAAAGAGGGAAAGGAAGGTCCTTTTATCACCACCAGCTCCCTTTTGATCAGACATCGTAGGACGAACTGCTTCAGAGAAGTAACATCAGTGGCGTGCAAAGCCCCACTGGCTTGTGTGGCCCATTCGGCAAGGAGAAAAAGTGAAATCTAACTTCTAGTGGAATTAATGACATTTTAGTTCACTGGGAAGGCCTCAGACTTTTATTGCTTGCTTTGGAACCAGCCTCTTATCATTTCTTTTGTGTAGGAAATTGAGCTCTGAATTTCAGAGTCCTGACTTTTGGAATACAAACTCTTTATAAACTAGGGAATCCTTAAACTTTAAAAACTCAAGCCAGGTGAAAAGCTCCGTCCCATAGTTTAGTATTAGCTCTCTCAGCTCTTAAGGAAGATTAGCTTATTATTCTAATACACTGTTACAGAAAACATTTCTTTTTTCCAGTTCGTGTGGCTCACTGTGTTTGGAAGAGAAAGCTCAGATGTTTTGAGTACTTGGGCCATGAATCTGTAGACTTTTGAAGTCTTGGAAATGATTATTTAAATACAATTTCAGCAGATTCCTCCCTGACCAGAATAAAGAGCAGCTGTATGCCTGAGACAAGGTGGGGGACCAAACCGTGCTTTCTCATCGCCCCCCAGCTTTTTGTCCTTCTATTCTCAGGGCCTCAGGAGACCCCAGGCTTCTGCAGGCACAGTTTTAAAAACTACTCAAAAAGAAGACAAAGTGTTAGCTACTTCCTCACTTAGCTGCTTACGCGATTGGTTTTTCTGTTTGCAGTCATGTTGAAAATAACAGGGACTGGGGGCTCACTCTGTTCTTAAGTGGAGTCACGTGATTTCTGAGTGCTGATGAGATGAAAGATTGAAGGTGATTATGGGCAGGATACAAATCATCCTGAAATCTTCGAGTCTTGAGCGTGCAGTCTGTGTTGATTCTTTTTTAATCTTCCAAGTTTCTTCAGAGGCATAAAAACATGGTTCACAGAGAATACAATATATGATAGTAGTAAGGCTAAGAAGGTAACATGATGTTTTTTGGTAGGGAACATAACAGTTAAGTATCTTTGTGGGAAGAACAGACATATGTTTAACGTAACCCACTGGCGGCACGAAAGGTAGTGCTTGCCTTTTCTGAGCCTCCTCATTCTGCGCTCCACACAGTTTCTCTCTCAGATATCTGCCATCAGATTACCCAGCAAAGAGTTGAATATGTAAAGCAAGATCTGTCTGGGGGTCCATCCACTAGGTTCTGGGGAGACAGCTTAGTGGTAGAACACATGGCGAGTATGCCCAGGGCCTGCAAAAAATGTAACAAGACCTACAGGCAAGGCTGACTATATTTCAGTTTTATTAAGGAACTCTTAGAGACTGGGACCCAGGTTCTTTTCAGTAGAAGGACCCATTGAGACTTCTCTGCTGCACCTCCCCAGCTAAGTCCCCACTTCTGCAGCTGACTCTTTTCTTTGCTCTCCTCTGGATCCTTTTACTGTCTCTTATCATTGGACCCCCTTCAGACTTTTTTTTTTTTTTTTAATTTTAGGGAAGGGTCTACAGGGTGTTCAGGGGCTTACTACTAGATTGGACTCATAGTGATCCGCCTGTTTACAGCCTCCCAAGAGCTGGGGTTACAGTTGCGTGCCACTATGCCTAGTCTCAATTGCCATCTCAGCGTGCCCCAGGGTAGGGTCTGTGGGGTTAGCATGGCAGGCTTGGGGATCAAACCTCACTCCTGCCTGAGCTTGCTTGCAGTTGCTTTAATCCACTGAATTATTTGGCCAGCCCTCCCCTTCAGACTTCTAACCAGGAAGTCAGTCTTCAGATAGATTATTGTGGGTTGATCTTGTGTTCCTTCCATTGGTCTTAAACAAGAAGGCTTTCACACTTGCCTTTTAATTTTCTCTTTCCTTTAAGCTTAAGTTTGGCAGCTTTGCACTTAGCATCTTTTGATTGTTCACCCCTTGGCCTTATGCTACCCGCCCATGAGATCGCTTCCCCACCATGAGTGTTGCCTTGTGTATGTAGAGGTAGAAGTTCGTAAAATTCATGAGGAGAAGCTGCATTGTGTTGCACATCAAGATTTTGAGGCAGCAAAAATGATGAGAGATTGTGTTTTATACCTAGAAAGGGTGACTGTGAATAAGAATTTCAAAGGGGAAATATTAATTCACTTAATGTGGCACATTTATTTTAGGGAACATAGCATGGCAAGCAGATGTTAACTCTAACCTTGAGATGTCTTTAGGTCCCCAATTTCTCATAAGTCAGTTTTTTCTGTCACTTCTGGATAAAATGATATGAGAGACACACAAATCAATAGCCAGCTATAGAAATATAGCTAAGATGCTTTGCCTTAGTGTCAACTGGGAGCCTGTAATCACTGGGAGATGGTATTCTACTCTTGACCCTCCTAAAATGACCCATATCCTTTTCATTTGTTTCCAGGGTCCTAAAAGTTGGTCCTTTGTTGCTCTCCCAGCCCAGTCTGCCTCCCTTTCCATCCTTCCTGCATCTCAGGCGGAGCCTGGGGAGGTTTTATCTTATGGGAGCAGGTCGTAGGATATCTGCTTCTGTCAGTTGGATCAGATCAGGTCATTGGCCCTTAACTTAGAGGTTTGAATATACACTGGTCCTCCATACCTGAGTGCTGTGAATCCGCAAACTCAGCTTACCAAGAAAGGAAAATGTTTGAGGAAAACTGCATCGGCGCTCAACATGTGCTGGCTTCCTTCCCTTTGTCGCTCCCTTCTAGCCAATGTGGTGTCACAGTCATTCTCATGAATCTAAATTGAATTAGGTATCATAAGTAACTAGAGGTAATTTAGAGTACTATATTTGGGAGGATATACATAGTTTCTGTACAAATACTGTATCATTTTGTATAAAGGATGTGTACATCTGCAGACTTCATTATCTGAGGGGTTGGGGGAGGTCCTGGAACCAATTCCTGTGTGTACTGGGGACAGCAGCATAGTCTAGCAATTTGGTGATTTTGAGGTTGTGGGCCTCACATCTGCAAAGAGGAAAATATTAAGTCAATTTTTTTTGTCTTTGTCATCAGATGCCAACAATGTGTCTGGAGACTGAAGGGACAGATGCAAAAGGAGTTAGAAAAGGGAATGAGGGAATATGGTTGTAAGTCCAACATTTCCTCTTCCTCTCAGGCCATTAGAGCCTGCCTTCTTCACATACATGTGGGCGCCATCTTGGAGAGGAGACAGGAAACAAGAGAAACAGTATAAATCATCAAATGGACTCAGTGTGACAGATGGAACTAAATTTATCTCCCTGCAGCCATGTAGCAAGGACTTGTGAGGAATAGCAGTAGAACAAATAAAAAATAATTTCTATTTTCCTATGTATCTGAATAATTGCAAGTCTATCGCTAACTTGTCATAGGCACTTTGACCTACTTTCTTCCATCAGTAGGTCTGGCTTCTCTTTGTTCTTCAGTCAAGGAGGGAAACTTTTTGCCCTGTTCTTGTTTTTCCAGGTATAAAATGATTGAGTTTTCCTAGATGACTGCTATAATTCCTCTCAGATTTAATGACCTCTGATTTCAGTGCAGAAACAATCTGCATAGTGTCTCAAGTTAGTAGTAAAAGAAATTGAAGAAAAGGGACCACTGTTCTTTTCTGCCAAAACAATAGCAATCAGATCTGCCATTGGGTCATACCCCAATAACCTACTTACAGACTGTTCTCAAGTATGAAAGTCATGATTCAGTGGTCACTTAGCTCTTCGCTGCTCAAGGTCATTGATGGCATGGTGTATGACCTTCATATGTCCTCAGTAGATAGTTTTGAATTTTCTAATGTGATGGTAAACAGAATAACTATACTTATTAAATATACTTTTAGGAAATGTGTTATCTATTTTGTTTACCTTCTTTATTCTATGTAAAGTTTTTCCCTGAACGGTTCTCATTTTGTGGTAGCTTTTGAACTTTATGAGTAAGATAGCGGTAGAGTAGGTGCTTAGTGTGTGTATAAATAAGGTCGTGGGCTTATTGTTGAGCACCATCAAAACAAGTTGGTTTCTGCTCTTCCACGCTACTGCTTTTTGTTCTTTAGCACTCCCCTGTTTTCTTTCTAGAAGCAATAGCTTTTGCTGAGTGGATTCAGTGGACCCATTTGGGAGTTCCAGGATAAAACCTCCAGAGCTTGTTCCAGCACCTTACACAGACAAGCCAATCAAGAGAAATTTCCTTTCATTAAATTAGTAGGCATGTGAGGAGATCAAGCAATCCTTAATACTCTTAACTAATTAAGAGTTTAATTAGCAAAGAGATTAAATAATCAGAAAGTGAAAGATGACCTCTCTTTCTCTGCTGGCTAAAGTCACAGATTGGGAAGAGGCATACTAGGAAGGTAGAGGAAAAAGCTCAAAGCAGAGGAGATGCAGACTGCAGTGTGGTGTGCAGGGCGAGAGCTGGGCTCTGCCTCGCAGTAGCTTGATCTCTCCTGGAGTGCAAAGGTCATGTATCTCACAGTGGGCAGCCGATGGCGCTTTCTGGGGAGCTCCCAGGAAAGAGACTTAATTTCCTAGTAACGCATTTTTGGAATGGAGAATGCTGCTCTGAAACCACTGCCTTGTGATAGCATTAGACAACAAAACCAGATTTTCAGGACAGTATTGAATTCAGAAAGGCCTTTGGGAGTAGCTGTCAAGATGGGGAGCCACACACAATAAGCCTAGCACACTGAATATTCTACCTTCCGTGAAATAGATGTGTGTGTAATTATTATTATTTTTAACTGAGTCACCTGGTGTAATTATCATTTCACTTTTCCCTAGAAATTTGTGTATACCACTCACTGACTCTAGAAAAATATCCCAACTCCTAGGGACCCTGCAAAGCAAGAAAGTTGGCTCAAGAAATTCTGTGCGGACCAAGGAGCCTGTTGGCTTCATTTTTTTTTGAAACAGCTCCCATCTGGGACAGTTGCTGTCTTGGATTCTGAAATAAGATCTCCGCTTAGGCTTTCCAGAGTGTTGGCTGTACCTCTTTAGATGGGTTTTTCTCATTACACAATGTTTGGAGAGAGCGGTTTCCCTCCCTCCCTCCCTTTCCTTTGCCTTGAAGGATCAGGACGACGACAGATCAAAAATGAAGATGACACAGAGTTGATCCTAACTAGTGGAGCAGGGCCAGCTGCCTTTAGGTGATGATGCTCTGAGTGTCTATCTGTGTGAAGCTGTTTTTATTGAAAGGACTCCATGCTCTGTGACTAATTTCTGAGGGAAATCTGACAAGTCTTCAGTTACAGTGAACTCCTTCCCACACAGTGAGGCAGACAGTGAGTAACTAGATGTACTTTAGACACTACATAATGGGTTGTGTCAAATTCCAGGCTCAAAAAAGTGAAGAACGAAGTGCAAACTTCTAGTTTACTTTTATTTAAATAAACAATTTTAGTGCTCTAATACAGTTTTTAAAAATATTTTTTCTCTCCCTTTAAAATAAAAAAATACAAGGACAGTTAAATAGGAAAGAAAGTAATTATTTAAAAAAATTTCTTTTCCTTTTGTAGTACTAAGATAGAATCAAGGGCCTTTGTACTGAGCTGCATATATGCATATGTCATTAAATAAAACAAAATAAAATATTATTATTATTTTTTATTTTGAGACCAGGTCTTAGTAAGTTGCTCAGTTTCCCAGGCTGGGTTTAAACTTGCACTCCTCCTGCCTCAGCCTGCCAGAATGCTGGAATTGCAGGTCTGTGTACCATACCTGGGTCTACTGCAGATTTTAAAAAATATACTTTTAGAGTGGCCGTAATACTTACATACACTCGATGAAAATTAAAACCAAAGTAAGCCCTAACTGTATGTCTCTGCTGTTGGATGGAGAGCATATTTGTTACAGGGTTTCTTCTGAATTGGCTAAGTTGGGCCTCAAGTTCTACCAACCTGAATGCACCCTTGATCTGACCTCATGAGTTTGACAAGGGTATTAGATAGGAGAACTGGGTAATTGCCAAGGATCTGAAAGCTCACTGTAGAGCATTTTATTCTTTATAGGAATAGTTCTTAAAGTCTTACATGTGTGTATATATGTTTCTATAAAACACACATTATATATCATATATCATATGTGTATACTTGCATATATGTATACTCATACATATAACTGCTATATAGGAACATATACATTTTGTCTACATACGTATATAAACTTGGTATGTTGGACAATTAGATGTTCAGAAAAAAGTCTCCTGGAAGACTGAGAAAGCACTGGCATGCTTTCTCTTTCGTTTTCCCTGGCTAAGCATGACTTCATCTGCTGCTAGACCCTGCAACAGTCGACCACTCCCGTCTGAGTTTCTGGATTTGCTGTACACTTCCTGTACCCCTGTTCTAAGAACTATCAACTGTGAAAAAAAATTAATAGAAATAGGATTGTTTCTGAAAGTGTGACAGTGAGATCTTCTTCAAAATATCACCTGTTCCAGAGAAAAGACCACCGGTTCTACCACAGAACAAACATAAACATAATCAAAGTAGCTTTCCCTGTTTTGATGGGACTTACTTTCTATGTGTAGTTTGATAATGAATTTTTTTGAAAATTTTGTTTTAGTTATTTTTAATCTTTTTCTTTTTGTGGAACCGGGGATTGAACTCAGGCCTTTGTGCTTGCCAGGGAAGTGCTTATTCCATGGAGCCATCTCCCCGGCCCCTGATAATTAATTAAAAAAAAAAATCTTTTCATCCTTGCCTTTTGCTTTTGATTTTAAAGCAGAAGCCTGGATGTTATTAATGTAATGGGTGTAATTTAGTAGCCATACTGAGCAGTATGGGTGGTAAGGGTGATAATGTGTGAAATCAAGAAGAATGGGAAGTAACTGCATGAAAATCAGGCATCTTACAGGATGTAGCATGAGTCACTGTCTCAAGAAGTACACATGCTTGTGTTAATGCATTGTTGACATTTATTGCAAATGGAGAAAAATCATGACTCTCTGTGTTTCAAGCTATCACTAACAAAGACATCTCACTGAAGGACCCACCTGCATTTCCTGCAATTGATTCAGTGTAAAGCTGCTTCAAGTATTGATTGGCTTAATCTGTGCTTACTGAATGCCTCCTTGGCCAAGCATTCCACTTCTGGCTGGGGGTGTGGAGAGAGGCCAGCCCCACCCGGCGTGGAGCAGGAGTCCAGACCAGACGCACAGTTCATATGTGCTCATTGGAGCTCCCCAGGAGATAACCCCCTGGCTCTGGAAACACCTTCTTCTTCTCTGTACTTCATTTGGCTTTCCATTTCATCCTGTTTGCAGTGTTTAAACCTTCCTTGAAAAAAAGCCACTCTCTTTCCCTTTTTCTGTTGGAACTATATATTGGAGAAGCAAAGGTCTCATACCTGATTTTGGAAAGAGCACCCTGTTTTTTTTTTCCCCAGCACCTGTGCCTTTTTGTAATCTATAGAGCTTGCTCCTTCTTAAAATAATGTAGACTAAAAATGGTTTTAATAACTTTGTGGACAAGGGAAAACTAGTCTAATAAGAAGTCACTTTTTGGTTATTGTTATCTTCAGCAAAATCAAATTATGTCGTCAGCCATCTGTTTCTCCTCTTTCATCTTCTAGGCTATAGGTGGTAGCTCCTAGTCCATTTTGGGTCAGGGACCCCTTTGGACATTTGATGAAAGCCATACAGCATCTTTGGAGAGGAGTCCAAAGGCTAACTTTAAGGCACAATATTCCAAGTTTAGAATATAACTTGCGGGACTTCAGGATGGGAGAGAGAACCCCAAGCTTGATGGAGAGTGGCTGGGAAGGGGAACCAGACCAGCTCAGAGGTCTCACAGAGGCTATGGGGATTGTGTGCTTCCTGCCATGTAAGCATGATTTATTTTATCCTAGTTAATGATTTATTTTATCCTAATTAACTGGTTTGAAAATGTAAAATATTAGTGCCTTTTAAAGAAAAGCAATCTAACAATATCTGGTAAAATGTTTATGAATATATATATATATATATATGTATGTATATATATAATCTAGCAGTTTTGCTCTGGGAATTTCTCCCAAGGAAATAAAATTATGTCATAGAAGACACTGTGTACCTGCATCTCCATGACAGCATTGCTCAACATTGAAAAAAAAAATGGAAATAGAGTGAACACAGGGAAGAATGGAGTAAATGACATTGGGGTTTATCATTTATCCTAAGAATATTTATAGACATTAGAAAGAAGAAAACAGAGCTATATCAAATGGCTTAGAGGCATGGCCTTAGGGTTTGTTTTGGTTTCCTTTTTTGCTTTTGGATATTGGAAGACAGGGCTCACTGTGAAATCCAGTCTGACCTCGAGTTCAGTAGAAGCCTGGGTTGACCCCATCCATGCTTCGGCTTCCCACGTGCTGCAGTTGTAGGAGTGCACAGCAGGCCACTGAATTCCACTCAGCAAGACTCGCAGATGCAGACCCCTCCATGCGTGCAGGTGTGCCCATGTCAGTGCCTGTGTACCCTTCTGATTGTGATATGTGCAGGGAGACAAATGTGGGCCAACATCCTAGGTTGTTAACAGGGTGGGCTTAGATAATGCGAGCAGAACAAGAAAAGATCACAGTAATTAGCAACAACAACAAAGCTACATATCTTAGAACATTAACTCATTTTGTGTTGAACTGTGTTCGGTGGATGTGTATATATATGATTTAAAAATATATTTGCTTATATTGGGAGATAGCTCAATAGAATAAGTGCTTGCCTGGCAAGCGCAAGGTCCTGAGTTCAATCCCTGGTACCACCAAAAAAAAAAAAAAAAAAAAAAAAAGAAAAGAAAGAAAGAAAGAAAGAAAAGAAAGAAAAAGCAAAGCAACACTGGAGCTTTAGAGTTCAGGTTGGTGGCGGCACTGACCTGGCCAATTAGCCAGCCTGGGACCTCTCTGCTGATTGCTGAGATGGATTGCCAATGATTTATTCCTCTGAAGTTTAGACTTTCAGCAAGTTTTTTTTGGATGTTTTGTATGTCATAAATGAGATTTTATTCTGGGGAGTACTCAAATATGAGGTGGGTGTGTCCATTTGCACATACCGGGGATTTTTTGCAAACCATCTTTTTTTAAATGCATTTGGTACAGGGTCTCCTTATGCAGCTTAGACTTGTAGTGACTGTGCTCCTCAGTGTTGGGCTTACAGGCGTGCGCCACCACGACTGGACTCGGTGGCTGGCTCAGCATGCCCGGGCGGGAGTGGGGCCAGCGCTGGCGCGTGATGCCAGGGACTGAACACTGGTCGCTGGACTTGCCCATCAGGTGCTTAGATGCTGGCCTGTTCAAGTCATTCTTGTGCATGGTAATAGTTGAGAACCATTTCTGTAACATTTTGTCCCACGGCATTCATTCTTTCTCAGAATTTTGCTAATGCTTTTCCAAGTCCTTGAACTCTTTTTCCATATAGTTGTCTAAAGTGTAGATATTTTACCTTGTAGAAATTGTGCTACGTCTCTTATACTGCTGGTTTGAAGAACTGACCTGGGTCTATGATCTATGAGGTGGGATTCTTAGAGGTATGTGGTACTGTGGGCAGGTGCTTCACATTTATACTATTATTGTTGACGTGCCAAGCAAACTGGAAATAAGACATGATTGAGTTGAATTTTAAGGTATTGAGAATCAGGTGATGCTCTTTAAAAGATTTTTCTAATGTTCAAATGGCTTTGAATTTCCCTTATTGAATTTATTAACAATACCTACAGTTTAGAGATGATTTTATGTAGGAAATTTTTTTTTGTACAAAATTGTTGCCACCATTCTACACGTACAGAAATCAGTGTATGTTGGAAGAGAGTTGCAAGGTATAAAAAAAATCTGTTGCTGCTCAAATTCAAGTCTTTAACATATCAGAGTCAGCATATAAATATATTTATGCATTTACATATAAGAATAATTTGTACCCAAATTCTTTTTTTTTAAATTGATATAATTTCTTTTTTGAGCTTTTTGATTGTACTGATTTGGGTTTATCAAGTTTTATAATATAGATAAGGAGTGAAAGTGTATTCAGATATTTACATTTTGCTTCCTTTCACATTCTTCTCCAAGAAATTTAGATAAATTTTAAGATTTATCTGAAAGTTTAAAGTAATTGAAGCCAGCCTAGTTGATATGGAAAGCAGAATTATGTGATAGTTTTTCTACCTTCTTTATGCAATCATACCTGTGCAGACAACAACCTTAATCTTTGCTGATCTTAAGGGTCCTGTCCAAGAACCTTTTATCTCCTCAGCAGGAGAGAGATACCTAAGCTGATGCAAGAAGCCCCTGATGTCATCTGCCGATCAATAATCATTGATTGGGAAGAGTTGGTTTCAGAGTTCTGTGTGTATTAGACACCAGGAGGGATACAGAAGGAAAAGTCATGGTTTTTGTCTTTGATGAATAATCTGGCTCCGACAGTAGTTCAGATGTGCATGTTATGACATGGCTCCCTAGCAAAAGGTGCTTTCAACAAATACTAGGGAAGCTGCTTCCAAGGGCTGATTAAAGGCTGTTGAATGGTGCAAGCAATTGTCCTGCTCAGGTGTCAATAGGCAACAGAACTGGAGCCGGCTTAGGAGACATGAGATAATTGTAGCTAGGAAGGGTCCTGGGGGGATGGTGTGGGGAGTGTCAGGAGAGCCCATGCTCCGAGGGTGGGGAAAACGCTAGGAGCTGATGTATCGGGCAGTTTACCATCACTGTAACAAAATACTGGAAATACCACTTATGAGAGAAGAGGTTATTCTGGCTCAGTTGGGGAGGGAGCAGCATGTCACAGTGGGAGTGTGTGGTGGAGCAAAAGCATTCCTCTCAGCACTGGGAAGTAAAGCAGAGGAGGAGGCGTGGTCCTATAATCCCCTTGAGGACACGCCTCCAATGACCTAACTTCTCACTGGCCCAGCTCTTAAAGGGCTCATCACCTCCTAGAAGTGCCACCCTAGGGACCAAGCCTTTAACACATGGACCTTTCAGGGACCCTTAAGGTCCAAATTACAGTATAGAAACTGCCAGGTTGAACTCTGTGTGTAAGGAAATCTAGTGTGAGGGAGTCAGGTGCTAGATCAGTGTGGAGGCTGCGGAAATAGAGAAGCCAAATTTAGAATCATTTTTGGAGAAAATTGGTTATAAGGGATAAGTTGGGGGAAAATAAAGCCATGTGATAAAAAAGTTTTTATAAAGCTGTTGAATTCATCACGGTAAATTTAATCGGAGGTATTTTCATTTATAGGTGGCACACTGAAAAGTACCAGAAAGACATCTGATTGATTGCTAACTCTTTCATTTTCTGTGGATTTCTGATTTAAATTTACTTCTGTAACAAATAAAAATAACATATGGGAGATTTTTGTCATGGTAGATATTCTGCAGTTTAGAATAATATTGTGCTGTTTCATACAGTAGGTAGTGGATAAGTGCGAGGTGACTGAATTGTGGGGTTTCTCTTACAAAGTAATCTGTAATTCTGTATTATTATTTTTTTTTCTGGCATAAGACAGAGCTCTGCTGCATTTATTCATGAATAATTTTTATGACTCACATTAATATTTACTTATTATAAATTAACATTTAAAAGAACAATGTTTCATCAATTTAAAAATAAAATCTTCCCTCCTTCCAAATCAGGAATATTTTGCTCTTGTCTAAAAAGTTCCAACCCCTTTATACAGGTTAAGATTGAGTTGATACTTTTTAATCTCTAGAAAAGCAAAACACAAATATGTTTAAAAAGCTCGGTTAACTGAACAAATCACCCTGATTACTACAGAAGGAGACAAGGAGTTTATTATATAAATATATATTTTGTGCAAGTTTTGAGATCTACAAATGAGAAATAAGTGATACTGGAAAAATAGTGAACCTATTTGGATTATATTTGGTGTAGAGAAGAGATACATCAAATTAGTACCTAACAGAGTAAAGAAATCAGTTCTTATTTTTCTATTGGAAGACAAAATAAAAGCCTATGTTTTAAAAAACCTTGGTTTTTTTTGCCTTGGTTTTTTTTGATTACTGTATTTTTTGGTTGAACTGTTTTTCAGGAGAGATTTATGTTTTGTTTTTGGTGCCAAGGACCAAACTCAGGGCTTCCAGCTTGCTAGGCAAGCATTCTACCGCTGAGCCAAATCCCCAGCCCCAAGCCTTGGTTTTGACTTGCCAGGGAACATTAAGCTTGTGCAATCTGTTCACATATGGAGTACTAAGTTAGTCACCTCCTAATTATTGAAATACTAGAGTTTTATCAATAATGCCGCTGCTTTCCTGGGTGTTTATTTCCCTGCAGGATCTGTGATAATAATGCCATACCTTGCTTGGCTGAGCATTCACTTGGGTAGGTTAGAATTATATTTACTTTGTAATTTGGAAGATTCTGTTGCTGGGGTAGATCTTTGGCTGTGTGTCCTTTGTGGGGGTGGGAATTCCCAGCAGTATGTTCTTGGGATGTGCGCAGAGGCCCACTCCACTGTTCCTTGTGTGCTAGTCTTCTTCTGATACCTAGTGCCCGTCCTCATCCTGGACACTGACGAGCATGTACCGTCTCAGGTCCTCTGCTACAGAGAGGGAGCAGACCATGTCCTATCTTTAGACTGGCTTTTTCTTGTTAGCCACCCTCGCTCTTTCTTCCTTACATTCGATTTCAGCGCATCAACTTTCCTCCACAGCTTAGATTCCCAGACAGAAGAGCACTCAGGAACATACTTATTTTGGGGACTTGATTTCTGTCTGCAACAAATATCTGATCTTTGTGTCTCCAGTGTCTGAGGTTTTGATTCTACAGATGCTCTGCTCTGTCCTTTGCAACGCTGGTCTCCTCCTTACATCATTTATCTAAGGAGGGCTTCTCTTCCTATGGGAGCCCCTGATCCATGTGAAAGGTTCAAGTCCTGCAGGCCTATCTGGGAATAGAAGTAAAGCCGGGGACCCCTGTGGCACACAGCACAGCACAGGACACTTGTGAACCTTGCATCAGGGAAACACACATATAAATGTTTATATTGATAGAACTCATTTACCTGGCAGTCTTCATTACATTCCTTAGTCATTAGGGGTTGTGTCACATGACCTCTCCAGTGGACCCATACTGAAATTGCATTGCTGTGCATGGGAGAGGAAAGACCTTACAGGAAAAATGTTGCTGTTTATGTATAAATAAATGCACAGAGTCTCTCAGCTTCTGAGGCAGTTGGAACATTTGTAAGGGACCTGGAGCCATGCTACTGCTTTGCCTTCTGTGACAAGGCGGGCAGACTGCTTCACCTTTTTCATGTGTAGGTATCAAACCTGGGCCATCTAATAGGTTTGGGTGCATTTCCTGTGGTATTGGGAGAATCAGCATTGTGCAAAGCTCTAATTTTATCTCAAGGTTCTAGACCTGCATCAGGCAGTCAGTGAACGATGTGCTGGAGTGTATGAAGAGAGTGCCTCTGCTGCCTCCACCCCCACCTGAGAGCTGCTGCTCTATGTTTATGGGAAGGTAAATGTGAGGCCTGAGGGGAAAGATTGGGCACTGCAGAAGAAAATAGTTAAAAGCTAAGAAGTCTGGACTGATTTGCTCGACTCCTTCCTCCCCCAGCCCTTGCCTGGTCTCAATTTCCAGTACATCCATGTCTTCATTGGTTCCCATGGCTGACCCTGCCTTGTGTTTGCTTCCCAGGCTTCACGGTGACATGCTCCTGGTCTGTGTGCCAGGTGGGCAGGAGCCACTCAGAGCGAAGGGATTCAGAGACTTCATTGGAGCTGGTTGTGAATTCCTCTTATGACTTTTATGGGGTACCATGGTTGACATATTGCTGAGTATTCAAAGCAAATCCAGTTGGGTTTTTAATGTAATATGCAGATAGGATCAAATTGTTGCCATGTGCTTTGTTATAATTCTCATTTTCTTCATAGCCATCTGCTAGGTTATATCTTTTTATTATGATGTCAAACGTGAGTCATGGATATAGCATTTTTATTGTTCTACCATTTCTTCTGGCTTCTTTTATCTCCTTGCATCGGCAGGGCCTATGGTCTCCTGTTTGTGAGCATTCCTGAAAGAAGGGAGACCTAGGCCTTGTACTCCCTGCACATTCCTGAGGAGTGAGTGGCTGAAGCAGTATCAAGCCTGATTTAGTGGATGTTAAGGACGTACTGGTCATTTGCTTGGGGTTTCTTATTTAGGATCTTGTTTAGTCCTCTCAGTAACTTGTTTAATAAGCATGATTTTAAAAAATTGTACTTTTTATTTATTTTTGGGGAAAAACATATCCAGAGCAACCATTCTTTTTATGTTTAGTACATGTTTGCAGCATGTAATGGTTACATTCATTGTAAGGCATTGGGACATGTACGTAACACATCTTTATTCTGTTCCTCCCCTGCTTCTCTTTCTATTTCCTTCCCTCCTTCCTTCCTTCAATCTCTTGTCCCTCTTCCTATTTGCGAAAACTCTGTGTTTCCCCTTGTCTTTTATTTTGTACTATAATTTATTTATAGTTTGGATTTCTCACATAAGAAAAATCATCCAATATTTGAACTTTGTGTCTTATTTATTTTGCTTGGCTTTAGGGTTTCAAGGTGCATCCATTTTCCTACCAGTGACCCAAATGTGTCCTTCTTTCTAGGAGTTTAGTACTTCATTGTGTATAAATGCCACATTTTCTTTATCCATTCATTTGTATTTGGATGTAGAGGCTGCTTCCCAGACTTAGCTGTGCTGCTATAAACATGGGCATATTACATGTATGTAATGTGTATATGCAACATGGGTATGTCTTTATCTGTTTCAGGAAGATAGCTAGAAGGGAAATAGTTGGCATGAATGGAATTCCTCGTTTTAGTTTTAGTTGAGGAGTCTCCTTGCTGATTTATTTCCATGGTGGTTCCACTACTTTGCATTCCCACTGACAGTATAGAAGTGCTCCTCTTCCCATGGCCTTGGCAGGCTTGGTTGTGCAATGCCTGATATCTTGCCAGGATTGGGCCGAAGGTGTTTCTCACTTCAAAGCCAGAGTTGTTCCTCTCTAGGCCAAGTTCTGTCTCAGTGTAGGCATTACTGTGGAATTTCTGTGGTTCTGTGTTACACCAGCGACATGATATTTTAAGTTTAAAATTTTCCAAGATCTCTTTGCTGAATCATTTAAAACATGATAATTTTCTAGCAAATGTCCTACCATTTTATTTTATTTTTTTTGTCCTGTCATTTTAATTTTTGAGTAATTTTGAGGCATGTTTGGCTTTTACCTAAAGCTTTTCAATACTTTTAGGTGTTTATGAAGTAGCTTTTTGTTTGCATGCTAACGATTTTAGCCAGTTTATCTATTTGTATTTTAGGGAAGGGTCTACAGAGTGTCCAGAGTCTCACTACTAGGTGGGACTCATAGTGATCTACCTGTTTACAGCCTCCCAAGAGCAGAGATTACAGGCATGCGCCACCTCGCCCAGTCTCAGTCCCCATCCCAGCGCGCCCTGGGGCCGGGCCAGTACAGCAGGCCCTGGGGGTCAAACCCCTGGCCCCTGCGCTTGCTTGCAGGTACTTTAATTTGCTGAGCTATCACTTAATCTGTTTTAAACAGATCTGTTGTTTTCTTTGTTGTATCTACCTTAATTTGTGTTGAGTAAATATCCTCATGTTTTTCTATGTTTTAAAACTGAATTCTGTATAGAGGCTCATAAATCATGAATGTAATTTTCAAACTTTTTGTTGCTATGCTTACTACTATTGCTCAAAGTATTTCCACTAATAAAATAAGTGAGAGAAGGGTAGATTATTTATATTTCAAAAACATGTCTTACAAGTAGGCCTGATTATAGAAAGTACCCAGTTGTAGTGGAAACTTGATTTTCTGTGTCACAGTACTGTGGAGAAGGACTGGGCCACACAGTGGTCCAACACACTGTGACACGTCATGTGCTGGGAGTTGGGGAGCTCTTCAGTGTTAAGTCTTTATTGCAAATATATTTTCCATCTCTCCATCTCATCATCTTTCTCTTCTCATACTCCCCAGAGTATGAGATCAGAGCGCTTCTTTACTGCTGTTATAGTGCTGCTTCTGGCTGCTTCAAAGCCTCAAACCAAAATCCCTTATCATGCCTGACTTTGCCCAGCATCTCAGTGGCAAGCAGAGTTACCTAGGAGAAAAGCTAGCGTAGCTACTCATCTGACAGGGGTAGCAGCAGCGTGCACTGGAGGCCCTGGCCTGGACTCGGTGTTGTCCTGGGTGTGCACACAGGTATGCACGTGTGAGCCTTACCCTGCACCCTGCTCAGACCAAAGAGAGTTTAAGGTGCCTCTTGATGGAAAACAGTTTAAGGATATTTGTGATATTTATTTAAACAGAAGGAAAACAAGGCCCTTTAGAGAAGAATGTGCCTTGGTGGAGGAACGGGGCTTCAACAGGTGGCAGATGAGCCCAGAATGTGCTGGGTGGCGCTGGGAATGGGATAGGTATGTTGGTTGGTCATTTACAGGTGAGGTGGCACCATGTGGGGTTTGGGCTTAACAGTGGGTGTGAAGAGCCACAAAATCTTGGAGGAGGAGATGGTTGCTGAAAATGTCATGGGAAGATGAATCTGGCAACCAGTGGTTGCATGGGGAGAGATTTGATGTGAGGAGTGAAAGTAGGAAGTTTGTGTTACAGGACACATGGTGCACGATACATGGTAATGGAAGGGATGGAAAGGAAGAAGACTCTGAGGGGGCACACTTTAAGAAGTCTTGGGTTTGACTGGGAAAGTTGACGTAAGTCTGAGGTTTTGTTGGAGGAACTTATAGTTCATGTTCATGGTGAGTGTACTGTGTTTTGTGCTGGGACAGTGGTAGAAGATTGGGTAGTGGAGGCTGTGGCTTCTTCTCTCCCCAGCCCAGTCCTTCCTTGGCAGTGCCACAGAGGGTCCAGTGTGACTGATCCTTTGTGATTCTAGACCTGAGTGGCTGGGACTATTGTCAGGACCATGGTCAGCAGGGGTGGGGGCGAGTGGGAGAGTTGGGAGATGATTTACAAAGGAATGATTTCCGTGCAGTGACAAACAGTATCAGGCAGGAGAAAGGCAGGGAGTCGTTACTCACTAAAGCTTTCTAGAATCATGTTCAATCATAGTATAATGAATTGAGGTTTGAAAAGAAAATTTTTATGATTTATGGATAAGTAACCCACATTTTATAGATTATACATAATGAATTGTTGTTCAGTTTGAGCATTTATTTTTCAAAATGGCCATGGCAATGATTGATTACACACACAGTTTAAAATTTGTACTGAGGTTTACAGAGAGCAAAAGAGAGCAGAGAAAACACTGTACTTTTTACTTAGCCCTAATGTATTGGGGGCTGGGGCTGGTCTTTAGTCTTGATATTGAGCGACATCAAAAATACTCCTGTAAAACTTTCTCAGTGTTTTTAGGCACTCAGCATGACACTTTCAAGAAAGTAACTTATGCAGTTTAATACCTTGGCTGGTAAAGCTGGCCTTTATGCAGTCAGCCCCGGGGAGCCGGTGGAATGTGGAGAAAAGTGGGGATTTGCAGCCAGGTAACTCTGGGTTTTGATTTGTCTCCCCCAGTTAATACTCTGTGGCCTTGAACAAGTTACTTAAACCCTCATTTTAATTTTAAAATGCTGATTTTTTTCCCTCTTTTTCAAAAGGTTATTGTGAGGTTAGTAAATGATGGGTTGAACTTGGAGGTCTAGGACAGGCCTTGGCACTTAGCAGGTACCAGAAAATGCTAAGTGCAGGCACAGATCTCAGGATGCTACTGTATATTTTCACATGACCTTCCAAACAGTGATCCTGACCCCTGGAAAGTGTGACAGCTGCTATCCTTATTTGGGGGAATAGGATGGGAGTCATGAACTAAGAAGGATTCTGAAAATAATAACCAGATGCTTGGTTAGCTTGCCTTCCCTGCTAGAGAAAAGCACTTTCTAAAAACTAGACATGGGAAGACTTAAGATGGAATAAAAAGAGCTTGAATCCAGATCTGAGTTAAAATATTGATTGTTTCTTTCAAATTATGTGGCTTTGGGGAGCATTTTCTTTTGAGTCTCTACTTGCAAAATTGTGAAGTTTATACAAGATCTTGTGTGTCTGAGGACCTGAAGTCCAGGGTAGATGGAATGGGCTTGAGAGGACAAGCCTTTTTCTTTTTAGAGAAAGTTGGAGAAACAGCCCGGCACCAGCTAATGGGACACAAGAGGCTGCATTTAAGTATTTTTTTATGGGATCATTTCCAAAGTTAAAACATTTAAAGAGGGGGGGAAAGGTTATTACTTGATGATATTGATAAAGGGAGAAAAACTGATCTTCGGTAGGTGACCTCCAAATGACACAGGGAAAAATGATCTCCTGACCTGACCTGGAGGAGTTTGTGTTCTCTAAACCTGAAGAATGAATTTTGGGAACAAATGGAGGTTATGAGCAGAAAATATTTATTGAAGGAAAGAAAGCTCCTGTCCAAGAGAGGGACAGGAGGGGGCCCGAGTGGGTAGTCCCTGGGGAAGCTGTCTCTTCTAGGGACTTTTACAGTGTAAAACCATGTGGAGCTAAGGCGAGAGAATGGGAACTCACTTAGGTGGATGTGGGTGGATCAAGCAATCATATTGCAAGCACCATTGCTCAGGTAAAATTGCTTAAGTCTAGGACTAAATGTGGAAGTGAGTCACTTAGCAGGTGGGCATGAATGTAAAGCATGGGCTGGGGAGATGGCTTGGTAGAATAAGTACTTGCCTGGCAAGGGCCTGAGTTCAGTCCTTGGTTGCGGGGTGGGGTTGAGGTGGGGGAGAATCTAAAACAGGACTTTATCTGGTAGTCATCAGGTAATGATTCTTTGCTTTCTCATCTGATCAATCCCGGATGCTAATCTTTAGGGAGGTGAGCATTCTTTTGATTTTTGGTCTTTAGGTCTGGCTCACATCCAGGTCCATCCCTTTCACAGTTGTAAGGTATCTTGTCTTCTGTGTTATCTCCTTCGAGGGCCTAGCCCTGTTTGACTGCCTATAATATTTCTATCTCACTCAGCTGTCTGTGACAATATGTTAAAGCTTGAAATCCACTTTACCATCTATAGATAGTAAAGTTATAAAATAACTTACTATGGATGATAAAATCTATTCATTTGTTATGGAAAATATTTAAGAAACAGTGAAACCTTGAGAACCTAGAGAGGACTGTGGAGCCTCAGGACAGAGAGCCCATTAGAGGTCCAGGTGAGCCCATCAGTTGTGCCCCAGGCCTCCGCTGTCCCTGGATAAATGGGACATGTCTTCAGAGGAGATGTCTTCAGAGGAGCTTTTGGAGATGGTTGAGTTAGTGAAATTTTATTTTATTTTTTGAGTTAGTGGAATTAAAAAAAAAAACGTAATGAAAGACAAATACAAGTAAAGTTAACTTTTGAAATCCATAGATACCTTTGACAAGTCATAAGACATTCATAGATATGCTTAAGGTACATTAGCTCCTCCTTGTACATTCAATAACTTCTACCTGGAGCAAGATCTATTTTTATTTTTAAAGATTTTATTTATAGTATAATGACATTCATTGTGGGGAGTCAGTGTATAAATATCGCACATCTTAATTCTTTTTTATGTGTTCAGTTCAGGGTCTAGAGGGTCTCACTGCACAGGTCGGACCCCTAGTGATCCTCCTATTTTCAGCCTCCCCAGTGCTGGGATTACAGGGCGCCATCACGCCCAATCTCAGTCTCTATCTCAGCGAGTGGAGGTAGGAGCAGCATGGCATGCAGAGGGTCAAACCCTGGTCTCTGCACTCTGCCTAAGTCCGCGCTTTAATCTTCTGAGCTATCCGGCAGACCCTACATCTTAATTCTTTTGACATCTTTCTTTTCCTGTATTCTTGGTCCCCTTCCTTTTAGGGAAAGATCTCCCTGTTTTTTATTATTTATTTTGCTCTTTATTTGTATTTTTTCCTTTCTCATATAAGACAAATCATGCAATATTTAAGCTTGGGTGTCTGATTTATTTCATTTATTTTATGGTCTCAAGGTGCAACCATTTTCCTAGCAGTGACTCAAGTTCATCCTTCTTTCTGGCAGACTCCATTGTGCATAAGTACCAGATGTTCTTTATTCATTCGTCTGTTGATGGACTTATATGCTGCTTCCAAGGTTTAGCTGTCATGAATTGTGCTGCTATAAATATGGGTATGTGTACATTGCCATTATGTGATGTCTTTAATTCTTCTGGGGAGATACCTAGAAGGGAAATAGCTGGGTCAAATGGAATTTCTACTTTCAGTTTTTTTGAGGAATCTCCATAGTGATTTCCATAGTGGTTTTCCTACTTTATATTCCCACCAACCATGTAAAAGTGTTCCTTTTTCCTGTAGTCTTGCCAACATTTGTTGTTACTTGATTTCCTGATGATAACCATTCTTTCTGGATCAAGAGTTAAGATTTATAATCCCATTATTGTGGCGAACAAACCAAGCAGAAATATAGTCATGCTAAAAGATGTTCCTAGTGGCAAATCTCAGTTGGGTGAGTAGATGTAGCCTTCTGGGCATGTTTTATGTGCAACAGACCGAGTTGGGCTGGAAATAGTGGTTGTTGCCAGGTGCTATGGCTCAGGTCTAGATGTCCCCTCAAAGCCTCATGTGGTCATGGCTGAATTCTTTTCAGAGGTGGTTGCTGGTTCTACAATGCGTGATGCTGGAATTAAGGGTATGTGATTACCATTAGTCCATTCATTGGTTTGGCATAGTTCTGGGTATAAGTGCTATTCACCCCAGGGCAGAGCATGGCTAGTCTAGATAGAACATAAAAGGAGAGAAAGAGGCTGAGACCTGTATAAACCATGAACCCAAAGAAGCTTTCACTCCTTGAACTTTGGTTGGGGTGTTTTGTCTCATCAATGAAACAGTGTCTGAGTAACCTGGGTGTTGCGTGCTGGTCCTGAGTAGGCTGCAAAGGCTCATCCCATAGTGGTGCTGCTGTGCCTGATTTTGCAGCAGCCCCCTATGTAAGAAGCAGCTAGCAGGCTCTAGCCTTCCTAGCTTGACAGTGAATACGGGTGACCTGAGAGCCCCATTTATCATCACCTGAGTTCTGAGCTAGAATCAGCTGTGCTTTGTACCTTGTTGGTAGAGATCACTTGTGTGAAAGAATCTGGCCTTGGAAGGGGGGTGCTCCCTTTCTAAGATTAAAAATGGCAGTGAGGATTTAAAAAAATAAACTCCAAAGCAAAAAGCCTTGCTACTTGTTGTAGTCTGTCAGTCAAGAGCCAGAAGAAACGATGGGAAGGATGGATTAATATAGCCTCAGAAGTCTCACTGAGCTGAGTTCTGCTCCAGGTGAGCCCCAGCCACCAAAACTTCTCACATTTATTGAGAGCTACAGGCTAAGGAATGTGCATAACTAATTTGGTGTAAGCAAGCTGTTACTTGCATTGCCTTAGGCATTCAACAAACTCTTAAGTTTACATATCACTAGTTGGTAACTTCCCAGGTAAAGGAACAAAGAACAGAAGAGGCACCGCCTCCAGGAATCTGTTACCTGGTCTCCAGGTTGGTGGAATTAGGAGAGGGGCCATTTCCTTGGCTCTCTTCTTTGTTCCTTGCTCCCTGGGGGCAGTAAGCTTCTGGCCCTTATCGCTATAGCTGCCACCGAGGGTAAGCTGGCTGAGACGGTGGTGAGCACTGTAGCTCACAGCATCTAACTCCTTAGCTAACCTTCTCCTCTCAGAAATAATTATTCTCAGCTTGAGCAGCATTTACAGAGATAGCTCTGAAACAGCTGTGTCAGCTTAGAATGTGTGAAAACCACTCAAGAATAAACCATGAAAGTAGGTTTTGGGAAATTAAAAAAAATCCCAAACAGAAACAAACCTCCAGGGATGTTTTGATATGTATGAGGTTATTAGCAACAGTTTACCAAAATACAGTGCAGGAAAGTTGGGACAGCATTTGGTTTCTCCACCTCTTCCTCTTCATCTCCTTAATAGATTTGTCTCCCGGTTACCATAGCACTGCTCATTGGTATTCCTCTGGGTGAGATGTTGCTGAGCCTCTCATGATTGCGCCGAACTACAGAATCTTTACTTTTAGAACTCACGCAGATCAGGGACCTTTCTCCTTTTGTGTGGGAATTTAAATTTATACAAAAATGACAGCTATCATTCTGTACCTTTTGTTTCACTGGCAGAGTGGCCCCAAGCTCCCTTCACTCCTGATCTGTTGCTCTCCTAGGAAGGATCGGAGCTGCTGTTCCCACCCCTGGAGATGCAGAGGCCATCTTTCTGTGATGGTTTCCCTGGATGCAGGGTCCTCATTGAGCAGCTGAGAGGCGCTGCTCAATTTCCAAAAGAGGATTAAGTATTTTTTCCCAGAGTAGTTTCCTTTTGCATTTTCACTGCCCTGCCTAGTGAGGGATTCCATTACTCTTCCCTGAGTCTCTACCTCAAGGTGAAAACCTGTGTCCAGAAGTGACTAGATGCAGGACATAAAACCCTGGCATAGCAAGATGACCCCTGGCTTCCTGGATCATGGCTAGTGAGATGCTAGTCTCCTAGCTTACATTCTGAAGGCAAAACGACATTGAATTCATTACATTGGAGTCCTCATCATATCCATCAATTACTGCAGTGATTTTCAGGGCTTAGATTAATGCGTGTTGTACATGCAGTAACTCTTTCTTGGATTCCATGGATTAAATTCATTGAAAGAGATGCCTTAGCTGTACTTTGCCTCTAGCTTTTCTTCCATGGAATCAGTTTCAAGTTCAAATACATTTGGCCTGATAAATTGACTGCATGTGGAGGGACTTAAGAGTGCATTTAAGTATGACATCAAATAAATGACTCAGTGACAAGGTATATTTCCACTTAGATCAGCATAATTCAAAATGCGAGAAAACATAATTTAGCTGGCTGGGCTGAAAGACAATTTACATTACTGGGTGGGAAGAAATTGCTTGGCATTCTGAGATTTGGTAATTGGAGATAGGCAACATTGTGTTTGCTGTGAGACAGCTCTATTGTGGGGCAGTTGCAGCTGTTTATGTGGCTGTTGTTTCATTTGACATTGTGTGTGTGGGTCTAATCTTTATTCATAGTAAAGATTGTGGTGCTACTGGGTAAGATGAGAATGAATGATGGGTGATACCAGCTGAAGCCTAAGCCATATACGCCAAAGTAACTCTCTTTGAAGGGTTAATTAGTGTGGCAGTGCCCTCTACTGGGGAATGGACACCTCCTGTGATTGAAGTGCACCCCCATTCTTCACTTCCCCTCCTGCTATGTGACTTTGTAGGATCTTCTATTAGAAGAGGTATGGTTCCTTGGTGATATTGAATGTTGTAATCAAGGGCTTTGCAAGGGAAACAATTCTATACAGGACACTAAGTTTGTAGGATTATTTTACAGTAGCCTCCCAAAGACTCATATACAAAGAGAGCGCAGGAAATTTGTCCATGTAAGACCAAAAGAATCCATCTGAGGGCCTCAATCCCATGACAATGTTCTGTGTGAGCCTTGCTGAAGACCTAGAGCCTATAACAATGTCCCCTAACGAGTCCAGCCAGAGGCTTAGAGCCCACAACAATGTCTCATGCAGGTTTGTTTAATGGGTCTGCCCTGGAAAGGTCCAAAGGTCAGTGGTGGAGGCTAGTAGGTCTGTGCCAGTGGGTCAAGTATCTGTTTAGCAAGCTGAAGAGCCTGCTCTGGGGCCAGGAAGCAACACTCAAAGTAAGAACCAGATCTCTCCTGAAAGGGACCACAGCCATCCTTAGTGACAAGGGGGTCCTGAGCTCCTCTGAAGATGAGTATGGCCAAGTCTATATCAGGAAATGCAGAGTGACAAGCTTCTCCAGGAGACTGAATGGTGTACCATCAGGACTCGAGCTCCCCTTACAGTGAACCACAGCCATTCCTGGTGACAGCAAGGTCTCTAATTCCCTCAAGGATGAGAATAGCGCACTTCATCAGGAAAGCCAGCATGACAAGCTCCAAGAGAATCTGGCAGGTGCTTAAGCCACTGGCCTATCTCCCTGCCGCCACGCCAAGAGAAGCAGTAGCTCCTAACAGCTTCTGGACTTTTTCGCCTGTAGCTCTGCCTCTTGTGCCACCAGCCTGTCCTCAGGTGGGCCTCCCGGCCCACACCCTGCACCATGCTGGCTCAGTTCTGCTGGGCGTTACAAGTCGACTTTCAGTTGCTAATCCTCCACAGGTGTGGCCATGTGACTCATGCCTCCAGTGGGCATGGGGCATGCATGACGCCCGCTGAGGCCGTGGATGTTCTTCTGTGCTTCGCGTTGCCTTCTGGTGCTGTGCCGTCCATCCAATGTGACTTTTCTCTGGGAAGCCCTTGGCCTAGGAGGATATAGAGCACACAGAGCAGAAATGACCCCATTCTGAAATGACCCTGCGAAGTAGATAGAGACTTGTAAATTTGTGAGTATGAAAAATAAGTGGAGATTGTTGTAAGCAGTAGCTTACACCACTGGGGTGGTTTGCTCTGTAGTATAATAGGGTAATAGCTAATACATGTACATATCAAAAAATTCCATGCGTTTATTGGAAATTCCTTTGGCTTAACAAAATCCTTTAATATTCAGGTATATGTTTCCACCCTATTAAGAAATAAGTGTTTCCTGCATATGTTGTAGGGAAATAATAAGCTTCTCTTCTGAAGGGTTAACAACCTAAGTTTGCAGACCAAAAATTAGAGAAAAAGAAGGGCTGCAAGGACAGCCAACAGTTTGGCCCTAGCCTTTCAAGGTCAGTGAGGACTCAGGACATAGGAGAACCTCTACTGTAACATCATTTAACTCAGTTGTGTCCCAAATTTTCTGATCAAGGAGATTAGGGGGCCACAGGAATGTGATCGATGATGTAGTGTGTGCCTAAAGAGAGTCACATGGAGAGAAAATTTTCTCTCAGGCTTTCACAGAGAGCGAACTGGTCAAGCAATGGCTGTGACTTATCCACAAGGCTAACACTGACGAAGGATCTACAAAGTGCATTACAGGGTTTCTGGATAAGTCCCGAGGGGACTTGACTGACCTTGTCAAACACAAAAGTTACATTTCTTGTTATATAGACTTGCTTTATCTTGATCTTAACCATCTAACAGAAAAGTGTGGAAACAAGGTATGAAAAGTGAAGCCATGTTAATATGCTGAGCTGTGGAAGGCTCAAGTTGACAGATTCGGACACTGCCAGCCTGTGGATAACCTACTACTACAGTGGACTACTGGACTATATTGGAATATTTTGCTGAATTCATGCACCTACCATGTTCGGATGGCAATGAAATACCTATCTCTGATTAAACAACTAAACAAAAAAAGTAGACATAAATGAAGGACAATTTTTTATCTGTATATACAGAATAGTTAGAATAGATATATAGCTTTCTCTTAATTCAGTAAGAAGAAAGATTTGTACTAATAGTGTTTGAGACAGGATATCATGTCTGCATCTTTTGCTAAGAATGACTACTACAAATACAAGAATATGTGATGTATTAATTGTTGTAACTGTCCTACCAACCTGTTTTGAAGATATCTCATTGCAATTTTTTTTATCAATAAAATTAATAAAAAGTAAATCAGTGTTTATGCCTTCATGGTATCCTTTGCTCCACTGCAGCTGTATCCTTTGCTGGCAAATATTTTCCTGACCAGAGGTTGTCTAAATACCTTCTTCAGTACATATTATTTAAATCTTTTTTTTTTTTTTTTTTTTTTTTTTTTTTTTTTTTTTTTTTTTTTTTTTTTTTTTTTTTTTTTTTTTTTTTTTTTTTTTTTTTTTTTTTTTTTTTTTT
>PVKA01000606.1:12514-156916 GCA_004027165.1 Ctenomys sociabilis | reverse complement strand
TTTAAAAATAAATTGTAAGTGGCTTTAAAAAATCACCCAGGAGTTTGTAGATGCAAACAACCAATTTTTCAGGGTTGGCTTAAGGAGAAAGTGAGTTTAGTGGAGGAGCTAGGTTGCCCTGGGGAAGCTGTGCAAGATGGAGGTGGGTAAGTTGGGCCTGGATGTCTCAGAGGGGACAGAGCTCCCAAATTCACTGTGACTGCATCAGCAAAGGACCTGTGACATCTGCTAATGGAGGCTCACAGTTCCTGTTGGCCTTACAGACCCTGATCCAAGTCCTGTGCTTCGCCAGCAGCTGCTCTGCACCCTGGAGCCTGGGAACTTTGGTAGTCATCTTTATCAGAAAGAGATTCTTTGTAGTGCCTACATCCTCTACACATCCTTGGAGTCATGCTTGTGTCTAAGTGATGGTGCTGGGGTCACATGCATATGTCTTAGCTGCAAGGGAGGCTGAGAAAGTGAGTGTCTAAGTTTTGCCTTGGGGAAGCAAGACTTACTATGAGGCAGATCAATGAAATTTAGGAAAGGTGTTCAATAAATAGTAGGTAGTTGTAAAGCATGGAAAAAATCCATATAAATCTATAATAAGTCTTCAAACTAACCTTTCATTAATATTAATTATTATAGTATTTTTTAAAAGTAAAAATTAAGGATATTTATCCAATTAATAAAAATGAACATCAATATAAAGAATATTCAAAATCTCAATACAGCCTCTGATTCTGTAGGCACTTATTTGTCAGTGGGTATATCTTTCAAAAGATCTCAAAAAGGCACATATCAAGGGAGTGTTTTTTTTTTGTTTTTTTTTTTTTGCATCAAGGTTTCATTCATTTAGATTCTGTTTACTCAAAATTTGTTGTACAAAATCTAAGTAACTTGATTAATCAGTTTCACAATATAGTAATTTGTAGCACTAACTTGAATAAATTCTCCAACTTTATAGCTGTCCTTAGATGGATCTTCCAACTATTTATTTTGTTTTTAATCAAGCTAGCAGCAACTGTTTCATTTTCTTTAGGGCTTGACAGTCATATGTATACTTCTGAAAACCTCCTATGTAGGTTCTTACTAAGTCAGAGACACAACTCCCTATTAAAGTAATACAAATGAAGCCAGAAAATTTCATTTGCTGCAGACAAAATTGTTGCATGACTCAGTATGGTGATATCCCCTAGCCCTCTATGAGTTTTATGTATCAAGTTTTAGCCCCCGTACAGAAAAATTGTCAAATGTTACAGTTTGTGTAGGGATGCTGATTTGTTGTATGGACCAAAGCTGGGTTGATAGACAACACCCTTGAGGCATACAAAATAGAACACCTGAGTTTGTGGATGGGTTGGTGGTGGAGGGGAGAAAAGGGTGGGAAAGAAGAGCGGGTGGAGAGGAGGGAGCCACAGATTAGGAACAGAAAGTGGAGGGGATGACTGACCCAAAACCATGGGACTACATACACTGTGGTGAAATGTGAATGGCGGGGAATTAGGGACAAAGTCACCCTGATAGTGAGACAAAGAAAACTGTCATTTTTTTTAGGAGACTAACATGGTTTTGGTGAATAATTTCAACTTGCATGAATTATCTGTGGACATAGTTTTACTAGTGCTATGAGATTCTTTGGCCTGAACGTGTCAGTTCAGGTTGCTCTACTGGGTGATTTAATAATATTTATTCCATAGTATTCTTCAGGCTGGGATGTCTGAGAGCTACGTGCTGGTGAGTGTGGTGTGCTACACATGGGGGTGGCTTGCAAAAGCCCCCTTCTCTCTGTAGGTGGCCCATGATGGTGGTGGGGAGCTTGGCATTCTGGTATCTTCTACTGGAACACTAATCCCTTCCAGAGTGTCCACCCTCATGGCTTGATATCTTCAAAGGCTCCTCCTTCAAATACCATCACACTCGGGATGAGTCTGTGACACATGGCTGTTAGGAGGACGTAGCAGTTCACTCCATGGCTTTAATTATTACTGCCTTTCACATTAGGAGCTTTGAATTTTTTATGTGCCGTGGTCTCCTTTGGCAGCTTGATGAAGTTTGTTGAAGAGGGTGGTATGGAAAGAAATGACATTAAGTACAGTCATCTAAACATTTGAGAATGAAATCATACTAGTATGTGGTTCATTTTAAAATACTAAATAACATAACTTCAAAGTAATGACAAGGATAATTGATACTTTAAGATATCTAATGTGATATGAGAATATCTGAATTTTTTCAATGTTAAAGTCACAGCTTCTGTAAATTCTTCAATAATAATGGGTAGACATGCTAAATTTCAATTAGAGTAAAAATAAGGGCACCTTTTCTCTCACCTAAATTCACAGACTCCTGGAATCCTTTCCACAGCAGACCTCAGCTCCCTGCAGACCTTGGGGTAAGGATCCCAGTCCAAGGCTTGGCAGAGCCTCTCTGAGCTGATGGCTGTCTCACTTTCCTGAACAGAAGTATTGCACATCTATGATCTGCATAAATTTGGTTTTATTGCTAGGATTTCTGTTTTGTTCCATTGATCAGTTTATCTGTCCCTATGTCTGTGTTTCTCCATGGCTCTAGGACATTCTTGCTATCTAAAAGACTCTTCTTCTTAACTTGAGGCTTTATTGTGCTTTTTGTTCTTTTTTCTTTCATATCATTTGCCAAATTCCCCAAACAGTCTGTTGAGATTTTGTTTGTGGGATTTTATTTGGTGTTACATTGATAGCAAAACTTGAAAAAGAATTAACAGTCTGTAAATATGGTATATTTTCTTATTTTGTTTTTTACTTACTGTTCATTGAGTAAAACTTGCCTTTCTGTGGTACTAGAGACTGAACTCAGGGTCTTGTGTATGCTACACAAGCACCCTACCACTGAGCTGAATCCTCCATTCTTTCGGAAAAAAAAAAGGTTTTTTGAGACAGAGCTTTGCTAAATTGCCCAGGCTGACCTCTGACTTGTGATTCTTCCCTGTCAGCCTCCTGCATAACTGGAATTACATGCACATGCCTCCATGCCCTACACTAAAACGTATTTTCTGTGATTTTCTTTGGAAACCCTTCATACAAAAATGAAAAAAAAATATCCTCACAAGTAAGAACGATTAAATATTTTTGTAAACTAGGTAAATATTTCTGAGATATTTTGGCTGTCTTGAGACAAGTCTTTATTAATGCACACACCTCCCAAGATCACAAATCTTCTGTTCATTTGTGTTAAAGGAACCACTTTAGAAAATTGGCCATTTATTTAAATAAGTGATAAACTAAATTCTGGCAGCTAAAATTCTGAAAGCAGTCATGTCTTTGGCATTTACTATAATTTCATACTGAGAATATTTAGTATCAAATATCTGAGCAGTCTAAATTGAAATAGACTAGTTCACTTATTCATTCAACAAATATTTATTGAGTCCCTAATGTGTGCCAGGTACTTCCCTGGATTCTGGGATAAAGCCAAGTGAAGGAAGTGATTTAATGAGTGAGGCCACCTCTGCTAAAATGCTTCTGAGAAGTTGATGACTGAGAATTGTCTCTTGCATTCAGCACATGGAATTCATTGGTGGCTTTGCCAGAGATGTTTCCATAGTGTTGGGACAGAAGTGTGCTCATGGTGGAGGAACGAGAGGTTAACATTGTAAATTTAACAACTATTTGGAGAGTTTTTACTGTAAAGAGTAGCACAAATCTGGGATTCAGGGTTATGTAGAATGTTTATATGGTAATGGCAAGAGCCCAGTTGAACAGAAGGATTCGATGATAGAGGAGAGAAGGCTTAATTTTTGTGGCTTTTAAAAAATGTATTTGGTACAGGGTCTTACTATGCAGCTTGGACTTGTAGTGATTCTTCTGTTTCAGGGTCCCTAGTACTAGGATTATAGGTGTGTGTCACCATGCTGAGTCTTGGTGGCCAGTGAGACAGGGGGTGCGGTGGGAGGGCGAGGGAGTGGGGGGTTGGGGTAGTAGAAGGGTTGGGGGTGGGGCTGGCACAGCCCGCAGTGCCGGGGATTGAACACCCGTCCCTGCACTTAACTAAGCAAGCACTTAGTCTGCTGAACTATTGTGCTGGCTCTGAGAAGGCCTGATTTTTGACTGGGCCTGGGGTGTACGGTGTGGGGTATGGTGCCTATTGGAGGGGCTGGCCTCAGCTAGGAGCAAGGACAACTCATCTTCTGAACCATAGAGAGGGCTGAATGATGGAGAGAGAGAGAGAGAGAGAGAGGGAGAGAGAGAGAATATGAATGATGAAGCTTTCTTTTGAGTAATCTCTTTTCCATAGTGAAAACAAATAAAGTTACTGGCTGCAAATGAGCAAGGGAGCAAGTGCGGAATGTTGAGGAGACCACATAGCGGAGACAATTTTTCTGAGAAATGAGAAAGCAACATGTTGGGGCCAGGTCATGGGGCTGCAGACTGAGCAGAGGGCTCGGTAGGAATGACCGCAGCTAAATGAAACTCAGAGTGCAGGGTTGTGTGTTTCTTTGCCATGCTGCTGCTTTGGCTTCATGCAGACTAAGCAGAGAGCTGGGTTTGACCAGGGTTGAGTTTTTGTGAAGACAGTACAAGAGGGAGAGAGGGAAACGTAATGAAGGTTTGTGGGTGACAGCAACCCCCACCTGCCTGTGGGCGCCTGAAACCTTGGGTGGTGCTGAACCCTGTGTATACTGTGCTCTGCTGTACACACAGCTATAATAAAGTCCAATTTATTTTATTTTTTGTATTTAGTACAGGGTCTAAAGAGTCTCACTACACAGGTCAAACTCATAGTGATCCGCCTGTTTTCAGCCTCCCAAGCACTGAGATTACAGGTGTGTGCCACTACACTCAGTCTCAGTCCATTTCAGTGCACCCCAGAGGTGGGGTCAGCATGGCCCTGCGGGGAGCAAACCCCAGGCCCTGCGTCTGCCTAAGCAGGTGTTTTAATCCATTGAGCTATCTGGCTGGCCGATAAATTTATAAATTAGGTATGGTAGGAAGTTAATAATAGAACAGTCAGAACAATATAAGACAATTGCCAGTAGCACTTTTCTTGCAGTTTGGGGCCATGATTAAATAAAATAAAGGTCTCATAAATATAAGCTGAGACCTGAGTCCAGTACAGCTCTGAAGACTCCAGAAGGAGGATGGTGGATGACAAAGAAAAATAACAGTCAAGGTGCAGAAAGCTGCAGGTCAGGCAGCGAAAAGGCCACTCACCAACTGCAGTATGTTTATCTGTTTACTTGAGAGGCTGTTGTTAGCTGGACCCACTCCCCCCTCCAGCCTAGCAACTTATTTGTTTGGCTCACCTCACACCTCAGTTCTTGGAACTGAGGCTTACCTAGGGCACTCTGGGTTCTCCGGTCTGGCCTTTTTTTAGCCCCACGTATGATTGATCTCCAGCTTCAGTCCCTCCCCTCAGAGACCGCACATGAGAACACAATGTTGTTCTGGTAACAGAGGTGGCTACTCTGTGACCAATGAGGAATAGCATATGCAGCCTAGATACTGGGGATAGAGGGTCGGTTTCTATCCTAGGCAAGATGGAGTCAACAGAATCAGATTTTACAATGTTATGCAGAATAGTACACAATGTGAAACTCATGAATTGCTCATTTTTGGAATTTTCCATTTGATATCTTTGAACCACAGTTCATTTGGAAAGTAAAATTGTGGATAAGGAGAGCTTAGCTTTCTGTTGTTAGGGCAAAATACCCTTCACGTGTAACTTTAAGGTGGGCGTGTTTGTTTTGGCCCCTGATTTCAAGGTTTCAGTCCATAGTCAGCTGATATATTGGCTAGTTTTTCATTGCTGGGACCAAAAAGCCAGCACCTACAAGTTGAAGGCAAGGTGTAATTTGGCTCCCGGTTCAGAGGGTTCCATCTGTGAGTGGATGGCTTCAAGGTGGAGGCATCATCCCAGAAGGCCCGGTGGAGCAAAGCTATGCAGTTCCTGGTGCCTCGGAGTCAGAGCAGCTGATGAGTACCACACAGGAAGGGGCCAAGAGTCAGGTACGACCCCAGCGGCACACTCAGAAGTGTGCTTTGCTGGTTTCCTTGGCGGTTTCCAAGCTGGCTAAGTAGACAGCCCAGCTTAACCATCACAGCTGTCTCCAGGGCAGATATGTTGTTGTGGAAGGTGGCTGCTCACCTATGGCAGCGAGGAGGCAGAGAGCGAGGGCAGACACCAGAGGGAAAGGGCTCGGGGACCGAACAGACCTGCAGAGGGATGCTCTGGGTGATCTTCCTCCAGTGCAGCCTCGCCTCCTCTCCCTGTGAGCTCATCCATGGAGAAACCCTCTGACAAGGTTAGTGCCTTATAATATAACCACCTGAAAACCTATTTTTCTGTTTGTTCTTGTTTTGAGACAGGGTCTTACTATGTAGTTCAGGCTGGCCTTAAACTCACTATGTACCACAAGCTGGCCTTGAACTCATGGTAATCCTCCTGTCTCAGCCTTCTGAGAATTGAATTACAGGTATGCACACTGTGCTTGAATCTAGGCACTTCTTAATCCAATACAGTTGAGGATTAATCCTGGCCATGAGAGAAATGCAAGTTAAAACAGCACTCAGGTTCCACTTTATTCTAGAAAAAATAGCCATCATCAAGAAATCAAATAATAACTTGTAGTAGAGAGGACTGGGAGTGAAAAGAACCCTTCAATACTGTTGGTGGGAATGTGAACTAGCACAACCACTATGGAAATAAATATGCAGATTTCTCAGAAAACTAAAACTGGAAATTCTATTTGACACAACTATTCTCCATCCCTATATTCCTGAAAGAATTAGATATATTACGGTGTTACACACATAACCCTAATTATAACAGCCCAGTTCATAATAAGTAAATTGGAAATGGCCTATACTGTATGTCCATCGACAGATGAGTGGATACACAAGTTATGGTATTTACACACACTGGCGTACTACTCTGCCAAGAAGATGAACTTCAGTCAATTATAGCAAAATTTGTGACCACAATATTAAGTGAAATCAGTCAGATGCACAAGCCCAAATGTTGCATGGCTGTAATGTGAGAAACCCTAAGTAAAAATAAAGATCAAGATAAAGATAGCTAATAGGAATAGGGAAATAGATATTTTTCAAATAGGAAGAGCACCAGGAGGGAGAAAGAGGAGGGAATTAGGGTGTGTTAAGGAATTAAGATGTGTTGTGTACATGCACCAGTCCCACATGAGGAGTGGATACATTATATACTGTAAATGTACACTAATAAAAAAGTTGGGAATCAAGATTAACTGTCCCGGGAGGGCACTACTCTATATGGAAGGAGTGGAGACTGGGAGAGAGATGGACAATAAGTAGTGGGTAGGACCAGTGAATTTCAAATCCTGGTGAAGTCAGAGAATCCTGAGTTATAGGATAAAAAAGGTTAAGTTGAAGTGGTGTTGGCCATTGGAAGAGACGTGGGAGGCGTGTGCTCCTGAGCATATCCACACAAGGGCTGGGGGAGAGAACAAGGCTCGGGAGCAACAGTGGGCAGCCTCAGGGACACATGTGCCATCTGTCATCACTTGGGGGGCCTCCAGGGAGACCTTGTCTTTTTGCTTGGAAAGAACCTTGCATATGAACGGCTTAGTGAAAGCCTTGGACGGGAGCGTGGTGGGGTAATGAGCTTGCTCGGGCTGCACCAGTGGTGAATCTGTGCACAGAACGCAGTCACAGCAGCACGTTGCGAGGCCTGCGGAAGAGTAGACTGATTTCTGTCCATTTAGTCAGCACGAATTCTAATCAGTGATTCAGCACTGTATCAAAAACACCTTTTTAAACTCGAAAAAATATGATGCATTGGGCCAGATTAACTAGAACATAGTCAGTAAATAGTATCTTTTGGGGGCAGGAGAATGGAAGGAGGATTGCCAGTAATTTCTCTTAATCAAATGAGACAAAAAGAAGTTCTTATAAATATAAAGCAGATGCTTATGTTTATTATCCTCTTTTTTTTAGTTTTTAGCAAAAATTGCTTTCACATTTTCAATTGTGTTTGTGTTTCACTTTAAATTTTCAAGTAAGTTTTGGTTAGGATATACTATTATAGAAATTAATACTCCTGAGAAAACTACTGTCTAAGTCATTTGTTTAAACATGAAATTAACAAACTTTGACTTTTTATTATCATTTAAGTGATGCTGGTATACACAAGAATCTATAAAGTGAACATATAAAGTGTGTGTGTGTGGGTGTGGGTGTGTGCATGCATGTGTGCATCTGTGTGTGAGCATATTAAGATGTTAGTTTTTTCTTTCAATTAAACTTTTTTTTTCAGTGTTTGAGCATAGAGAAGGCAAGCACTCTACCATGGAGCTTCACCTCTAGTCCACTGTGGGCAGGATTTTAGATGTCATCCTTGGGTTCAGTCCTCCTGAGCAGGCACTTAGGGCTGTTAGGAAGTAAGATGATTGGCTGGCCTGTTGGAATACTGATGTCAGGTTGCCTCAGTCAGCATATACTCCAGTGTACTTTGGGAGATTTGAGAGGAGGAAGAAAGGGGTTGTTAAAATACTTTTAGCTTAATTGTTTTGCTTGGGCCAAGGTGGTATGTGGCATTTCCATTAGTGTTAGCCCTGTACAAACTTTGTGTTTGTTTTTGCGTAGGCTGATCTGATAAACCCAACCTACCACTGGCTAGCTTTGCACAAAACATGTATACAGTAGAGTATTAGATAGTTATAATGTGTGCACACAGACACACAATGACATAGTGAATTGTGATGCCTCACTACCTCTGATGGGCTTCCCTTCACTGGAGCCCATTTCTCCTCTGCAAGGTCAGTTCTTTATATTGGTAATGGTACCAGATCCAGACTATGCAAATACTCTTAAGCTGAAGGGACGTGTATTTAAGCTTTTTATTTACCACACAGCAAGTTCTATAAATGCAGTAAGGGAAATGAAAGTTTGCTATTACTGGACTCCATCAGGCAAGGACTGAATATGTCTATATTTTTATTTTCTTTCTTGTCCTTTTATGTTGGATGCACACTTTTTCCCTTTAACCGTAATCTTATCGCCTGCACATGCCTTTTATCTTCCGCCGCCTCTGTGCTTACGTTTGTGTGGTCAGCCCAGATGATTACTTGGAGATTGGAATGTTTGGGAGGTGCTATTTTTTGCTTTTCAACTAGGGCTGAAGAATTTTTTCATTATTGATGGACATTTCTGATTAACCTAAAGGAATAGCAGGGTTCAAGGAGTAATGTTGCCTGTTAGCCTGATATTTAATTAGCAGTTTAGATGGAAATTTCATGGTAATGAACTTGATCTGTGTTCTATTGTTTTATCCTGTTGGATTGCCATGGACTTTGATTTTTGTAAAACACACCTTTTGAACAGAAAAGCCCTTACATGAGTGTAAGGGCTTCCTCCCTTGGCCACCTTGTGCGTGGAGATGAAGTGGCTGGGTCCCTGGAGATTGAAGGTGTTAAAGAGAAATGAGAGGGATTATTTGGTGTGTCATAAACCAGGGCTAACATTGGTATAGTGAAGAAGGGCTGCAGGGGGCAAAATTTAGAAAGGAATGATGGGAGATTTCCCAGGGCTTCTTCCATACCCTCTTACAGTTTGGTATGGCTTGGGAGTGTCACCCAAAGATTTATTTGTTGGAAACCTTGTCCCCAATGAGGTGGCATTGAAGTGGGTGCCTTTAAGAAGTGGGTCCTAGTGGATAGTGGGTAGGCCATGGGGCACCGTCCTTGGGAAGGATTAATGCTGGTCGCATAGCTTAGACTGGATCCCATGAGAATGGGTCATGAGAAGGGGGCCTGGCACCTCCACTGTCTGCAGGCATTGTTCACCTCGTCGTCTAGCGTGTGCTCTAGCCATGATAACATCTGCCATGCTGTGAGGTAGCCAGAAGGGCCCTCACCAGAGGCACACAGATTTTTGCCGCCATCCTCTTCCATTGCCAAGCCATGCGTGACCTTAGTGAACCTCTTCTGGAGTTACTCAGCCTCAAGTGCCTGCAATCGCAACAAAAACTAACACAAACTTGGAAGGAAAAGGTGTCCTTCGCTTCTAGAATGCCCCTAATTTCTCCTGTTTTCTAGCTTCAAGAAAGTAGAATTCAAAGTTCTGAAGGTCAAGAACTTCTTGTCAAAATGGGATAAAACAAAAATACTCCTTTGTCAAATGAAAACTTGCTAGCAGTTTTCCTACTCTCTAGAAATAATAGTTTTTGTTCAATAATTTACCTTGTTCTACATGAAAAATGTAATGTTCTGTTTTACTAGGTTATTTAGTTTTGTCCTCCAGACGCTGTCAAATAAACTGGCAGCTACATTCTTCAGATAGCTTGGAAACAAACAATTTTGTTTTTAAGTTGAAGTAATATTATGATGGTTTGATTTGTAATGAGAATGGAAATCAATGTAGTGTATGCAAGCTTGCTATTAAATTTTATTATATGTTGTATACCTGTTTTCAATATAATTGTAATGTTTTAGAAGTTTGGATAAGTTTTCTTTAAAACTCAACTTTTTGCTAGACTTTTGGATGCTTGCCTGGAAAATTTCATTACCAGAAAATGTGCCTTCCTTCTCTTTATAGGTTTTGATTAAAAATTAATTATTGAGTGAGCTGTTTAATAATTTTTTACCTTTTGATAAACTACATGGATTTACAAAATAGATAAATTAGGGCCAATTATTTTTTCTTTAAGAAAGTAATTGCTTTAGAAGAATTTTAAATACCAATTCCCTGAGGTATTTAAAACAGGACTTCATTAACTAAGCTTCTCCTTACAATTAACCCAAAGAAGCCAGTGTGTCTTAGTATCTGATATGGTGAGGCATGTTTTCCTCGTTCCTATTACTGGTAGCATTTTCGCAGAATCCGTCATACCCATTAGTTTGTGGCAAGGTGACCCAGCTGGCCTAGCCCGTATATTAATGAATCCAAGCTTTGGGTTCTGTTCCTGGGCAGGCCAATTAATTCTTAAAAATAAATTTATTTATTTATTTAAAAACCTTTAATGTTCTCTGCTCTGTATACAATTAGCTGTACAGTGCTGCCCGGCACTGGTTGCCCATGAATGCTTATGGACAGATATTTTTGGCCACAACTTTTTCTTTTTCTTTTTTCAATTTGAGAGCAGCTGTGTTAAGTTTATTGCTTTAAAGAACTGGAATAATTCAGAAGAGGTTTTTCCACGTTTGTTGTTTTGGCGAGGGAGAAAAGCACCCTTGCCCTGGTGAATTTTGAAAATGGTTTAAAAATAAATCAAAAGTAAGTCCCATTAGTGTTTAGCACAGACGTTTGCATTAGGATGGGGCTTGCTGACTATTTGGCAATTCAAGTTTTCCTCAGCTTTCATGGCTAATTTTCTAGACAATTTTGGAAAACAAATCATAAGGTCTCAGCCTTCCGTGAGACTTGTAGAAATTGTCTAACTTAATTTCTCACCGTTGAGGTGAGAAACAGATTTCTCTGGGAGCTGCCAGTCTCACTGTGACTTCACTGCGCCCATATTGAGGGTCCAGGGTCTTTCACAAGCTTGCTCACCCCTGGGTTTGTTTATATGGGGAAGGGGTTGCCCCTGGTTTCAGCTTTGGTCTTCTAAGAAATTGCTCTTTATTGAAATTAGAATACGGAACTGGACATGGTGGCCCAGACCTGGAATCCCAGCACTTTGGGAAGCTGAGGCAGGAAGACCACAAGTTTCAGCCCACCTGGGCAATTTAGTAACTTAGGGAGACCCTGTTTCAAAATTAAAAAGAAAAAGAAAAAAAATTAGAGTAAAGCAGCTAGTGAATGTTCTCATATACCGATATGACTCATTTTAAGTTTCCTTCCTTCCTTCCTTCCTTCCTTCCTTCCTTCCTTCCTTCCTTCCTTCCTTCCTTCCTTCCTTCCTTCCTTCCTTCTTTCCTTCCTTCCTTCTTTTCCTCTTTCTTTCTTGTTTTCTTGAGAAGCATCTCTCTATGTAGTTTAGGCTGGCCCTGAATTCATTATGTAGTCCAGGCTGGCAATCCTTCTACTTCAGCCTCCGAGTGTTGGGATTACAGGTGTGCACCCCTTTGCCCAGTTTAAATTTCATTGTTAAAAAAAAATAAATAAATAAAATAAATAAATTTCATTGTTGATTTGTGAAATCAATGTAAAATTTGGCATTCTTAAGATAGCAGAGTTGCTATGAGATTTTATCTGTTTCCTTTTCAGTGCATCTTTCTTTCTTTCTTTCTTTCCTTTCTTTCTTTCTTTCTTTCTTTCTTTCTTTCTTTCTTTCTTTCTTTCTTTCTTTCTTTCTTTCTTTCTTTCTTTCTTTCTTTCTTTCTATGAATATATTTGGTACACGCTCTCACTGTGCAGCTTGGACTTGTAGTGATCCTTCTGCTTTCAGCCTCCCCAGTGCTGGGATTTTGGTTGTGCACCACCATGCCTGGTCTTGGAGGTTGGCTCAGCGTGCTCTCCGTGGGGCTGGCGCAGCATAGGGTGCTGGAGACTGATCCCCAGTCCCTGTGCTTGCCTAAGCAGGTGCTTGGTCCCTTGAGCTATCTCGCTGGCCCTTCAGTTGACATTTCTAAATAAAACTATGGTTGAAAAATGAAATCAAATTGGCAGAAAAAAATATATTAACAAAACCTTTTGGGAAGAGAACAGTATGAATTCTGCATACTTCGATTATTTGCTAAAAGATGCGAAGTTTGGTATTTCAAATGTATAGACAGACCACTGATCAGATCCTGCTCGTGGCGCTTCTCCCTTGTGGAAAGCCAGGAGGAGCAGGTATACGTGGTTGATTCACAGCTTGCTTTCCCTTTCCTTGTGGAATCATCCTCATTTCAGCTGATCATTTACAATAGTATTTTGTTGATATTATTTTACTGTGCTTAATAAGTATGGTTATCATCAGCAGCTGCAATCATGATGTAGCAAATTCTGAAAAATAGTTTCTTGCTCACAATTAATTTTCTACAAAGACAGGACACCCCTGCTGATACCCTGTATCAATTCATGTAGGCATTGATTGTGTGCATTTGTGTGTTGATATGCAGCAGTTTGGGGAGGTGACTCCTTTCTGAGGGTTTGTTAAAAAAGTCTTTAAAATGTGTTTGATGTTGTTTTCTGGGTTCCTGAGAGTGTGCAAAACATTCTCAGGGCCAGCCAGATAGCTGAGCAGATTCAAGTGCCTGCTTAGGCAGACACAGGGGCTGAGGCTCAGTCCCTGGTCCATGCTGTGCTGGCCCTGCCCTTGAGACACACTGAGCCGGTGATTGGGACTGGGCATGGTGCGTACCCGTAATCCCAGCACTTGGGAGGCTCAACGCAGGAGGGTCCGATCTGTGTGGTCAGACCCTGTAGACCCTGTAACCCTGTACTAAATAGGAAAAAAAATCATTCTCAAACCATGTGCAAATACTGTTTGAGTATCTTCCCTTTGGTATTATTCAAGACATGTTTCTGCTAGTGGGATAATTGAGCTCTGATCATAAATGGCTGTATTATCCTAAGCCCAGCAGATGGGAGCTGTGGTACCCACAGGAAAGTAATGTAGAAGGCTCCAAAGCCCATTTAGATATTTTATATGCTAATGAAATATAGATGATTGTACCAGTTAGTACTGTCTTTGTTGCAAGTGCCTGAAATCTTGGCCCCAGGCAGTGTCAGGATGGCTTGCTTAGGTGTGTGAGAGTTCCCAGGGGGAAGCTGGGCTTAGGGCAGGGCTGTAGAGGTTCTTGGAGTATGTCCAACTCTCAGTCTCTTGATTCTGTGTCTTCTGGGTCATTTCTATTTGCAGGTTGTTCACCTCAGGTAATTGGTGGCTGTCCCATCTCCAACCTTGTAGGTGTCAAAGATCTTGTGAGGTAGCCTGGGGCGGCCCAGTGGTGCTGGATTGTGGGCCTGAGGGGATGTTAGGTTCATGGTGGAAGAATCAAGAAGTGCTGGGCACCGTGCTCTGAATAGCCAGCTCTGAGTACGTGACTGGTGGGAACCTGGGGGCTGGGTATTCAAAAGAAACCAAAGAAATTGCTTCAAAGCAGGGGTGGTGCCGTGCCCAAGGAATGATGCTGTCCACAGTGGTTAGTATACTCTTTTTTTTCTATCTTATAAAGTAAACGTGTAACAATTGTGCATTTCTTTGGTGAAATGCAATAGAATTGTGCATAATACCAGGAAGGGAGTGAGACAAGGTAGATTCCTGTGTTCACAGCCAACATGAAATGCTCATTAAAAAAAAAGCCTTTATTGGTGTTTGAAGCCACTTTTGACTGACTGTCCTTCCAGCAGACTATAGATTAATAAGCCTGTTTTTAAACACAATGTCTTCTTTAGCCAAGATATTTGGATAACCACTAAGAAGATAACAACGTTAAAAGGTATTAATTATAGAAAATGTCGTATTAATCAGCTTTGAAACTGTCTCATTGATATTTGTCTCTCAAAATAAAAATAAAATAAAAAATCAACATAGAAAGATACACAAAGTTTAAGCTGGGATTTACATAGTGTTTTTGGAAAACACTGAGAATTATTTCTTCTTGACTCATCTTAGAAAATAAGCTTATCTTGTATTTATCAAATCTATTTTATTATATTTTGTTTTGTTTATGCATGAAGAATCAAACTCAGGATCTTGTGCCCTTCTCCACCTTATTTTATTGTTTTTTATATTTTGAGGGCTATTGGGGATCAAACTGAGAATCTAATGCTTGTCAGGCAGGTGCTTATGTCACTGAGCTATCTTCCCATCCGCTTCTCTATTTCCTTCCTTCCTTCCTCTCTCTCTGTCTCTCTGTCTCTGTCTCTGTCTCTGTCTCTGTCTCTGTCTCTCTCTCTCTCCTCTGTTGAACTGGGGATTAAACTCAGGCCCCTGGGCTTGCCAGGGAAGCACTTTTTCTACTGAGCTGTCTCCCTGGCCCCCACTTCTCCATTTTAAAAGGTAAAAATTTAGCACTTTTCTGAGGCTTATAAGAACTAGGCTCAAAATGTTTCACTGAAGTATCAGTCTCATCAAGCCCGTGTTACTCCATGCTGCCTTACGAAAATTCCACCTTACCTCACAGATGATTTAATTTGATATGGGAAGTGGTGTCCATCCTGTCCAGGAGAGGTGCTCTGTTTGACTTGGATGAACAGTGTCTTAGATACCTGGGTTCCCCACACTTGTCATAGCATCATACATCTCCTTATTGCTTGCTAGTATCTTTCTGTGTTGATTTTTTATTTTATTTTTGTTTTATTGAGAGACAAATACCAATGAGACAGTTTCAAAGCTGATTAATAGGACATTTTCTATAATTAATACCTTTTACATTGTTATCTTAATGGTTATCCATAGTACAAGAAGTAGACAGAATATCCTGTCCAAACACTATTACTACAAATCTTTCTTCTCATAGAATCAAGTGAAAGTAGCTGTATATCTATCCTAACTATTCTGTGGATACAAATACAAAATGGTTCTTCCTTTTTTGTTTAGTCCTGTCAGAGATGGGAATTCTATTGGCATTTAAATACTATAGGTGCTTGAATTCAGCAAAACATTCTAACACAGTCCAGTAGTCCACAATAATAGTGGGTTATCCACAGAATTTGTTGACTAGAGCCTTTTACAGCTCAGCGTATCAATATGGCTTTACTTTATATAGCTCGTTTTTATACTTTTCTGCTGCATGGTTAAGACCAAGATAAAGCAAGACCTCTATAATATGAAATGTAACTTTTGTGTTTGATAAGGTCAGTCAAGTCTCTTCTTTCTGTGTTGATTTTACCAAGGCATGGAAAAACTGGGGTGGCTACACAGACTGTACCCTTGTACTAGGCAGCTGTGTATTCTTTAGGATGTTACTGACTTGTCTTGATCTAGAAAATGAAAAAGGTTTGGTGTTTTTCTTACTGTACTTAGGTCAGGATGAGCCTTTCGTCAGACTGGATTATAAGGACTCAAACCAGGAGAGTGTCAGAGAAGCTGGGATATTTATGGCCTGTTGAGCTCAAATCTAATGTTGAGCCTGTCCTCTAATGGAAGGATTATCTAGTTCATTACATATTTATTTCATATTTATTTTCATCATTTCTTTTGCAATTTCCAGAAGTGCTGGAAGCCCAAACATATAAGTTAATGAAAAATAGACTTTATAAAGGATTTGCATTTCATATCATATTATATGAGAAATTAATTAATCTTAAACTATGATATGAAGTAGGTCGAAGTGCTTTCTAAAGCCTGTTTTCCTTTAAAGCAAGTGCTTTGTGGACCTCGCACTCCGGGCTGAAACTGCATTATTCCTTGTGCTGTGCCACTGGGTTAGGAAACGGACCTTGGTGCATGACTTCATGTGTCAGTGCGTCCTGCAGTCTCTGGCAGAGCACTTTGTAAAGTAGCATTCTGACGCTTTTTGTTACATTTGCCTTTTAAGTTTAAATGTTAGTGGAGCAGACAAACACAATGAATTCCACGTTTCTTTTTCACCCCTGGTGTGGAGGCTTTGGGATGATTTGATCTCAGGCAGAAGCATCAGGGCACCAAGTGGACTTGGTGGAGGGAGTCTTTTATCTTGCCCAGGCCCACGTGCCTGCAGTGGCTGCCCCCTCTCCTGCCGGCCGCCTTCTTTGTGTGAGCTGTTATCCATTTCCGTGGCTATGGTTTGTTACTTCTATTTGTACTATAACTAGAAATTTGATAAGGTTATGTGCCTGTCAAATGATTTAGATGTCGGGTGCAGATGAAGCAAAGCAATTTTGAAGAGTCAAACACTGGTGCGGAGGTGGAGGACAGGGAGGGCCTGCTGTGAGAAGGAAGTAAAATCTCTTCTGGTCTCACTTTCTTTCTCTTTTAACTTTAGGTCAGTGCTTTAACCTCTTTAATTTGTCCCTTCTTAAGTGAATGTGACATGGTGACTTCTGGCATCTATCTAAAGGGCAATGCAATAGAGGCCTTTTTTGGAGGGGAGATGCTGGCATTTAGGGAGATTTGGCTTTGGGTATTCTGATAAAAACATCTGGGCCTCGAAACTTTATCCTTGACTGAAGCTGAGATTAAGCTCTTAGGAGACAAGGCTTATTAATGCCAGTGTCTGTTCACATGTGCATGTTACAGAGAGCCTTGTACTTTAAGTAGCTCTTCCTTCTTTACTTCAAGTGTAGGTAAGGACTTGATGCTGTGTGGTACTTGTCACTACATTTTGTAACCCAGGCAGTGGTCCAATGAGTATTGCTCATTGGCTTATCATATTGTGCATCAGAGGAGGGGTCAGTAGGGTCTCTGGTTAATTAGGTTTGAATTTCTAGGAGCCCTTTCCTCATCCTATTAATTGATATAGCACCTCTGAACTCTGTCAATATCTAAATCTCTTTACAGTCTACATTGAATATATGGATTTGCATTGGCAGCTATCTTGGCAGAAAGTTCTTTATTTAATAATGATGGGTTGGACAGTAGTGACCCCACTGACTGTTGCCATGGCCAGAGACACTGCTGGAATTGGAGGGACACTTCTGGTCTTGGGCCACCTGGTTTTGTCAGGTTATGGGATGCATATAGGTTTTCAAGTGTAACTTGTCTGTGCATGGCTTCACTAGAGTCTGGAAGCACAATGCAAAGCGCTAACAAATTTACATTCCGGGTAGCTTTGTTTGAGTTTATTTAAAGAGCCCAAACACACACAATCCTTATAATAGCACTTGCTACTGCTGTGGCTCTGTACTGATGGTGCTGACAAAGAGAAAACTCAGACCAGATGGATTACGAACAGTGGGACCACCTGGCTCATTGGCAGTGCCAACCTAGTGCAAACCTATTTGTTTCTCAAATAGCTGTATTCTCATGGGTTGTAGAGATGTCTGACTGGGGTGTTCATAGGCTTAGGTGAACAACATCCCACAATTAGAACTATTAGGAGAAGTGGAAACTCTTCCATGTTGGCCTCAAGCTGGCCTCTTTCTCCCACTTCCAGTATTTGTAGCTTTTTATTCCTTTCATCGTTCCCTTTCTAACTATAAAGTCTAGTTCTGCTTTGCTTCCATATTACAGAGAAAATATTACCTCTTGCATTCATTCTGAAGTGAGAAGAGAGACTCTCCATGTCCCTTTGGGAAATGGACTTAGAAATTGACTCACTGGAGCCTTGTTAGTGTTTTTTGAGGGAGGCAGCTAAGAGAAGAAGCTGATCAACCTGTCATACTGTGCGTTCGTACCACATCATGGAACTTCACAGGAAAACAATCACGGTAATGTACTAATTGATGTGTAGGCTTATACGATAGTTTCCCTAATTGTAATGTTAACCGTTAAGCTTTGGAATTTTTTTCTTGAATAGTTATCTAATTTTTCCTGTTGAAAATCAGAGTTAATTTAAAAGTAAAAATAATGAGTTAACTTCCAAGCGTTTCCAAGTTGGCACTTCACGACTAATTATTTTCAAGTTTCATTTTGAAGTCATCACCTTAGTTCCTCAGCTGGTGCCCCCTGCTGAGCACCTAATTGCCAGCGTGTGTAGCCATTAAAGGTTCCATCCTGGCTAATGAATGTGACACGTAAGAACAATTAAAATTTATTTAAGACTGCATTTATACTGATGTTTGAAATCTTTTAAAAGAAATCATGTTTAAGGTCTTTTTAATTAATTGTATATTTTCATTAAACCCATATTTTAATCCATCTGGCAGTCTTTGGTCTAGAAATAACATGTTAGAAATGGCATCTCGAAGCTCGGGTGGCAGAATAAGGGCATTAGGGCCAGCAGCTGTGGATGAATCTGAGCTCTCCTTCTTACCAACTGGCTGCGGCCTCTAAGCTGCCAAATGTCAGTTTCCTGTGTGGGGCTCTTGGCCACGAGTGATAGACAGCCCCATCCTTGTGAACGTGGGTATTTATTTTGAAGATATTGGGATACAAAATGTGAGGTTAAATGGGGAAAAACCCGAAGAGGAAACAGGGTGTATCATGTACAAATACAAATTCCCTTTAATGAATGTGACCATTAAGTATACCTAATTGTACCAATAAACAAACATGAGGACAGGAGTGAGCTTTCTAAGGCTTAAGGAATGCTGGAGATCAGGACTCCAGTGTTTCTAGACCAAGACTCTCCTTTTGGCAGATGAACTTTATCTGCCTAGCCCTGTGACTTCTGGTGGTGGCTCACGTGGATGTTGATAATTCCAAACCTTTAGATCTTAGAGCTCTAGGTAGCCAGAGGAAGACACTCATGGTATCAACTGAGTCCTACGTGCCTAGGCATCTCACCTTGAACTAGTTTAGGCCAGGTGACTGCCATTGGCCTAATCTGGGGTGGGGTGGTAAGAAAATGGGTCATTCTTAGAAGAAAATGGAGCTTATCGTGAAAGTCCAGATGGATCAAAGGGCCCAAGAAGAAGGTTGTTTTTGTCAGCTTTCTGCTGTTGTGCCAAAATACTTGACATAAATAAGTTAAAAGGAGGGAAGGCTGAATTTTGGCTCATGGTTTCAGAACTGTCCGCCTGTGCTCACTCACCAGCATCGTGCTCACTCCGTGGCAGCTGGGAAGTGAAGCTGGAGGGAGCGAGGCCAGGGCTGTGCGATGCTGCTCCAGACGCGTCCCCTGGAGCTGCCGCCGTCTGCTCAGGTCTCCCTCAAGTGTGGCCTGACTCATGGAGCGATCACTGAGGATCAGAGCCCTCAGGATGCAGCCACGTCCCAGAGCTCCACCTGTGAACACTGCTGCTGGGGACCAAAATGCCAGTAGTTAAGCCTTTGGGGGATGTTCCAGATGGAAAGCATAACAGAGATCCTAGGTGAATCCAGCAATAGGTTTCCATGGTATTTCTTATATGTGAAAAACAGTAGAACACTCCTTTTGTGGAGTGATGTTGAAGATCAAGCAAAATGGTTTGTCAAGCATGTGGTACAATGTCTAACACCTTCAGTCATCAGGAAATCGTAGCTGCTGTTATGTAGCAGGGCGGCACCATCTCAGTCTCTAAACAGACCCTGTAATACATGTGGAGCTCCCCCTGTTAGCTACGAAGCCATAATTCTTCACCTGCTTCTCCAACACTTTCAAAAAACTCTGCATTAAATATATAAAATTATACATTTTAAAATTATCATTACTTGCTGAGATCTTTGGATTTTGTGTATGGTGAGACTATAAATCATGAAATTTATCTTAGTACCATTTGTGCACATGTTAAATATAATATGTATATATATACATACATACATACATATATATTTACATAGATTTTCATTATTTCTCTTACAGTCTTGCTATGTGAGTTTTGTTTAGTTTTTTAGAAGTATGCTTTCTTTTCTGTTTTTTGTTTTGTTCTTTTGGCCAGGATCTTGGTGTTTCAGGTTGGCCTCAAACTCATGTGCAGCCCGGGCTGGCCTTGAACTAATGGTGACCCTCCTGCCTCAGACTTTTGAGTCCTGGGGTGACAGACATGCATGTCTGGTTAGTTTTCTTATTGACAATGACGACAACAACATCAACATCAACAGTCAGTGTTTGCCTGATGGATGATGTCATTTTAATGTAGGACGGATGTTAGGAACAATTGCATTGACTTTTTGAATTAGCTAGGTAGCAAGTATATTTAAGAAAATGGAGGAATTGGTCCCCTTCTTTCTGCCTGTGCCCTGTGACCCCTGGGCTGGAGGTTAATCTCAGGTCTTCTGAGCACTAAGCTTGTGCCTTCCACTGACCTATATTGCAAGCCTGTGTTTCTCACTTCATCATTTAGCACACTTGGAGATTAAGGACAAATTATTTTCATTTTCACAACTACTTTATGTTAGGTAAAAGGCGAAAGATTTATGCGATCTGAAGAGAAACCAGAGTATAGTACTTTATGTTAGGTCAACTGTTTATATATATATTTACTTGATTCTTGGTTCATACTTATTTCTTTTCTTTATTGTTATATAGGGCAAGAAAGTCCCAACCTGCTAGATGTCTGGTACAGAGTATGTGTTCTGCAAAATTTGAAAAATGAATTTTAGGGACAAAGGAAGTTAAAAGCATAATGTATTTATTGGGGGAAAGAAAGCTTCTGTCTGAGAGAGGGTCAGAGGGGATCCAAGTGGGTTGCCAAGGATCGTGCCTTTTCTAGGGATTTTTATAGAGAAAGTCCACCAGATGAGGTGGATCTAAGATGGGGAAAAATGGGAAATCGTGAGATGGAACAAAACTGTGGTCTACTGATAAGATTACAAACATAACTGCTCAGGTAAAATTGATTAAATCGAGACCAAATAGGAAACAAGTCACAGAACAGCAGCTTTTCCCGTTGGAGGTTGGTTCTGTCTCTTCCTGGCTTTCTCTGGGTGATCAGTGCATATTTAGCATATCAGTCCCTGATGTGCATCCTTAGGGAGTGTGTCGGTATATTTGCTTTACCTTTTGTCTTCAGGTCTAACCCGCAATGGAGGTGCCTCCTCCGAGGTGTAAGGTGTCTGGTGCTCTGTCTGCACCGGCTCCCTTGAGGGCCCAGACCTATTTGACTGTCTGTAATATTTTATCTAACTTAGTTGCCTATAGCAATTAGAGTTTGGAAGTCCTTCTCTCCTGAATTATTAATTTTATAACTGGAAACTACTCATTTTGTAATACTTTATAATTCCACATGTGCATATAGGATTGTTTCCTGTTGCAATTTTTATTGTCTTTCACTTAACACTACTTAGTATCTTCTGGTTGGACATAATTTCCATAATATTCAAGTCTGTGAACTAAACCATTTATATTTAAAAGCTATAATCATGTAATGAGAATGGCTACTTCTAAGGAATTAATAATTAACAGAACATATGTGCAGAAGTCCAGATTCACAAGTTGTTTGAATTATTAAATTATATTTGTGAAATTGCTGGTGAAAACAGGAATTAAGTGTATATATTTTAGGCAGCTACTTTATTAATGCAGGCATAACTTTGGCTTTGATCAATATTTTTAATACTATGATTTTGGCAGTGGTAACTCACCACCACCTGATCTTCATTTATTGAAAATTTATATAATTGTTACCTTCAAAAGAAATATCTGAACAGTTTTAATGAAGTGTTTTGTTCATGATTCCTATTACAGTACTTTTGTGGCATCACCAGATGCATTACAAATAATGAATTAGCTAAAATTTTAAACACTGCAAGTTTCTTGACATCCTGCACGAAAAATATTCAATGGGTTCCATTTTCATCTCCGTGCCATTGCAGGATATAGTTTACAGTTTGGGTTCATTTGGATATTTTTCATTTTGGCACTGATTTTCATTGTCAGGGCAGCTGCTAGAGTGGGCAGCTACAGAGGGGCATCTGCCCTTTCTTAGCTCTGTGACGGCCGCAAACTTCCTTTCTCTATATGGTGGGTCAGAATGCATGGCTGCCAGGGTTCATCTGAAGAGGGGGTATTCAAAGCACATTTTAATTTTCATTTGTTTTTATTTATATTTTGCTTTAATCCAAAGAGGCCTGAGGAAGCTCCCATGGCACAGTGCCTGTTGTGTAGCCTCTCAAGTGAATAGGCCCGCCCGTGTCTGTGGGAAGCTGGTGCTGAGCACTTCCTGTCCATCATCCTCCGGACTTCCCATCCTGGATGACCTCCCAGCAGCCCCCAAGCGCTCAGAGCAGTGCTTGGAGACAGTCAGTGGATATCAGACATCTTTGTTGTCATTAATTCTCACAAAGGCACTATCATTGTTTCACTGCAGGTATGCTTTGTACAACAAAAAACTGAGACTCAAAGAGACTGAGGAAGTTGTCTAATGTCACATAGCTACTAAGAGGTGAAGCCAGGGCTCAGAATGAAGTTCTCTAATTCTTGAGCCTGTGCTGTTAACTACTAAGCTACACTTGAGTGTCCTTGGCATAATTTTTAATTACCTTGGCTGATTGAGTAATTAATTAAAGTGTGCTTGATTATGTATTACAGAATTTCTTAGAATGAAATGTAGATTTCATTTTTTAAAATAAAATAAGGCCAAGTCTGAGGAAGTTGGGTTGTGAGCATATATGGAAACTTGACAAATCTGTAAATAGCTCTAAGTACCTCTGTAAATTTGATGAAAGGCTAATTTAACACTACAAATCTATGGGGATTATTTTTAATGCTTCTTAATTATGTTGAAAAGGTAATTATAATTTTAATTTTATTTAATGAACCATAAATTTACAAATTATGAGATTAATTTGTAAAAAAGATAATTTACTATTGAGCTTATTTCTTTAACTTAACGTGTGTTAGAATTAACTACACCTTCAAAAAAGCCCTGAATAAGATTTTCTTAATAATGTTCACTTCTCACCTAGCATTATGGGATTAACCACTTTCCTTTTTTTATGTATTTATTACAGGGTCTATAGGGTCTCACTACAGAGATTTGACTCGTAGTGATCCTCCTATTTTCAGCCTCCCAAGTGCTGGGATTACAGGTGCATGCCACCATGCCCACTCTCTATTGGGCTGGCACGGCATGCCGGGGATTGAACCCTGGCCCCTGCGCTCTGCCTACGCAGGTGCTTTAGTCCACTGAGCTATCTGGCTGGCCCTATTAACCACTTTTCTGCAATTCAGATTTAAAAATACAAAAGTGGATAGTACGCAATCATGAAATAGTTAAACCTTTACTGGAATCCCTTTTACTGTATCCTTTCATACTTTCAAATTTTCCCCCCTGTTTGGCTTAAGTCTTTGTTGATATAATTAAACAACTTCATTGCAAAGGAAAAACAGTTGGAGTGATTTATTTAACTTTGTGAAAGTGGATACCAGTGGCTAAATCCCTTGCTCTTGGCTGGCTAAAAATATTATCTGAGTTCTTGGCTATTTATTGTCTGTTCTGCTCATGAGCTTTGTTTAAGCTCTAGATAAAAGATAGATATGTGCACTTGTGCACTGAACAGATAACCTGCTATAGATGTGGGCACACACTGGTTCATATAGACCCACACACAAACACACATACAGAGGTCGGTATTGTGTAGTGGTTAGTATTTGAGATAAATAACATTTTAAGTTACTTTTGAAGACAAATATGACAAATCCATTTGCTCATTTTGTGAATTTCTGACATTTGAATTTAAGAGTGCTTTCGTTTAGTCTTGAAGGAGAGACTGGACAAAAAGGCAGTGTTACTGCACAGATATTGCACACTCTTTCCGAACTCTGGTTAGCATCTCTTAGCCCTGTCTTCTCTCTCCTTTGCCTTTCCTGTCTGGTTCTAACAGGAAGCCAGGGTCCTGAAGGTGTGTGTGGAGGGCAGAAACTTTCCTTGACTTCTGGGGTCCCAGGACTGTTTCTGAGAGAGGACAACTGGGGAGGTTCCCATGGTGCCTCTCCCTGGGCTCCTGGCTTTGCTCCCAAGCCTTCCATGGGTTTGTAATGGACAGCCAGAGAGAGGCTGTTAGAACCCAAGTCAGCACATGATGTAGCTCTGTGGACGTTTCTGCAGTGGCAACTTCAGTCCTGCATAGCCACTGTTGTGCACTATTTTTCTCTTAGTACTTTTCATTAGCATGCAATTAATTAATTTATTTTTATGTATTTGGTTGTTACAGGGTCTCACTGCGAAGCTTGTACTTGTGGTGATCCTCCTGCTTTCAGCCTCCCGAATGCTGGGATTTCAGGCATACATCACTATGCCCAGACTCTGTGGCCAGCTCAGCCCTTCTGGGGGTGGGGCTGGCGTGGTATGTGGTGCTGGTGATGGAACCCTGGTCCCTGTACTTGCCTAAGTAGGTGCTTTAGTCCACTGAACTATCTTGTTGGTCTTAATGTGCCATTTTCTTGACTAGCTTGAACTTGTCTTTTCACCCTTTGTATTGTAATATATGATCTATGAGAACAGGAATTGCTGACTGTTCTCTGTTGTCCTGTTCCTACCTGTGGAGTACATTTGACAAATACTGTACTAGGTGCTCAAGAATTATTTTCTCAATGAACAAAAGATTGAATAAATGAATATTCAAAGGGGAGACTTCAGATGATGTTCTTACAGACTGCCATTGCTCTCTGTGGATTTACTATGAAATACTTTTAAAGAGAAGCAGAACAAATGAGAGACCAGAGATGATAATTCTTGTAGCCAGGGTTTGCAAGGGAAAGGGATTAATACAGGACCCACAATGTATAGGATTATTTTATAATATTCATCCAAAGAGTCAAATGTAAAAAGAGTGCAGGAGATCTGTCCACACACTAGAGACTCAGAGAATCTAAATGATGGCCTGAATCCCACGACAGTGACCTGCATAATTCCAGATGAAGGCCTAGGGCCCACAGCAGTGGCCCTCATGAGTCCTCCTAGAGGCCTAGAGCGCGCAACAATGTCTCATGCAAGTCTGTATCCAGGATCTGTGCTGGGAAAGCCCAAAGGTCGGTGGTGGAAGCTAGAAAGTGTGTGCCAGCGGGCTGAGGGAGCTGCCCTGGAGCCAGGCAGCAATAGTAACACTCAGAAGTAAGAACTAAAGCTCCCTTGAGAAGAACCACAGCATCCTCAGGGACGGTGAGCTTGTGAGCTCATTTAGTGAGCACAGCCAAGTTATAGAAGGAAACCAGCACCACCTACTTCTCTAGGAGCACCAACAGCGCACCCTCTTCTCCCTAGTTCTCTTATGCTGATGGCAATAGCCCTCAGGAGGGTCATCCACACCCAACACCTCAATAACTCAGTTCAGCGGGGTGTTCCAAGTTGACCACCTACCAAAAGTTATGAATCTACCAAAACATTTTATATCTAATGCTGAACACAAGGGAAGAAAAGCATTTTTGCTGAGGAAGAAGCTGGGGTTTCTAAGAAGAAAGGTTATTTAAAGGAGTTTACCAGAGTGTAATTGAGGGCAATTTCTTCCCCGTATGATCTAGGACTGTGTATTTTAGATGTGTCTCCTGCCCCTCCCTCCACACCCCAGCCCCCTTCCTCCACCAGATGCTCCACTGCATGAAGCCATTTCCTGGTTCCTGAGTGCGACATTTCTCTCTGATCTCAGATGTGGACAGTAGACCCTTCCTCTCTGCTTCCATTCCTCTTCTATCTCTCTGTCCCCTTTCCCTTTTCTTAAACATTTTGTCAAGTAACTCCTGTGAGGCAGGTGACAAGCGGATGGGACCATGAAAGAGCTAAGGACCCCAAGCTAGGTAGTAAAGAAACCCTTGATGCCCGAGTTGGTGTGGCATGTGTAAGATGCTTGGCTGTGTACTTTGCTATTAAAGAGAGCTGTGAACCATCTACAGAGCTGATAACACAAAAAATAGTCATTTAGCCAGGTGAGTCAAAATCAAATGATTCTTCTGTGTCTTGTGAATGTGGAAAGAATTGTTAGATGGCAATTAACTCCAAACCTATGATTCTAAAACTTAACGCGTTTTCTTTTTTTGGTTATTTCTATGTAAGTAGCAATTGGAAAATAACAGAAAGAATATGTGATTGTGCCTTCAGTAGCACAGGTGTCAGGGCGTTGGGGTTGGGCCGAGTGGTTTTCCTTCTTACCTCTTCACTTGTTGCCAATCCAACCTTGTCATCTTTCTGACTCAGTTAGGCATAAAACACTGAGAAGATGCCAGTGTGAGTGTCTTCACCGTGTTGGGAGGCTGAGGGTTAGAAGGGTAAACACACTCAGTGTTTTCTCTGGAGTCACAATATTGTAATTTATGGGATCTTTCATTTATGAGAATAATGTAGGAGGGTTAGTATTTTTATAAACTTCAGCAGAAGTGGGGGGAGAAAATTAGATAAATGAAGGTGATAAGAATTATATAGGTCTTTGTGTTTTTGTTATCAGAGATTTTTTTCTTCTTTCTTTCAAGTTCATCTGGTAAAAGAAAATCTTGCAGTAGCTCTGGGATAATGATGCTTGGGAGAGTTGAGTATCTAAATACAGATGTGTTCCAACAAAAACATTCATTCTTTGCTTAACTACTTGAACTTTTTGCATACAGACAGGATCTACTTATGGAATCCTATTTGTATAAGCGTCGGTAATTTCAATATTAATTTGAGGCTTATGGAAATGACACGGGCTATCAAACAAAATATGTTCGCATAGTTCCTGATTTTAGGTTTGCAATAAGAACAAAGGGATGTGACCATTGCAGTCCTTCCAAGCACATTAGGTGGCTGCTGTGACAGTGATTGTTATGCTGAACAAGCAATGGGACCTGGTGAAATTTTCAGCAGCTCTTCCAGTCCCAGCAAACAGTGAAATTCAGTTGTACTGGGTTGTAGTTAGAAAGGAAAGGTATTTTTTAAAATAAGTTTTTTAAAAATAAGGTATTTTAAAAACTAAGTTTATAAAAATCTTTATTTATTTATTTGGTATAGGATCTTGTTATGCAGCTCAGACTCATAGTGATCCTCCTGTCTAGTCTTCTCAGTGCTGGGAATTACAGGCGTGTGCCACCATGCCCAGTTTTGGTGGCTGGCACAGCACAACTGGGATTTTAGGCTGGCATGGCATGCAGTACCAGGAATTGAACTAGGGTTCTTGCACTTGCCAGGCAGGTGCTTAGACTGCTCAGCTATCTCCCGAGCCCAAGAGGAAGGGTATTTAAACATCCAACAAAACTAATATATGACTGATCGATAAACTCTTCCTTCTTCATGTTTATTGTAGATAAGTTTTATTGTGATATTCATTTTTTTTACAATGTGCAATCTATTATTAATCTCATGTATTCACTTCAGAAATATTTTTCTAAACTTCACTCTGCTTACATCTTATCTTTTGCATTTCAATATTTGCCTACAATTTTTAATTTGCTATATAATTATTATTGATTTTCAATAAAACTAATAATGAGAAAAAATAAACATCGAACAACACATCTTAGGTACCTCAACACAGACACACACAGAATGCCAGAGGGGCATGAGGGAAGCTTTGGACACCTCAGTTTTATAAATATTTCCACTAGCATTGATGCATTTGACATACTACAGTGTGATATTATATAGGCAAGTCTACAGGTTGTGTTTGTGACACTTCATGGCAGAGTGGTTGTTGCTTGCGTGTCCCTCCTCCATAGAGCAGTTCAGGCTCAGAAGGATGCTTTTTCATTGGCAGGACTCAGCCGGGAGTAGATGATTTTACTTTATTTTTCTACTATTTTCTTTACTTATGAAGATGATACTGACTTTTACTCAGCATGACTTATTGCCTCTCAGCCATGTGCAAGCATTGAGTGATTTGGTGCTATCCCTACAACCAGTTGAACTGTGGTTGTTATTGCCATTTGACAGCCAGGACCACCAAGGCACAGGGTGGGTAGGTAACTTGTCAAGCTCTTGCTGGGCTAGCAGCCAGGCGCGGGGCTGGCTGGGCGCTCCTCCCTGAGAGGGTGCTTTCTAACGGGAACTGTTGGTAGGAACTGTGGCCCCTGCCTGTCCCGAGTGGGGTTTGTGATTCTTCTGTTTTTTTTCTTTTCTTTTCCTCCTTTTTAGGTCAAGTACAAAAGAGATTTTGAAGAAAGCAAAGGGAGAGGCTTCAGCATTGTTACTGACACTCCTGAACTGCAGAGGCTGAAGAGGACGCAGGAGCAAATCAGCAATGTAGGTGCTGTCTCCGTGGTGATGTGGTCACCCGCCGAGTGTTCCTGGGTGGAAGCATGAGGGTGGGTCACTTGCTGCGACGTGCAGGGTCCTCAGAGTCCTTCCTCTATGCTGGCTTCATCGGCTTCCTGGAGCCCAAGGTTGCTCTAAGCTACAGAGTATTCTTGTTTTGAATGGTGCTCCCTGTCGAGTCTTTACAAAATAAGATTTTTAGAATTAAGCTTAAAAAACTCTGCTAATTGTTTTTTGGCAGTAAATAAGCATAAAAATATAAATATATGAAGGTTAGGCATCTTAAAAAACCCCATAATTCCTAATTATGCATATATGTAGTTTAATACTTTAAAGATGTTTGTTAAACCATCTATTGCATCTAATATTTGAAATCAACATCTATACCTATAGTTACTTTGGACTTGGAATCCATGTCTTGTGCATGAATTTTCCTTTAAAAAGAAAATTGGAAGTAACAGAAGTTAAAAGCATACTAGGTTGTGGTGTTGTACCTATCAAAGGTGGGCAAACAGACATTTCTTATTTTTTGTAGCACACATGTGATTTTGTTGCTTTTAAAATATTGTACAAAGTGTATCAACATGTGTTTTTTCCACAACAATTAGTTCAGCATTAGATATCTAAGAGGAAATATGAATAAAAAGCAAGAATATGTGATAAAAATTATGAGGCAACACACAACACTCATTCATGAGGGGTACATGTTGGGTGTCACTTAAACAGTCGCTAACGTTTGTGTATGTAAGGTTTCATGAGGTATTCTTGATTTCTAGGAAATGTGTAGTTAGTGGATGAATTTGTACTCCTGATATTTGACCGCTATCATGAGATACATTTGTATATATATATATATATATATATATATACAATATATATATATATATGTGTGTGTGTGTGTGTGTGTGTGTATATCCAGACATAAAAGCTTCAGACAAAGTTGCACAATTTGAAAAAAAAATTCTTTGTCGAAAGTTCAGAAACAGGCACATTGGATGTCTAAAGGACTTATGCGTGGAGCAGTAGGAATGAGACACACATTTCTTTACCCCTTTCACCCTGTTGCGTAGACTTTCTCTATTATTTTTTAAGTGTATATTTTATATCAGGAAGAACTTTTTCCTCTGAAGAGAAAGAGTTGAATTTTATAGACTTGTGGTGTTTGTCTTTTTTTTTTTTTTTTGCCACATTCTAGCAACTCTCTTTGGGGAACAGTAACAAATATTCCCATTTTTCTTCCTCTTTATCTTTTCCTCAAATCAAAAGGCTATTTTTGATTTTAAAAATGCAAATTAGACATGTATACAACTAGCAGTTACATTCAGTAACATTTCCTTCTTTGAATCATTTTTGAGAGTGTTAAAAAATAAAGGTGAGATTGCCAAAACAAAGATACATCACAAATTTTCAGCTGCTACAGAAATTTATTTCAAAAAGAAGTGAACTTTTCTACGTAAGACTTTGACATCCCAGCTTCCTTAAGGATGGCCATTGATTCAAAGGTAAGCCTTTTAGTTTATATCCAAATTAAGTCAACATTCATAGTTAATTAGAAGAGAACTGATCATTTCACCAACCTTTATCATTAGCAGGAATGTACATTTTATTTGATACCAGAGGTCGTTTGCAGATCCACTCTTAATTATGCAAAACCATCTTACGACACAGGTATGTATTAACCTATCTTTATCAAATACATAGCAGTATATACCAAATACCAATGAAATTAACCCTGTCATTTAGATAGTGTTGAATTTTAAGAACATATAATTTAAGAATTTTAGTACATGTCTGCAGTATATAAGACTTACACTGCTTGAGTGGGCGCGTAAACCTCCATCCCCTCTCTTCCTCCCTCTCCCTTCCTTCCATCTCTTGATCCTCTCCCACTTGAGGAAGACCTATCCCTCTACTTCCTATTATCTACCTCTTATTTTGGTCTTTGTATTATGGGTCCCTTAAATAAGAGAAACCATGTGATATTTAAGCTTGTGTGTCTGATTTATTTCATTTAACAGTATGGTCTTAAGGTGCATCCATTTTCTTACAAATAATTCCAGTTTATCTTTCATGGCAGAGCATACTACCATGTATACATACCATGATTTCTTTATCATTCATCTGGTGATGGACAGATAGGCCACTTCCAAGATCTAGCTATTATGAGTTGGACTGAATATATATATATATATATATATATATATTTATTTATATATATATAATATATATATATATTTTTTTTTTCACTGCATGTACATTGTGATATAATTTTTGTCACCCTTTGGGAAAGATACCCAGACAGGTTGAGTGGAATTTCTAGTTTTTGTGTCATCTCCACGCTGATTTCCATAGTGGTTGTACTGCCTTGCATTCCCACCAGCTATGTAGAAGGGTTCTTCTTCCCTTGCGGCCTCACCAGCATTTGCTATTAATTAATGTTTTGGTAAGTTTGATAAGGACCATTCTTTCTGGGGTAAGATAGAATCTCAGTAATGTTTTGATTTGTATTTCTCTAATAGCCAATGATGTTGAATGTTTTTTCTTGTATTTGTTGGCCATTTGTACTTCTCCTAAGATGTGTGTGTTTACTTCCCTTGCCCTTTTTTTGATCAGGTCTTTTGGTGGGGGTCTGGTTTGTTTTGAGTTCTTTACCCCCAAAGTTGTAGGTTATCTCTTTACTCTGTTGGTTTTTCCTTTGCTGTACAGAAGCTTTTTAATTTGGTATGTTCCAGTTTGTTGATTCTTGGTACTATTTCCTGTACAACTGGGGTTCTATGTAGAAAGCCTTTCCTGTGCCTCTAACTTTAAGAGTTTCTACCTTCTGCATCTTCCAGAGGATTGTAGTTTTCTCTTAACACTTAATTCCTTGATCCATTTTGATTTTAGTTTAGTACATGGTGAGAAATATGGGCCTAGATTCAGTCTTTGCATGTGCATAGCCAGTTTCCCCAGCTCCATTTAATAAAGAGTCCATCTTCTCCCCCGTGTATGTTTTTTGGCCCCTTTGTCAAAGATCAAATAATGAAATGTATCTGAGATTGTCTCTGCATTGTCTGTTTTGTTCTATTGCTACTTATGTCCATTTTTGTGCTAGTTACAGTGTATAGCTGTACAGCTTTGTAATATAACTTCAGATCCAGGATTGTAATGCCTTCTGCCTTATTCTTTTTACCCAGGGGTTGCTTTTGCTATTCTGTGTCTCTGCTGATTGTATATGAATTTTGGGATAGTTTTCTCTGGTTCTGTGGAGAATACTATTGGTATTTTGATTGAAATTGCATTAAATCTGTAAAAAGCATATAATTCAGACAACAATGTTTAAAAACTTTCTATAGTGTCTGGATATTAGCAAACATAGGAGTTTTATAAGCAGTTCTTTTAGCCATGATGAGGCATATTAATGTCTGGGTAGCGGTAAAAATTATGGATTTTTCAATATAACTCTTAGAGACCTACTCCTGAATAAGGGAGGCTGTTAATATTCTGAGTCTGGTGAATTTATTATTCACTTACAAGACTACAACTTCATGGCCTTTTTCCATTACCTAACTGGGTTTTTCCATATTACTCAAAGATGTCTTTCCATAAGAAATTTGGAATGATCTAAAAAGTAGAACCCTGGTTAGTTCATTTTCCATTCCACTTTTGTTTAAGCCAACTGAACATTACCGGCTGAGCCCCGGACAGGTATTTTTGGCAGTGGTCTGGATTGTATCTGTTTTGAGAGGATGAAGGTGAGAAAAGTGTCTAGCCTGGGAAGACCCCAGAATTTTCCTGCTGGAGAGGATGGGATGGAGCTGATTCATTTGGAAAATAATAAAGAAGATGGGATTTGTGAGTTTTATGTTAGAATTCCAAGTTCAATATAGGGCCATGGAAGTGGTTTAACTACTATAATCTTTATTTTCCCTTCAGTCCAGGTACTTGTTTTTAGTTCATTTTATTCTCGAATAGTTTGTGGCTTTAAAAAAAAAAAATGTCATTCACCCCCTTAGACTGAAGAAGGTATAGAGACATAAAGCAGTGAATTTAATGACAACTCCTAGGTGTTTTGGGTAATATGTTATGGATGAATGGGCATTTTTGATTGCTTGTGTCTGTGCCAATGTTATGAAAAATTTTTCAGCCACTCACATTCATTTGTCTAGGATTTGCAGTCATTTGGAAATGTCCGCTTGGTCTGCGTATGTTACTGAGGTGTGGGGTAAGACCCAACTATAAATTTCAAATTGTGTGTAATAAAAGAGGTGCGAGTAGATTAGCCCCCTCCTTTCTTTTGGCCCCTGGAATGACAACATATTGAACTGGAGATTTATTTTTTTTTTTTTATTTTTTATTTTTTTGTCTTTTTGAGACAGGGTCTCACTATGCAGTTCAGGCTGGCCTTAAGCTCACTTGGTAGCTCAGGCTGGTCTCGAACTCACAACAATCCTCCTGCCTCAGCCTCCCGAGTGCTGGGATTACAGGCATGCGCCACCACGCCCGGCTTTGAACTGGAGATTTATTAAATACTGCGATTTCAAGTTCTTCTGCTATGTTACCTTGAATAGCTGCAGGAAGAACAACAAAGAGGCAAGATTTTAGAATTTCTGTAATGTTTGGAAGCAAACAGAACTCAACTTCTAGAATGAAGAAATAGTTCTGTTTTTCCCCTATGACATCCCAGAAGGTATCTTCATTTCATTCCATATACTAATGTTCAGTTGGATTTTGGTTGTTTATGAAATTGAGTAAAGGCACTGGAGATAGGGTTTATGGGAGGTTGACCCACCAGCTATGCTAGTTAGCTGTGGATAGTGTGCACAGTTCAGGGCTGCCTTGAGTCTCTCTCCAGCAGAAAGCAGCCTTTGGGGACAGTGTAGCCCGAAGGAATGAGGGTCTTCAGACTCTCACAGTGCACTCCTTAATTGCCATTTCTCCTTTACCATCCCCAAATTCTAGGGCTTAAATTCAGAGGTGACAGAAGTTTTCTTATATACCTTTGTGTTTCTTTTAACAATATTTAAGAACATGTTAATAAAAGCCATGATCCAGGTAGGATGAGGTGCACTATGCCCTTGGGTGCTTCAGAAACCCTTTCTCTTTTATATTGATGGCTCTAGCTTGTGTGGGTTGTTGTGCAGCCTCCTTCTAGACTCAAGTTCTTGATACCTGTGCTCAGGTTTGTCTGTAGGGCATTCAGGGTCCCAGTAGCAGAGTGACAAGCAGCATCCTGCCCGGCATTCAAGTACCTCGGTCTAACCTGCAGGAGATTATTGATGCGTTTCCTTCTGCCTGTTTACACACTCATATGAGCTGCACTTTCAATTAGCTCAGACAGTCAGGGGATAAATTGTGAAATAAGATGGGAAAATAAGACCCCAAGAGACTTATACAGGCTTTGTGCTGTAGATAAAAACTAGGTATTTATTTCCTAATTTATTTCAGGGGGAAGAGAAATGTCACATGAAAAGGAAAGAAAAAAAAAAGCCAGTGAGAAAATCATGTATTTTACAGACTGACTGAAATAGTAAGTGCAGCTTTATTTGATGCACAGGAACTTGTGCGTGTCTCAGACACACAGGAAGTGTTTTGTGTGTGTGCCTGCATGTGCCGGAGCCCTCTCTTGTAGATCACTGGCCTACAGAGGATGATATTTTCTCCTGTTTTCTGTTCTTTGCCTTGCTGGGTCAGTAGCTATGATTTTTGTTATATATCCTTTTTTTCCCCAAATACTCATTGCTTTGGCTTCTACTTCCAATATCCAAAATGCTCATTCAAAAGAAATGCTTGCTTGCTTTACAAGCAAAGCTAAGATCTGAGTCCTTTTATTTTTGAAATTGTAGAAAAAAAAATCAGACTGTAATTTGATATTGAAATATAATTAATTCTAAGTGTTTTTTAAGATACAGCCACATATTATTTCATTGATTTCTTAGAATATAAAATAAATTATATGCCCATGAATAGGCCTATGTGGATACTGCTGATTCAGTTCTCTGAGATTTTGTGAGTTAGCATTAAAAACATTAGATTATTGGAACTCAGTGTTGCCTGTTATTTGACTATTGTGTCTATGGACTATTAAAAGATTTGATTTCAAGTTAGGTTGAATGTAAGGGTAAGCATGTGAGGCTAAGGATGATTATCTAGGGATTTGCTCTCTGTTTGTAATTTAAATAAATCATTTTGACAGAGACTGACTGTAACCATGTTCAGGCTGCTGACAGTGTGAAATTGAGTTGTACGGTGGACAGAAGACAAGCAGTCAAGAGAAATCCCCACGGGCAAAATTTGTTATGTAATTGGGTCAACTCATGCATGAGAAATGCATGCTAATTGTAAACTGGTGGCAAAATTATCGTGTAGGTGGCAATTAGGTCTTATGTGAATCCCAACAACTGACATAGGAGTTTTCATTTTCAGCAAAAGTACAGAAGTTTTTTTTTTTTTTTTTAAAGGGAGAAAAAGGTAGAAATTAGAAAGTCATTCGGTATGGAGATAGATTACTAGTTAATTTTGTTCCTTATATAAAAAATAGAACTTCCTTAACTCACAAAAATTTATATGGAAGTTTCTGAATTTGAACAGCCAAAGCCAGTGTATTAAGTGGTTTGATGATATTTTTGTCAGAGTTCCTATCTGTGCCAATTAAAACAGATGATTAACTATGATGCCAGTGGTTAAGTGGTGAATCCTAAAAGGGTCATATTTTTACAGGGGGAATCTCCGAGTTGTTTTAATAGACTGCTCTTCACCTCCGACTCATCTCAGGTGTGAACTCCCACGCATTCCGTAGCAGTAGTGGGTTGGCAGCATTATCTTTAAAGGCAAAGAGCAGCTATGTCAAGGAAAGCAATAGGGCAACAGCGCGTGTTTTTCTTCTAACACCTAACACATGTATGAATACCTCTTTCCTTTCGGAGCACTTTGACATACTCCATTTAATTAGCTCCTCTGAACAGCTCCTCCTGGGGGAAAGGATTTCTATATGAAATACTTACACTTTCATAAGAAGAATGTATGGAAAATTAGCTCTTGGTGCTTTCTTTCCAGCTCATGGTTTTCCCTCCACCTGGATTTGCTTTATTTTTCCATGTAGGGCAAGATTTCAAAGGCTGATCTCTTCTTTTTATCCTCATTTTTTTTTTTTTTAGCCATAGTCACTTAAAGAAACAAATCCATTCCAGGCTAGTAATTACTTGTGCATGGCAGGAACAAGAGCCACGGTTTAAAATGGCATTGTCTGGAGGGGAGCTTTGGAAAGTGCCACCATAATCCGGCCTCTTTTTGGAGACAGATTAGGCTAGAAAATGTTTTCTGAAGATCATGCTTTGTGAGATCCTTTCTGCCCGGACCTATCTTTTCAGCTCTGCTGTGTTCGGGCCCTTTTCCTGCGAGTCCCCCCCCCCCCCCGGTTGCCCTCTAATTGGCCAGCCTCTCTCTGGCCCTTCCATTGTATGGAAAGCACCGTCCCCAGATGAGTCTTTCTGAAATATCCCTTTCATCAAGACTCTAATTATGACCTGCTAAAAAACTTTCTTTGGGCCTCTACTTTGAGCAGGATCAAGTCTAATCTTCTAACCCTCTTAATTCGGACACTAAGGACTCTTTACCATTGCTCCTAAATTATTTTCTGTCTCATCTTTTCTGCCTGACAGATCTGCCCATTGCTTTTAGACCTGGCCACCTGCTCTGTCCTGGACTTTTGCATGAGTCATTCTGCTGGTTGAGGATAATTTCGCACTATCTGTAAATCACACCCTGATACTAGATGCACATGCAAGCACCACCTACCGCAGCCTTCCGTGTCTGAAGTAGTATCATGTCTTGTGCTGTCATTTTTGCTGCTTGTTGCACACCTTCTATTATGAATGTTGGCTTTCATTAGTATTTCATGGGTAGAGAGGTCTGGCCCCTCCCACTTCATGGAGGCAAATATCATCCAGGCCGTGTTCAGTTTACCTTTTGCATCTACAGGAATGCCCAGCAGCACAGCACTTTCTCATCCTTTCTTTGGGCTGCTTCCGCATCCCTTCTTTGGATCGTAGGAGTAGTTTCTTGACTATTCTCAGTGGCTACTGTATTGCTTCTCCTTCCTCCTCAGGCTGTTATCTGTGTGATTTCTTTCAGATTCTTCCTAAAATGCACATTTGATTATGCCATACTCACTCTTAAAAATATGTCCATGGCTCCTTCCTGTTTTTAGGTAAACATAAAACCCTTTGCAAGGACAGAGGACATCTCTGTTTTAGTGATTGTGGAGACCTGGGTGGGGGCGCACTCTTGGCACTCCCCGATGCCCTTTGCATTTCTGCCTAGAAGGCCCTTTGCCCCTTCCCACCCATCCTGGCTCAACAGTTCCTCTCTGTTTCCTGACCTTGATTTACCCTGCTGCCCTGGCAGTCTGTTTCCATCACTGCTTTAGGAGTTTTCTTTCCCCAAGACTGGTCTTCGTGAACATATAGCTTAGCATGGTGCCGTGCTCAAAAACACAAAGTTGACTGGCTTTCTCCCTCTTTTTCAGAAAGGTTTCCTTTCCACCCACTTCTCAGTTTAGGAAAACAGAACCTTTCTGAGAACATGTGCCACAGCAGAGCAGGGACTACTGTGTCCTTCCTGTACAGGGTGGCTGGTGCCTGGGACAGTGCTTGGTGCCCAGCAGGTGCATGGTAAGTGTAGACTCTTTTTTTGTGTGTGTGTGTTTGAGGGAAGGGTCTACAGGGTTTTCAGGGTCTGACTACTACATCAGACTCACAGTGATCTGCTTGTTTAAGGCTTCCCAAGAGCTAGGATTACAGGCTTGTGCCACCATGCCCAGTCTCAATAGCTGTCTCAGTGTGCCCTGGGGGGGGGGCTGGCATGGCAGGCCAGGGAAACAAACTCCAGCTCCTGTGACTGCCTTAGCAGACACTTTAATCCGCTGAACTATTTGGCTGGCCCTAATTTTACTCTTAACTAATTTTGTTTTAATTAAGTTCCCCAACCCCCTTGCAAGAAAGCTTTTTATAGTTTAGAGTTGCTCTAGATGTTGTCATCTTTCTTGTTTGGACTGCTTGATAATACCTGCCAGTAAATACCTCTGCTGCTTACATGTTTCCCTAGCAGAGCAGGACCTGTTACACCCACGTGTCACCTAAGAATCTCATTATATTGGGAGCACAGCCCCTGTCTTACAGTATTTCAGCTAGAGATTTTTTTTTAAATGTTTCACTTAAGTATCTAAACAATAAGCACTCGGGAGGCTGAGGCAGGAGGATTGTTGTGAGTTCGAGACCAGCCTGAGCTACAAAGTGAGCTTAAGGCCAGCCTGAACTGCATAGTAAGACCCTGTCTCAAAAAGACAAAAAAAAAAAAAAAAAAAGTATCTAAACAATAAGTAGGACTTTCATTAATTTGCTTGGGCGGGCTGCCATCACAAGTGCTGTAGGCTGGAGACCCTTTAACTTTGTATATTTACTTTTCCACTGTTCTGGCCACTGAGCACCTTGGATTAAGTTAGCAGGGGTGGTTCTGGTGAGAGCCCTTTTCCTGGTGTGTAGAAGGTTGCCTTCACCTCCTGTCTAGCAGACAGAGGGAGCGGGAGAGGAAGGGAGGAATGAAGTGGGGGCGGAGGGAGGGGGGAAAAGATCAAACTGTCTGGTGTCTCCTCTTTTAAGGACTTTGGCCAAATAAAATCCAGGCTCCACCCTTGTGATCCTACTTAATGTTAGCTGCATCTTGAAAGGCTCTATCTCTAAACATCACATTGATAGTGAGGGCTTTAAAAATAGGAGTTTTGAGGGAGATGAGAGAAGAGGTGCAGTTTGGTTCAGAGCAGCGCCAAGGAAAAATCTCCTATATCACAGGGCAATTTTGAGGCAGTTAAGTGACATTCACATTTTGTGGAGGTGCTTTGAAAAATCCAGAGTGTGATACAGTTAAAAACTACCATCCTGAATCAGCTTCTTGCATGGCATTTGATGACTTCTACTTGCTACCATTCTTGGAAAACTCCTTCTTTCAGGTTTTAATTTTTTTTTTTTTTCTATTTTCCAACCTGCACAATCTTAAGCTAAAGAAAAAAAAATCACAGCTCGGTTCTATTTTCAAAGTCGTCCTTATTTTCAGTTTTGAGCCATAATCAAAGATAACTTACAGAAGTAAGAGAAGTAGTAATAATTTTAAAATTTCCAGGTCTTGGTTGAATTATATGGCTTAGAAAATAGTCTCCACACATCTTGGCTAGCACACTGACTCAGAAAAGTATGAAGAAAAAGAAAAGCAGATGCCATAGGGAAGCATCTAAGAAAGGTTAACTTTTGGAAAATGCTTCAATTTCCAGTATATTGTAGAGATTTGAAACTTAAATCAACTGAATTTTCTTCTATGTTTTAATATACATCTTGGGATGTACCTACAATTAGGACACCTGGAATGTTAAAGAAAAACTGGAAATCTTACAGAAATTTTCATGGCGTAGTAATAATTATGCATAGCATTATGGTTACAGTGGTTTGGGGATAAGTTTATAATTTATTTTCTTTGGATTTATTAGAGTAATTGTTTAAATGTTATTTTACTTATTAGAAGGTCTTGAATCTAGGGAGAAATTGTATATGGTTTTCAAAACCCATTGGTAATCCAAGTGTGGACAATTAAAGAGCATTTCATGATTTGGAGATTAGAAACACTAGTGTCTTTTAAAGGATATGCCACTGTGCTGTCTGATTTGCATTTCATTTTCCAAGCAAGACAATGTCATGACAATTGCATTGCTTAAATGTTTTTGTTCATTTTTTTCTTCTGTAGCTTTCTTTTGTATATTTCTGAGCTGTCTTAGGGCTCTTTTCCTTTTCATACATGATCCTGCAGAGATGTTTGTGAAAGGACAATTCTTAGTTTTTTTTTTTTTTGGCGGAACCTGGGATTGAACTCAAGCCCTTGTGCTTGCCAGGGAAGTACTTATTCCACTGAGCCATCTTCCTGGCCCACTGAGTTGCAAGGACAAGAAGCAAGAAGTTATGGTCACTTATTTGGCATATATATATATATATATATATATATATATATATATATATATATATATATGTTTTTCCTTTGGTGGCTATTTTAACTAACAAAATCAACTTTTAGCTTTCTTGAGTCAAGTTTTGTGTTGTTGGAGAGTTAGAATAAAAACAGTTTTAGAATCTCCCTATGTTTACCAAAATAGGAAAAAGAGTACAGGCTTAGGAAAAAGGATAGAAAGGAAAAAACCCTTGCCAAATCACCCTACTTTTCACTGAGTGCCTGTTTGGCTGTGGGGATTGAGTGCAGGGACTCAGATTTGCCATGTAATTGTTGTGAGGCTTTGGAGGGCAAGTTGCAGGTCTAGTGTCCTCTCTCCCTCCCTCCCTCCCTCCCTCCCTCCCTCCCTCCCTCCCTCCCTGTGTCCCTCCCTTCTTCCCTTCTGTATGTATCACTCTGCTGCCCATGCTGGCCTGCAATATTTGGGCTTTAGCAGTCCTCCTGCCTTGTCTCTTGAGTAGCTGGGATTACAGGCACACATAGTCCTGCCCAGTTCCAAGGTTGTGCTTGAATCTCCCAGAACACAGTGCTCTGGCCAGGGAGATGGCTCAGTAGAATAAGTGCTTGCCTGGCAAGCACAAGGGTCTGAGTTCAATCCCTGTTTCTAAAAAAAAAAAAAAAGAAAAGAGAGTAAGAAGTAGAAGTTGCTTTCCTTGTGGCCTGGCATACATGTGTTTGTTTAGTAAACAATGGTTATGGCTATTGCTTTGCTGGGCCCCACAAGTCTCAGAACAACAAAGTGTTTTGGGGGACCCCTTTCATATTCCTCCCAGGACACACACAGTGCTTGAGAAAGGCTCTAGTGGAGGAAGAGCATTGGGAGGTAGAGGGGGTTCTGAGGAAGAAAGCTGAGGGGAGGAGTAGGGCAAGGTCAAGGTCACCCCATGCCTGAGGGTTAGGGTGTAGGGAGCAACACCATTACTAAAGTGTAGCTTGGAATAAGATTGTGAAGGAGCAGTTCTATTTTGCTCAAAAGCATTTTTGAAAACTTAATCATTGACTTACACATTTGTTTCTTTGACTGTGTACAGTGTGCTAAGCAGTTCATGAGGAGAAGTGGGACATGCAGAATGAAATAAAAGTGATGCCTGACCCCTTGAAGGCTATAGCTAGCCTCTGCCAGGCAAGGAGGCAACTGCCATGGCAACTCTGAGATCATTTATCTAATTATCTAAGAGCAAGGCAGGCCATTTAGAGGGAATCACTGGAGTAGTATCAGAGGGAAAACTAACCCGAGTTTGTGAGCAAAGAAATGAAACCTATGACATTATTCTTTTAAAATAATTTTTAGAGCATTTTACTGAATTATGTACTTGAATAGTGATTCTCACTGGTTGCATAGTAGGTGTGACAAATTTTGTTTTTATGTCTCCCTGTTTTCCCCACTCCACATTTGCCTGACAGGATAGATCACCCCTCATCATTCCATATTAAATCCCTGTAGTTGATGAACAGAGGCTTAAGTGAAGATAGGAAGGTGTCATCAATGAAACAAAGCACAACAGTAGCATTACATATCGAATGGCAAAAATGTTTCCAATATGATCAACTTATTAGTTCCAGGATGGTTAAAACGATCAACCTCTTAAATAATTCCATGCTTGGAAAGTTTTATAGATGCCTTCACTATTTTGCTTTGCAGTGCTTTAAGAAGATGAAAACAAATGAAAAGTAAAATTATGGACACTCTTCTTCTTCATTCCTGCCTCCAATCTTTATAGTGATACTTTAAAATTTTAAGTTTTTATTTTTCTCTATATTTTAGGGAAGGGTGTTCAGTGTCTCACTATTAGATCGGACTCCCACTGCTTTTCCTGTTCACAGCCTCCCAAGAGCTGAGATTACAGGCACGCACCACCACATCTAGTCTCAATCATCATCTCAGTGTGCCCCCCGGGGACAGGGTTGGCATGGCAGGCCCAGGGATCGAACTCCTGGCCCCTGTGCCTGCTTTCAGGCACTTTAATCTGCTGATCTATTTGGCTGACCCTTAAATTTTAAGTTTGATGCCCCCAATTAGTGAGCAAATATTTTGCCTTTGAGATACACACAGATCTGAAATAGTGATCTGTGTGCTGGTGAAGCGTAAGCTTTCCACACGTGTCACATGGACACCTGTGTGTTTGAGTGAAGAGCTCAGAAAGGACACGTAAGCATCGCTTAGGGCTGGTGGCTTTCTCCCTTCGTCTTCTTGGCCCAGTGTCTGCTGACAGTAAGCCACTGCGCTATCCACCCCCTTGCTGCTGTGGGATCTTTTCCTGCCAAGTATTGTTCTCTTGAAAGATTAAATAGCTGAGTCAGTGTGGCCTGAATCTCAATCCTGCTGAGAATATGAAGACTCCTGCAGGTTGTAATACAGATTAGCTGGTGAGCACTCTGTTAGAGAAATAAAGTGAGTTTCTCTAAATGAATTTAACAACTGCTGTGAACCTTTTTATGTCCTCCAGCGTGAGCGTGTGTGCTGGCAGTTAACCATTTATTTCCCTCATTTTCTCGAAAAGTTGCTCCCGTCCACCCCTGAGCATTTATTGTAAACACTTTCGTAACTTTATTTCACATTCACCTTTTGCCAGATAAGCCATTTGATACATTAAATTACTGAGTATTGTGAAGGGCAGGGCATGTTGTTATTTACTTGATTTTCTTAAGGAGGAAAACCCTATTTCTTTGTATTATGAAATGAAAGGGCTCGGTGTCACTCATAGAATTTAATAAGCCCCACTACTGGGTTATTTGGAATACACACATTAGCATATTATAGTCTGATCACAGGCTTTACCTTATTGGTCCAAAAAGGTGTGGGAAGTTAGCAAGCAACAGACCCACGGCTGAATTATTTTGTGTCACTCGCAGCCATCAACCATGGCTGTTTCTGCTTCTAGAGTTAGATTACAGCTGATAAAGGTTCTAAATTCTACAGGGACTATGCTTCTTTTTCTTAAATAAAGTAAATTAAAAAAATCAGGAACCGTACTATGAAGTGTAAAGCATTGAGACAGGCTGAAAATAATTAAAAGTGTGCCAGCTTGTTGGATTGCAATCTTCTGTACAAGTTTGTTGAACTCTTTGCCTTGCTAACGCATGAAATGTGCTCAGTCTGCCTAGGAAGCAGCCCTCCATCTGCTTCCCACCTTACTGCCATTTGTCTCTCGACACCCCGTGTGCGTGTGCGTGCGCGCATGTGCACACGCATTTGTGTAATTTCATGGTAAACATGTTTGTGACTGATTTGCAAATGACAAAGCACAACATAGTCATAGTAAACAACTATTTCATTCAGTAGTGCTGTTCTAAACTTTTGCAGATAACTTCATAGATCATTAGTGGGGCTGTTTTAAGGTTATCAACATACATTTAGCTAAGTCATTGTTTTTATTCTTTACAAGTTTGTCAAAAATTCGGCAGGGGGATGTTAGCCCGAGAGAAGCCTCCAGGAGGTGGGAGCTGTGTTAGTTTGGCAACTTTCCACTGCCCCCCCCCCAGCTTCTGTTTTGCAAGAGTGGACTTGAAGCTGTCATGCAGAGGACCCCTTCCTCTTAACTTTGTATTTTCTCAGTAGTTTGAAAGCCAGTTTGCAACTGTCTTGACGATCAGTCAGAGACCTGGGGGCTCGCATCAAGATGCTTTGACCTCTAGTGTAATTACAGTTTGTTTTGGAGGCATCTTTAGTTAAATGTCACCTGGATTCCCAAGCCTAGGGTCCCTGATTTCAGTACCCAGATATTGACGATCCCCCTTTAAACTGTGAACTATTAGACTATAGATGTTGTATCCAATTTAAAGAATGGTAATGAAGTGGGCATTATATGCCTACCACCCTGCTTCTGAAACAGAGCAACTGTAAAGCCTTTGAAGGCTCTTGTGTTTCTTGTAGGTCTATACACCAATCCCTTAACTAGCTGCCAGCAGCACAAGGCCCATGACCTTCTTGAACACACAGATTTTCATTACAAACTGATGGAAAGATCATGTGAAAATCTAACCCCTGTGTGTACAAACAACCTATGGATTTGGGAAGAAGTGTGGTTAGCTTCTTGCATCATAGAAGCACACAATACAATCCATGCGGGATGCCTTCCACCTCCCTTAGCCTTTCCTGTTAGCTGCCCAGAGTTCAGCGAGAGCTGCCAGGCACTGTGACATAGTGCACTCCTGTATGCTTTCAGGACAAGGAGGATGAGAATTTAGGAAGGTCGCACTTTGTGTTTGTACTAATCTCTAGAAATAGTTGTGACATCCTAATGTCGTGGATCCAGACCCTGAAACTCAGGGAGGATAAATAAGTTGCTCAGTTGCAGATACCGAGGAAAAAACAAAGCTGGCAGTTAACTACAGGATTTTGGGACTTTTCCCCCCTCTGACTTCAAAGTGCAGTATTTCTTCACTGATTTAGGATTTTTGGGAACATCACTTATGTGTTTTCTCTTAAGTGTCTTTTTTCTCTTAGAGCAAATATGAAAGATAGTAGTTTCTTTTGACAGTACACCAGTTAATTTATTCTTAAATGATGCTTAGGAGGTCATGTAGTGAGCATTAGGGCCAGAGTTAGACGTTTCACTTTATTTTTTGTGCTACTGGGATTGAGTCCAGTGTTTCCTGTATGCTAAGCAAGTGCTGGGCCCCCGAGCTCCACCCCAAGCCCAGTTGTGCATTTCTTCATGCTAGGGACAGAGCACTGTCACTGATAAGCAGGGCCACCTAGTCAGATGTGCCTGCGTGTGCTGGGATGTGAGAAGGCTTTGTGTTTCCCTGGATATTTTATATGCCCTTGGGTGTTAAGGTTTAAAGCTGCTTCTCCTTTAGGATACCCTTTTTTTCCTGTCCTACCTTCTCAGAGAGTCCTTGCTTGGAGTCTGGCACTGTGTTATAGGAGGGTTCAGGCTCTAAGCATAGTTGTCCCCACCCAAGAGCACAGGAAATGGATTAAGACAGAGATGAGGTTTGGGGCACTTTGGAAATGGAGTATAAGGCACTGGACCAGACCTGAAGCTGGGTGGAGATGGTCACAATGGCTTATAGCAGGTGTCACGAGAGGAGCTTTTAAGAATGAATGTAGATATGGTGGAGTAAGGACCTGGTCCTAGAAAGAGAGGCAGGCAAAGAGCTTTCCACATAGGGAAATCACAGACCTGGAGCAGAGACAAAATGGTACAGTGTGTTTGATGAGTTGCAGATATGAATTTTATCCTGAAGGTTTTGAAGAGTTACTACGAGATCTTTTCTGAAGGAAGTAATCCTAGATTTTAAGATCATTTGTTTAAGAGTTGGGAAGAGATGATCTCATCTGGTTGGTAATTTGGCCTGGGTGTGCATTGCTTTCACTATAACTGGCCACCATGGAATCTCAGGCCCCATATGTCCGGCTGGTGAGCCTGGGATGGTGGTAGCTCCAGTATTTGTGGGTGTCTGTGTTTGGAGAATAAAAGGAAAAACAATCATGATTTCTTGCATCTTTGTATATTTCAGCCATGCCAATTTGAAAAAAGTAACAGTTTTATTGTGTTGATTTAGACTTGAATGACAAATACTGAACAAAGGTGTCTGTGTGATATGTAAATAGGGCCGTAGTGTGTTTACGCTCCCAGTGCAACACAAGCCTGGATGGCCAGGCTCAGACACAGTCTCAGGTTGGCAGGTCTGAGAGTGCAAAGCCACATGAATATGTATGTCTTGAGCACTGCGGGTGAATGCTGCAGTAGTTCTCATATAAATATGGAGAGAAAAATCTCAGTTGACGAACATGTTTGCAGTGGGGACTGTTCTGGTAAACTGATTATTATGTTATAATGTAGTCTGAGACTGAATTTTTGTTTTTATCAACAGTATTTGTAAGAGCCATTGTGCAACTAGTTTGGAATCAGAGCCCCAGCTTCCTCTGTGCTCATTGCGCATGTCAGAGACGATTGACATTGACCAGGGCAGGTCAGCGTGGTAGATGGACAGCCTAGCACTTGACCCCTGACCCTTGTTGTCCTTGGAATGCTGTCTGCAAATATATTTTCTGGCAGCTCATGAGGATGTCTGTTTCAGACTATTTACTTAAAGGCAGAATGCAGAGGATCAAAGTCCTGGTGACTGTCTGGCTTCGAACCACTTAGTTTTTATTTGTGTTAAGAATTGATGACTGACTCTCGGTCTTAGTTGAGAGCAAAAGAAGAGTTGATTTTGTATCATGGCAGGAAATGTGGGTAATGCACACACACACACACACACACACACGCACGCACGCACACACACACGCACAAACACTTCCTACAATACGGGGACTATATGATAAATTCAGAAGGCTCTCCCAACTTTTAAAATGGCCCATTTCAGCAGAACATTTAGAATATCTTAATTGCTATGCTTCTTTTCCACCCCTCAAATGTGAATGAAAATATATGACACATACTTTCAGTTAGGAGGATCAGTGAATACATGATAGAAAAGCTCTTTACTTGATTCAGAAGAAAAGTATTTAAATAAAAATATGAAACTGAGCTTACTATATGGAGACAGCTACACAATAAAAATATTAGCTTTTTAATATTATAAAAACATAATTGAGAAACACAAGGGAAGCAGTGTAGTTTAGCTGGAGAGATGCAAAGAGGCCTGATGGAAGAGAGGATCAAATTGGTGTGTCATTGGATACGCTAGGAGGGGCTCTTGTGAACCCTTCTAGATCACAACTGAAAGCAAAGTGGTTGTCATGGTTCTTGAGGATCCCCAAGTGTTATGTTTTGAAATGGGATTAATACCAGGCAGAAAAAGGGGAATGTGTTATGAAAGGTCTGGCTTTCTTCTTTTGGGTAGTTTTGTTCTTGCAAAGAATATTTCAGATGAGCTATATTCATGGCACCAAGCAAAAGGTTGATGTCCCCATATCCATAAGATAGGTTAGTATTCCAGTCTGATGAACACTGTTGGATTAGAAAGTCATTTTGAAGGACCAAATAGGCAATAATTAGAACAGGCAGACTACAAAATCAGAGTGAGCGTAATCTTAAAGAAAATTAAAACCCAGAAAACACTGCATTATTTATTTGGATTTAGTGGGAACTTGCCAAGAGAAAGGCAGCTGGCTTTCTGCTTTTTGGAATGTTTGTAGACTGGAGAAGGATCTGTCCGTCAGATTGGAGCTCACACCTAATTCTTGCTGCGGGCCAGATCTAGTTGAACGGTGAAGTGGAGATGGGACTATGATGTGGGAAGTTAACTATGTGATGCAGGACAGAAAAGATATGGGCTGGTGAGACAGCAGACCTGAATTTGGATTCATTTCATCTTTCGCTGTCCATTATTTCCGAGCTGCTTTGTTCAGTGGACTTACTGACACTGTAGAATGATTTAGAAGGCAGCAAATGCAAGCATCTCTTTTACTTACCTGCGTTACTCTAAGAAACCTGGTAACAAGGCTGTTGTACTTCATTCACCTCATTGTGCTTAAGTTTCTATACCCATAGTGGTAAAATAAAAATATATGAATTGTAAGATTTGTGAGTTAAATATTAACTCTTAGGCTATGAGTATAAGGCTTAAGTACTTAACAATGGATATTTTTGTTATCCACTATGGGAGAAATTAAAAACTGAGGAAAGATTTTGGCATGAAAATTCTTTAGAGTCACCTCATTTTATGTTTGTGGAAATAGCAATATTTCCAACTTTCAAATTTATTACCATCTGTAAAAATTTATTTTATTTAATTTGAATTTCCTAGAAGTAGCATTATTTTGACTACTGTCATTCAGAATTTTATGTTTAATTTGTTCATTGAATAATGTTGCAAAATTTTTCTGAGTGTGTTTAATTTCATTCTAGAATTTTCACTGATGAGAATAGAAGTTGGGCCTTAGAGTGAAAAAATAAGCATACTGATTTACTGATTTTGCAGATATTCAAGGTGAAAAAATTGTTATTAATGTGACTTGGTGCAATGTGTATGTCCACAGATGAGATATTTCTCAATGTGTGTTCAGGACTCTTAAGATCTTTTTGATAATTTCCTAATGATGTTTTGCTTCCTTATAAGAGTAGTGATGGATGTCAGGATTAGTTGAGATGAAAGAAATGTATATTTAGGCTGGAGTATAGATTCAGGGCATCTTGAAATTTAATCCAAAAAGGTAACAAATAACATTTTCCTTCTGATTCGGCTTCATCAAAAAGGTGCAGATTTCAGATCAGTCTTTGACTGTACAGAGTGATTATAGAGGAGGAGATTTGTCAGCATCCACGTGGTGTCGCGGTGACGAGCTTATTTTGAGGGTGGGCTCACTCACTGGGTGTCCTCAGTTCTGTTATCTGTGTTTTCCCATATGGTGCTCGGAGAGTTCAATAAAGAGAGGCTGATATATATACATCCACAGAGTTAATGGATATTAATATCACTCTTGGGCTCATGGATTCCATTTGCCATGTTTAACACAGCTGGGCAGATGCAAAGTTTGTTATGTTTCATTCATAAAGGAATTTATTTTGTGGTATTTGTTATAGATACCCATGTTGTATATGACCCAAAACCCAAATTTAAGAGGAGACAGTGGATGCTTCCTGGGGGAGACTTGGATAACACTTACCATTGCTGTGTTGATGACTGACTGAATTTTCTCTTTTCTGAGTCCACCATGGTTCCTTGAACTTAGGGACTGTGTCTAGTCATATTTGAAACCCTGGTACCAGGCTCATTACCTGGTATGTAGTGGCACTGGATAAGTGTTTTGACAAGTAAATAACATCGTGTGTGGAACTTGGTTATTGTGACTTGTAAATTATAAATTTAAAGCTCATAAATTTATTTCCAGATTAATTTCCATTCAAGACTTCTATGAGATCTATCTTGCCAAATTCCTGTTTTTTTCCTGTTTTGCTCCTGACCAGCCATGTTATAGCATTGCCAGGATTTATCTGTTGATGAGATACTTGGAGCACTGGGTGTGCTGCTAGTGGTACTTTGTGTAAGCCAGGAGGTGAACTGTTAAATTAAACAGTCCTTTTTCAGCATACAACCAAGGTTTACTTCTTTTACCTCATAGCTCAATGCAAATTGGCAGCAGAGAGGGAGGTTGAAGGGTTGTCTCCATATAGCCATTGAGAATCTGGGTGTCTTTAGTTGAGTGTCTCTGCTCTCCACCTAAGCCTTAGCCTTCTACATGGGATGAGCTGCATTAGGTTTGTGGCAAGCAAAAGGACCTGTGGAAGATGTGGGGAGTTAGAGGGCTAGATCTGGGAGTGGAGAGCATTATCCGCATCTGGGTTCTGTGTGCCAGAATTCAGTTATATGGGCTTGCTTATTGCAGAGAGTGACAGGTAGGGTGTTGGTGTCCCAACTGGCCATTGGTACACAATAACCAGTCCCTGATGTGGCCTTTTATCCAAAAGCATCTGCCTGGAGGCTGGTCAGAAACAGTGTGCTCTATGATCCTTACAGCCTCTGAGATGCCCACCATGGTCTCCTAAGAGCTGGTTTTGAGTTTCAGAGAGATGTAGGCCCTCGCTACAGCAGAAATAATACTTTGGGCTGGGAACTCTTTTGTCCCACTTATTTGGGTGGTAGATCTGCCTGTTAAATCTGGCTCAGTCATGGAAGAGATAAAGGTCCTATCTGAGTGTGTGGCACAAACTCTTGGGCATGGTGTCACAGATGGGTATGAAGATGATCACAGGTGGCTCAAGTCTGAAATTCAGACTTGCTGCCTTTTTATTTTTTCCTAAAGCCAATGAGAAGATATTTTAGAAGTCAAGCTATATTTTTACAAAGGCACAGAAGTAAAGACAGGAAACTTGAAACATACTCAACTGATCATATGCTAAACCAGAAACCTGCAGTAATTGAAGGACATGACTTCATAAACCTTCAATTTCCCCTTAAAAGTAACACTAGCTTTCTCATCTGAGAACTGTTTTGGGGGAGTGGTGGTCAGGTAACAGTTACTGGTTGCATTGTATCCAAATTTATTAAATTGGGGGGTTTTACTGTATTTTCTTCTGCACCTTCTAAATGTATCTGTTTACCTTCCATTCCTGAGAATGAATCAAATGTGCAATGGTGTGCAGATTAAGTTTTGAGGATGATGTTTTGTGACAATTAACTTTTGAATCATATTCTTTATGAAAAGCTAACTTAAAAAGTTGACACTTCCTATTAAGTCATAGGAAACCATTTATAAGTTTACTCTTAAAAAGGCTTAGTTTACAGAATAAGAAAGTCTCATATAAATAGTGAATTATGAGTCAACAAAAGGCCTGTTTGTGGAAATTCCCAGTTTATGCTCACAGAATAGCAAACACATTGTGACACATTGAGAGAGTCAGTGGATTGTGCTGTTTTTTTTTTTTTTTTTTGGTTCTGCAAACTCGAACGTATTTTATGAAGTGTTAATGCAGTTAGTATCTAATGGTCCTAATTTATGCAATTGGATATTTCATAAATGAGTTTTCCGCATGCAAGCATTTGTACACATTAATATTTATGCAAGTATTCAAATCAATGTGAGGGCATCTGTCTGCATATGTGATAAAAATATGCATATGCATGAACATTTGTACCAAGGGATAAGTCTCCAAAGTTAGTGATTGCTGAGGTCACAGTTTTTGACTTGTCCTCCTAACAAAATTTCCTTGACTAGAAAAGGCAGGCAAAGAAATAGTTCAGTCATTAATATTGACAAGTGGAACAGTTTTAACTGTAATAGACGTAATATTCTGGTTTAGTGAAGGGAATTTCATTAGTGATAAGTTTCTTAAAAAACAGTACTTTAGACCAGGTAGCAGTTCTCACAGAGCATTTATTCTAATACATTGACAATACAAAGAATACACTGTGAAATGGTTTTTGTAAGAAGTATTTACATTTTTTTAAACAGACTTATTTTATTGTGAGTTTGACCCCTAGAAATAAATTGGCCTGGGCACTATGGGGCTTCCTTTGTCTTTTTAAAAATGCTGGTAAGAATGTAAAATGATGATAGAATATGAGAATGGCTGGGGAGAAGAGATTCTGTTTTCAAGTCTTTCTAGGAACTTCACGTCTTCACCTACTTCGCGTGAGGTGGCTTTCGAGTCTTGTCTGGCAAAGGCCTGGGAATTTACCAGGCCAGAAAGCCCACTGTCTGTGACCTACCTCCCCAGGAGAGCTGAAGAGCTTTCACTGGAAGCATAAAGCCCTTCTGCACAGCCCTCCTTGCTTGCTCATCTGTTCACCCCCATCTTTGCTAGTCAAGCGGGAAACGTCTCTTTGATCTCTTCTAATTCTAGTTTGTCTGTTTATTAGGCTCAAATGGCAAAATGTTTCTCTCAATATATATAAAGTTATTTATTTATACACTGGTACATTTCCAGTTCCTTATGTTGACAGTTCATGGTAGGCCAAGAATAAACAGACTCAATTCTGAAATATCAGTTTTGCAGTTTAAAGATGTGTTAAATATTTCTTTTTCTTTCTTTTTTAAATCCCATTTCTAAGGAATTTAAAATCTACCAGATGTTTGAAAAGTATTGAGAATTATGGTGTGTCTTTCTCATGCTTAAACAACATCTTATCAATGAACTTTTGTTTAGATTCTTTTGAGCTGAAATGCCAGGGAGTTAATTTTTGTCTTATGGGAAAGGAGAAGCTGAGGAAGTTACGAGTAGCTGAAGTGTGAATTTGAAAGGAATTGTTTGCTCAGAGTTAGGCATCTTTTCTCAAAGTTCAAATCTTCCTTATTTTCCATGAATGACTTGGGTGTAGACTCGGGTTTTTATTTCTGTGCTTCTCATTGTGAGTGAGGCTGTGACTATCCAGGGAACAGATATGGCTTAATATGTTCCATATCTCAGATGGGCATATGGAATTGTGTGCTTTGAATGCATCTGGTTAGCATCAGTCTAGGAAAACCCTTTGGTATAGAGTTTGGATCACACATGCTTGTGTTGGACAAAGCTCAGTACCATCTGTAAAGATTTCTTTTTCGTTGATATTTACTTGATTTTCTTCTAAGATACTCATTTAGGCTCAGTGAGGAAGGGTAGCAAGTGTGAGAGTTCTGCTACAAGAAAGAGTTTAATGCACTGATGGTGTCCAAGAATGCAAGTGTGAGTGAAGGAAGCATGGTATAAGAGGCAGGAGGACCCGCTTGGGGATGAGATACAGAGGTGGGATTTTACTGTGACTACAGGGAAAGTCGTTGAAACTTTTGGGGGAAAGATATGAAATACTTTGATTTATATGTTTGAAGAGATTACCACAGCTGATGCATGACTTTGAAAAAAGGATTTCACAGAGCAAGAATATACACGATGATTATAGTGATAGGTGAAATAGGTTGTCTTGGACTAAGTGGATAGCACTCAAATGAAGAAAAGATGGCAATGAATATTTTGCTTTGAAGTTAGAGCCAAGCATGCATGCTGGAGAATGACGTACTGTGAGTGACTAGAGGAAAGAAGGATGTCTCTTGCCTGGATTTTGGTTCTGGCAAATGTATGAATGGTGTGACATTTAGTGTAGGTAGGGAAGGCTGGAGAAAGGAGAGGTCAACAGTGTGCTTTGGCTGAGTGGGAACAACCGAGTGAAGGTGGTCATCAAGCTCTTACTACTGTGGAATGCAGTGGATAGGGGAGGGAAAGAGTCCTTAGTACATAGATGGCATTGAACAAGCTGTAATGAGGTGACATCACTTAATGAGAAAGAGTAGACAGAGACGAGAAGAGAGCCGAGGGCCAATCTTGGAGTTCTCCAATCTTGGAGGATCTGGTAGAAGAACACTAGTTTAGGAGATGACCAAGAATTAATGTGAAGAAGCCAAGAAGTGGCTAATTGGAAATAGTGAATAGACTGTAAAGGATAGTAGAGAAACAAGGCTATCACTTGGAAATAATTTCAAGTGAAAACATTTTGTTACCCAAACTGCATGGGAAATATTTCAAAGAATCAACAACTTGGATCTCATTTATCAAAAAGTTTTGCACATCAAAATAAATCACCAACAGAGTAAAAAGAAAACCCATGAACTGAAAAAACATTTAGCCAACTGTTTCTCAGACAAAGTACTTCTATCTAGAACATATAAAGAATTAAAAAGAAGTAGGCCCTCAGAATTCAAAGACCCAATCCAAAAGTGGGCATTGGAGATGAATGCAAGTCTTCTCAGGTGAAGAAATACAAGTGGAAAGTAAACATATGGAAAAAAAATGCTCAACATTATTGGTGATTCAAGAAATGCAAATTAAAACAACACTGAAATGCCACCTAACCCTGGAAACAGGGTATCAGCAAGATACCTGTTTGCTGATATCTTGGCTATCAGCAAGATAGAAGCCAGTAACAAATGCTGGCATGGCTGTGGGAGAAAGGGAAGCCTATTCCACTGTTGGTTGAATGCAGACTGGTCAGAACACTGCGAAAATCAGTGTGCAGATTCTTCAAAAAGCAATATGGACAGTCCTACTCGATTCAGTTATTCCCCTCAATACATGTGCACCCATATTTATAGCAGCACAATTTTTCATAGTTAAATCTTGGAAACTACTCAAATGTCCATCAACTGAAGAATGGATAAAAAGGACGTAGTACTGAGGAGAGTCACATGGAGAGAAAACTTTGTTTCAGAGAGCAAACTGGTCAAGCATTGGCCGTGACTCATCCACATGGATGACACAGACAAAGGATCTACAGAGTAAGGTACAGGATTACAAGATAAACCCTGAGGGGACTTTACTGACCTCATCAGAAACAAAAGCTAAATCTTTTGGTATATAGGTCTTGATCTATCTCGGTCTTAACCATCCAGCAGAAAAGTAGAAAAATGAGATATATAACGTGGGGCCATAATAATACATTGAGCTGTAAATTTCTATAGTCAACAACTTCTTCAGATAACTCACTATTAATTTGGAATCCTGCACTGTGTTGGATTGTGTCCCCGAGTTCACATCTAAATTGGTTTAATAACAATGGAGTGCTCATCCTTGACAGGTCTAGACAAAAAAAAAGTGGGATACAAAGGAAGAATCATGATGTGTGTGTATAAACTGTACAGTTAAAATAAATACGCCGTGCTTCTGCATAACTCTATGAGAAGCAAGATTTGCACTAATAGTGGTTGGACAAGATATTATGTTGGCTTCTAGTACTATGGACAAACACTAGGGAGACAACAAGGTAGAAAGTATTAATTATTGAATCTATGATATAATTCAGGTATAAAAAATGAGACAAGTATACAGCTACACTGTCTTAATTTACTGATTAGAGACATCTGCTACAATAATGTCTGTAAGTGTAATATCATGTATGCACCTTGTATGATACCAAAACATTATGAAAACAGTTTGCAATGTATTAATTTATTGAATCTGTCCTGTTAAGGTGTCTTGAAACTGTCTCATTGTTATTTGTTCTTCAATAAAAAAAAGGGTGTAGTAGTTTTATACAATGGAGTACCATTCAGCTCTAAAGAAAGATAAACTGAAGGCTTTTATAGATAAATGGATACTACTAGAGACTATATTCATAAGTGAAATAAATCAGACTCACATGTAGAAACATGATGTTGTCTCCCTGGTGTAAGTAACTGAAAGACTAAATCAGACCCAAAAGGTACAATAGGTATAGTGAAAGGGGAATAAACTGCTCAGAAAGAACTGGGGTGGGGAAAGGAGAAAAGAAGGAAGGAAAAATTGAATACACACACACACACACACACACACACACACATGCACACACACAAGACATCTAAAATAATTTTTCTACTTATTTGTATTGGTTCATTGAAAGGAACAGTTGGTGTTTATATTGTTTGATCAACTTTACATGTCCATATCTTGTAATCTGAGCAACTACTTTGAAGATAACAATATACAATATAATAATAATTGTTAGTTTTTTTATGATCTTGTTTTGAAATTTTGTATCATTTATTTTTTTCTATCTTTAAAAGAAAAAAAGTGAGAAGTTTTTTTTTTATTGTATTTGCTTTTTTAAATTTTGGACTTTTAAAAATTATGTTTTAGTAGTAGATGTTTGTGGTACATGTTTACATTCCTCGTGTGGAGTTGGCCCATGCACAAAACACATCTGAATTCGTTTTTTGTCCCTTTTCCCCTCTTTCCTTTCCCCTCTTGGTCCTCTTCCTATTTGAGGAAAATCTTTTTTCCTATTACCTATTATCTATCTTTTATTTTGCTCCTTACTTGTACTTTTTAAAAAAATTTTTGGCCAGCTCTGCCTTCCCGGAGGATGGAGCTGGCATACCATGTGGTGCTGGAGATTGCACAGAGGTCCCCTGCACCTGCCCAAGCTTGCGTGAGCAGGCACTTTAGACCGCTGAGCGATCTTGCCGGCCCTTTACTGTGTGTTTCTCATATAAGAGAAGGCAAGTTTGTGCATCTGATTTATTTATTTCACTTAACCTTGTGGTCTCGAGGTACATTCATTTTCCTCCAGATGACCGTTTGTCCTTCTTATGACAGAGCATGGTGTATAAATACCAGGGACCTACTAATACTTACTCAATTTACTGTGGACAGAGAGGAATAAGAGCAGGAAGAAAGTTCTAGGAAAGGGTGGAGGGGATGGAGTTCTAACTACAAGTACGGGATGGGATCCAATGATATTTCTTCTACTGGTTTGGAAGGGAATGTACGTGGGGTGCTTCTGCTTTGCATTATCTGAGATCTCTGGCTGCTTTGCTTTCCTAGAAACTCTGCTCTCCTGAAAACAGCTTCAGTCTCAACCAAATCACACATAGCATAGACATTAGATGCTCAAGTGAGCACCTGTCCTGTCCAGAGCGATTCTCAAGATTTTCTTTTATCTTGGCACTGAGCTGTTCATAATGGTAACCGCTGGCCAGAAGCACCTGTTAGTACTTGAAAGGTGGCTACCGTAACTGAGCACTTGAATATGTAACCCTGTTGAATTCACATTTACATGCTGGTGCTCAATTCAGTTACTGGTAAAAAATTTGCGATGTTCATCTATCTTGTTAATAATTTTATATTGATTAAAGGTTAAAAATGATACTAATTTGAATAGATTAAAGTACATTATTAAATTGATTTTGTGGAGTTAATGTTTTTCTTTTTCAAGAGCTTCTACCCAACTTACATTTAATGTGTCTCACATTATTTTTCCGTTAAGTGGCACTGTCCTAGTGGATGAAAGCTCATATTCTTTAATTTTATTAGTACCTTCTGGCGGTTCCAAGCACTTTCTCAACAAGATAGGATGAGTGGGAGGAGAAATGAAATGACAGTTACATGAGAGCACATTCCTTGTGTGGAGTTACTACGTGTGTGTAACACATCATAATTCCTTTTGTAATCTCTTTGTCTTCTCTCCCTCCACCTCTTGGGTCCTTTCACATTTGAGAAAGATTGATCTCCTCACCTCCTGTTACCTATCTTTGATTTGGCTCTTTATACTTTGGGTTTCTCATAGAAGAGAAACCATGCTCATGTTTTATGTATGTACTTGGCCATGCTTATCTAGCATGACCCATGTCTCATCACTAGGTACAAAGATAGCTTGGGAAATGTGGCCTCAAAAAGTTTGTACTGTTTGCTTAGGGGTTGCAAAAGTAGGCTGCCCGCAGGCTGTGCTCTAAGCCATGCAGGGCAGTGAGCTCATTCTAGGCATTCTTGCGCAGGACTTATTTTAAGTTTCTGGGGCTGGGGATATGGCTCTGCAGCTTAAGGTCCTGCCTTGAAAGCGCAAGGTCCTTGCGCTTGACTCCCGGTACCACAATAAATAAATAAATGCATAAATGCATACCTTTCTGCTAGCATAGGATATTTACATGGTCACTTAGGGACCACATTTGGGTTTTTTTTTCTCAAGCACTTGATATGACAACTTGCAGAGTATGGTTTTAACGTTGTTACTGACTGCTTTGAATGGTGGACACAGTTTACAGTGGAGGCTGTCTTTGTCCTTGAACTTAAGCACCTGGGCCCCTCTTTCCTGCTTCTTATTTCATACGCGTGTGGTCAGTACTGTTTGCTGCATGTCGTGGATCTACTGGCACCAAGTGCTGCTTGGAACTTTCCCCGTATCTAAAAGTTCCCTCCATCTATCTTAAGATTGTTAAACTTTCATTAAGGACTCTTAAGAAAAGATCTGTTTATTTTTAAAGGAACAATGTAAAGTTATATGAATATTTATTTATTTTGTTTTTCTTGAGATGGGGTCTCGCTGTGTAGGTCTGGCGGCCCTTGAGCTCATCATCATACATCCCAGACTGCCTTGAACTTGTGCCAGTCCTCCTGCCCCAGCCTCCACCCACAGTGTGGGACTCTGGGTGCATGCAACCACATGCAGCTAACATGAGTTCTGCAGGATTAAAGCTTGTAATTCACCATGATGTCCTTGGGGCATCTGAAGGTCAGCACGCCTCACACTTGAGCTCATGATCTAGCCCCCCTTCCTCTACTCATTCTCTTCCTTACCTTTCTCCTCCCACATCCTTTTCTCTTTTTTCTTCTCCTCCTTCTTCCTCTTCTTGTTCCTCTTCCTCTCCCCTTTCCTCCTATCTTATTTAATGTCATCACCAGGTGTCCAGGTACTAGTCATCCTCAACTCCTGGTCTTCCTTCAGCCCAGCCTGTGCTCCTCAGTTACATGAAAACGCTGCTCTATGCCTCACTGGTCTCCCACCACTGCCACCTCCTCATCAGACCTTTGGCATTTCCTTCTTCTCTTCTTGCTCTCATGTAGTTGTGGTTTCATTTCTCCTCCTCTCATCAGATCTTGTTGAGAAAGGCCTCTGGCTCTTTCATCTGCGTGCTTTTAGGGCTGAGCTGAGACCTCACACTCGGCCCACAGGAAAGTCACAGATAGTGTAGCTATTTTACTCACACATTGAAAGTGATTTGTGTTTATTCCCCATCTGCCTTCTTTTCTCCTAAACTCAGAAAGCAAAGCTTACTCAGCATTGTTCTTGAGTGAGTGACGCACAGCTGGCATCCATGCAGTGCTTGGGCCCCTGCTGAATGCGAGATCTCATGTGATTCCCGGGGCCTTGCGCAGCTCACTAGAATCCAGATAAACTCCCTCCGTGCTACTCTGACTAACGAGAGACAGATTTCTTTCTTGGAGCTTATATCCTACAGTAATATGCCCCCAAGGAATAGAATGGGGTAGAAATCCCTGGATATAGTATCTGATACTCTATTGCCTGGGGACCAACTGTAGATAATTTCTCATATAGGCAAACATCTGGCACCATATTTATGAGTCAGAGTTTACAATAGAAAATGGAAAGAAAATTTTAAAAAGAAAGTGGACTGTAAAAGAAACAGGACTTCATATAATCAAATCACAAATTTGTTTAAGCCCTGTTAGGAAAATTAGCTAAGCCTCATGAAGGATAGCAAAAGAATTTCACTTCTATAAATCATGCCCAGAGCTCCCTGTTACCATATTATTTCTTTTCGTTGGATCTGTCTCCAAATAGGATATAATTTCAGCAATGAGTCTACATCAGTTCTGCCTCTGGTAAAAGAAGAACAGTTATTTCTGTCTGAAATGTAGCGTAAGATGCCAGTAGCTACTCAGGCAATTCTTTATGCAGCTGATGAAGAGATATTGGTATTTTTATATGGCATAGGATTTCATAGGCGACATAATGGAGTGCTTAGTCAAACAGAATGTTCTTTCTCCAATAACTAGTAGCAAGTTTCAGAATGGTGGCTCTCTGCATTACTGAGGCCTGTTCAGGAATTACCCACACCTACAGCCAGGTGCCCACTCTTCCCAGGCCCTGAACTGAATAAACATATTATGACAAATCTGCATGCTTTTGAAGAATAATTAGACTTTTCACCAGCGGAAAAGAAGAAGCTTCCAAGAACATCATCAGTTAGAAGAAGTGCTCCATGCCTGCATTTCCTGGTGTGCGTCAGAGCCAGTATGACCAATCTTCTAGTCTGCCTGTAAAAACAATTTGTTGTTGTACTTCTCCCTGGAATCTCTCTAATTAATGAACAAAAGAGGTGTTCATCAGTGCTGTAATCTAGATGTGAGGGTTGAAGCATGGTTGGTAATTGTCATAGTAATTAGTGTGAATCAGATTGCTTTCTTCAGGATGAGGTGAGGGTTAGAGCAGCTACTCTGAAAGAAGGTGACTCTGGTAGGTGGATGAGATGGATGTATTGCAGGGTGGATATTTTTTTGGAGGATAGATGTTTTGGGGATGGAATAGACAGAACAGAGTCAGTGAAGATGAAGGGCTTGAGGTAGCTCTACATTGGGGCAAAGTTGTGCTTTTTCAGTGTTTCTAGGAGCCATCTCAACATTACACAAATGGTCATCCATACAATAGGATTTTTTTTTCTATAGCCACTAAGAAAGGAAAGGAGATTGGTGGGTAAAAAGAAAATACACCACAATCTGTACTTGTGCTCCCGTTTCTCCATATAATTTGAAAAATGAATGCATACGTGCATGCATATGTTTGAGTGTTTGTGGAGAATACTCTAGAAGAAATACAATGAGTAGTGGTGTTAGCTGCCTTGAAGACAGGAGCCTGGAGTCCTGTAGGAGAGGTAGGATTGAGAGTTATCTAACTTTGAATGCACATTACATTTTAATTTAAAAAAGAGCTAATGAAAGTTTTCCTGAGGATTATTCTTACTTCCCAGGAAAGGCTGTAAGGGAAAGGACAGGGGAAGGAAAGGAGGGAGCAGGAAAACAGTAAGGAGTCGAATAATCTTTTTGTCCTTCTTTCTTCTAAATTACAAAGCTGAGGGCTCTTGTACTCCTGGACCTTTAGGGTTATTACCTTGGATGGATTATGGCTAAGTCAGCACTTCTGGGCTGACCTGGATCTGAACCAGCATTTGTAATCTCTTTGTATGGGAGAAACCGTATGGCGTTCCAGAGAGCAAACTAATGTAAGCAGCCTCCCCCACCCTCTCAATTTCATATATCTCTTGCCTTTTCAAAAATAATTTTTTTTTGTCTTTTAAAAAGGGCTCTAAACTTCATCCAGGAGACCCTGTCTATCCTCATCTTGACTCACTTCACTAGAAGTGAAAGGCCTAAAACACAGTACACAGTTAAGTGCTTGCCTCTGCTCCCCCAAGCTATCCTCTATCTCACTTTCTTTTCCAACTAGTTTTTACATCTTTTTTAGGGAGTGTATTGTCTTTTCTTCATTGGAATACCCACTAGAAAGAATAAATGTTCAGTCAATATCTGTAAATTAAAGTAGGGACACTGAAACAGGTCAGTGTAAGCTGCCACAGGTTAAAAAACATAAAAGTGCACTGCCCCAGAAGGCACTGCACAGGGGATTTGAATCTAGCAGAGGGCTCCTCAATCTTGGCCTTATTTATATATTTATTTTTAATTTTTTTCTTCTATATCTTAGGGAAGGGTCTACAAGATGTTCAGGGTCTCACTACTAGATCAGACTTGTAGTGATCCACCTGTTTTCAGCCTCTCAAGTGCTGGGATTACAGGTGTGCACCACCACACCCAGTCTTAATTGCTGTCACATTGCACCCAGGGGGCCGGGCCAGCATGGCAGGCCTGGGGGTCCAACCCCCAGTCCTTTCACCTGCTTGCAGGTGCTTTAGTCCACTATTTGGCCGGCTCCAATGTTGGCCTTATTGATGTCTTGGGTCTGATAATTCTTTACTGTGAGCCATGGTCCTGTACATTATGGGATGTTTGACATCATTCCCAACCCATGTCCACTAAGCACCAATAAGAAGCCCTAGTTGTGAAAGTCAAAAGTGTCTGTAAATATTGCTGCATGTCCCCTGGGAGCAAACTTACCCTTGTTGACAATCACTAACTTAGAATTTGCTATTCACTGTCTAAGAATGAATCTGCACTGAGGAAGAACTTCAAATCCTGGAGGTTTGGGCATGGGGCCAAATAAAGCTACTAAATGTTCATAGGACACTTTACAGAATTAGCAGCAGTGCTCCATCAATTAGAATGGGCTAAAGACATGGAGGTTGATTTCATCCTTTATTTGCCTTAGTCTAGAATGCTTCTCTATTGTTACTCAGTTTATTTTCTTGATTTGTGAAGGACCAGTTGGATTGCAGGGAAGAGGAAAATTCAGAGTGATGGCTAGAGTTTCAGCATGATCTTCAGCGGTGTGGCAGTGCCCACGCACGCTGGGCAGTGTTCTGGGAGCCCCTCCTCAGCGCTTTCCCTACTATGCAGTGGTCTGCAGTGCCCCGGTATTTCATCTGTAGATGGTTCTTTCCTTTAAAAATAGAACAAAACACCATCTACCCATAATGGCTTTGATGCATCCTGCTGATGAGAAGGAATAGACTAGATTTTTTCTGTCAGGGTTCATTTTGGTTCTGAGTGCTCTTAAGTGGGTAACTTTGCTTTTTGGTGAGGGAGGGTGGGTGTAAAGTGACACTTTATAAATTTATTGGTGTATTGCTGTGCACATCCAGGTTAAATAGAATGAAATGCAGCTTTCTCATGATGTTCACAGTTCTGAAGCACTTAGGGCATTTGGAGCCTCGCAGCAAGTGGGTGAGGTAGGCAGGGCTCCTTTTTGTGTGTCCCCAGGGCACAGAGGGGTCAGCAAGACACAGAGGGGGTTAATTCCCAGTCTCAGCCACACCTGGCCCCAGCAGAGTGGAGCCGCTGTGCGTGGCTGCCTGCTCACCAGACACATGCTGCTTTCTTTTGACCCTGTGGCTTCCTAGTGGCTTTTGCTGTGTCACAAGCAGTGTCTAGACATCCGATTTGGAACTATAAAATTTTAGAGGAATAACAGTTTTGAAAACCTACCTAGGAGACCATGACCTACTCTACTTTGCTTTTTAGAAGACATATTTTTATATTAAATTGTAGTAAGATTTATTGCCAGTATTACACAGACACATATTTTTATACATATTTGTTATCTGGATGTATTTGTATATATGCATTTATGTGTGCATATATGAAGGCAATAATATATGTTGCATTCATGTGGATATATGGGGGGGCTTAATGTGCTGTGTGTGCACATACATGTGTGCATGTGCTTGTGTGTTCTCATGTATATATTCACCCCTTGGTCAGACTGCAGTAGGAAATGGAGAAAGCTCACTTGATTAGAAGGGTGAGGCAGTTTCTAGCACTGCGGTGTGGCTGGGAAATGGTGAGGTGCCCACAGCTCCAGGCAGTTATGAGCACCCTCTGTCCGAAGCCATGACCATCTGGGCTCTGGAAGCGTGGCTGCTTGCAACGAGTTGTACCAGGGAGGATGAAGCCCTATCGGAGCAGGACACCACAGCAGGAGGGCCTGCCTACCTCCTTCTCCTCTCCCTGCCTTCCGGTGATGTCCCTGCATCCTATGCAGAACAGACTCTTGAGCAAGCACATTCCTGGGGCACAGTTGGCAGAGGGGAAGAGAACAGAGCCAGGCAGGAGGTCCAGGGAGAGTAACCAGGGATGGGCCTGCATGAGTGCACTTGTGCAGGTGTGCGCTGGTCTGCTGCTGCTTTTTTGTTTCACCTTAGGTTTGGAAAATTGGACATGGATCATCATGACTGTTTTTGCTTATCTGTTTGGATAAAGCGTCAACCTTTGTTTCCTGAATTAAGATGAGGTATAAGTGGGCTTTCTTGGTGATTATCCCAGACTGTTCTTTGTTTTAATATTTTGATTACCTATTGCCCTTAGGATGCTATTACTTTTAGACACATTCAGTGGACAGTGCTAGTAAATAAAATACTTGATTGGAGGAGAAAAACACAGTATTTATGAAATAAGCCTCTTAGTACCAAGCATGCTGACTATAGTATGCCAAAATAAAATTATTCTTTCTGTGTTTTTTTCCACTTAATGTGATATTTGTTAAAGCTATATATTTTGAATTTTAGAGGCAGCTTTTTTTGTTTTGAGATATTTGGTCTTTTAAGCTATAAAATGTTTATATGATTTTCCAGAATCAAATCTGTGAAATGAAATACACTGAGATAATCACTTTTGTTTTCATTTCCTTTTTTCTGCTTTGACCTTCGCATGGTAAATATTTTCTCTTTTATTAGCTTTGGTTCATCTCTCCTTTATTTCTTTTGAATATGTAAGTTGATGTGTTTATATAGTATATTTGCTCCTTTATTAACTGGATGGTAGCAGACAGGACACACATGGCTGTAGTTTGCATTTGTCTGCCCTGCCGGATCCTGGAGATCACACAGTAGATATATGGAGATATATGCCTTGTACCTTTTGACAGTTCCATTATGTAGCTGTGTTACAGTTTCTTTAACCTGTCCCTTGTTGATGGGCATTTGGGTTATTTCCAGTTTTTATTTTTCTTTTAATATTGTAATGAATAGTATTGTATGTTTATCATCTCATATTATTTTTTAGTAGTATAGTACTGGTGGGAATTCAGTTTTATGAGAGGAGCTGTTGGGTTAAAAAGTAAATGAATGTGTAATTTAGCTAGATATCGCCAAACTCCCCTCCACTGGGGCTGAGCCATTTGTCGTCCTAACAACAATATAGCAGGGTTTAGTCTGCCACAGTCTCACCAACAGAGTATGTGGTCAAACTTGCGCTAATTCGAAAGGTACAAAATGGTTTCTCATGTTTTAACTTGTATTTCTCTCATCATTGGCAAGATGAAGCGTCATTTTTGACTGCTGAGCACCATGTGTAACTTTTGTCATTTTCTGTGAGCTGTTTGTTCATCTTTTGTCTGCACTGTATTCTCCTCTGGCTCATTTTGAGTGAGAAGTAGTTTCCCACTCCCAGGTTACAAAGTAATTCCCTTATGCTTTCTTCTGTGGTTTCATATTTTACATTTGGATCCTATTTGGAATTTAGCTTGGTGTGAGAGATGAGGAGTTGATCCAATTATATGTTTTCCCATGATGCTCCAGGATTATTTATTAAGAAATGTGGCTTTTCCTCAATGCCTGGGATCCCTTTTATCATGCATACTCAGGTCAGTTTCTGATCATTCACCCGGTTCTGTTACTGCTCTAGTAATGGCTTCACAGTACTTTATAATAATTGCTTAAAAGTCTTTTTACACCAACAAAATGGTGACATGGTTCATATGATTAGAGAAACATTCAGTTTGAAGTAGAAGAATATTTAGCGTTACCTTATGAGCAGACTACTTTCATTTCACAAAGAAAGGAAGTGGAATATTTTTAGAAATATCCTAGGAATAGGTTACTTTTATTGCAAGATCACCCAACTAATTAGCAATGGAATAAGCAAGTATGTTCTCAATCAGTTTTCTAAAAACATAAGGTTCGATTTTCTCAAAAACTTGGGTGATTGATCTGGCATCAAGGACCTAGTCCCAGGTGGATGTCTTGTCTCAGATTTTTATTTTTGTATATTTAAAATGGCATATCATTTAGGTTTTTATCATAATAGTATGCTTTTTAGAGCACCTGAATACTGAAATGAGCAATAGTAATAACAAAGAGCAATTATAGAAACATTCTACTGACCCCTAGAAATGTTCTTTTTAGCTTAACTCTCTAGAATTTTAAAATTCATAATCTACGCAGTTATGATCATGTAAAATGGAAACAGTTTTGAATGATAATAATGTAAAGTATTTCTTTACCACATATTTAAGTGCACTGATTAAAGTGGTCTGATTAAAATACTCTAAGTATATCCCCTTATTTATCACAGAACCCGAGGGTACAATTTTTGTTATTGGAATATTATTGATGAGTGACCTTAACCTTGGCTTTGGTAAATTAAATAACTTGCCCAGCCTCGCAGTTATTGAATAAGGGGGCTTGGCTCTAACTTCTGTGTTCACTGTAGCATTTGTATTAAGCATTATGTGCACTGTGTCCTCCACATAGCATTTTGAGTCCTGTTAATCTATCCGCATTTTAACTCATCTTTATTTCTTCCACATTTTAATTGCTCATCTTTATTTCTTCCATGATCGCAATGCAATTTATTCATAGTAGCACACGTCTTTTTAGTACAATTAGGTTTCTCATACAAGGTTTTAAGAAGTAGTTGAACATTTTTCCTTGATTTTTTTCTTTAGACACCATTAATACCATCTTAACTTCTTCTGAATGAAGCATCCACATCATGGCAATGAAATAGAATAATGTGGAGTCCAGTGTCAGACAGAAATACGCATGAATTCTACAGGCATATTATGAAGTTTCTTACTTGGTGTTCGGAGAATTTACTTTCCTGTTGTCACCTGAACATCCCCTTTGCCAAGTTGTTTGTATCAGAACTTGCAGTCATCTTCCTTTTCCCTAGCCTTTCCCAGATCCCAGCCACCCCAACAAATGCTGCGGGGAATGGCTAGGGACACGTGATTGCTTTGGAGCTTTATGTGCAATTGGAAATAGATAAAATACTTACTCTTTGAGCCTCTTCCACTTATATCCTAACTGAGAAATGAGAGTTAGAATTCATTCACCTTGCCCTGTGACATCCGTAGGTATATCCGCAGGAAACATGGGAACTTTATGGCTGGTATACATTTGTTCCCTAAGAGAAATAATGCAGAGGCCGGCAGAAAGGAAGCAATGAAGCAAATGTGGCAGGCCAGTGGGACAATTACAGTACTAGTGACTATTACAGAAGATAATGTTTTGGCAGCGTTTTAAGTGTCATTTTGTGTGTGTCTGTGTGCTGGGAGAGAACATAGCAGTAGACTTTGGGATTTGCATAACAGTAGATTTTTAACTTGGCAGAAAGCTGATTTTGTCTGTGTACTAGCTTTGTGCTAGGGGCACATGGACATGAGGCTAAAACAAAAGTAGTTCCTGTCACCAGGAAGTTTATAATTTAGTGTGCCAAAGCATCTTATCATTTTACCCTGTTGTCCCTTTTAGTAAGTTTGAATTCAGTCTCTGGTCTATATTATATGTACTATAAATTACACACATGTACCATAAATTGATAAAATTTTCTTTCTCAAACTGTAGGACCAAGAATAGATTGAGTAGATGTGTTAGTGATTTCTCCCACCTGTTGCTGTGTGTAGCACACATACTATGCACTCCTCTGGAAATCTCACCAACTCACTGGTAAAATGGTACAAAATAAAATTGCCAGGTGCCTGGAGGACTTCAGGGAGGACACATTTATAATGAAGCACTACATCCCCAATACGGCTGGCTCCTCTTGTGAAGTGCAGTGTCTGCTTTTGGTGTCATCAGCTATAACTAGGTTTGTGATTGAAAAGTCTGCACATAAAAGCTGGACTTGAGCATAGCACAGCTGGACAGGTGATTTTCTGACACATCTGCTAGAGTTTTATTGATGATTCTATGCTGGTTGCAGACATGGCCATTTTGAAGGTGTATGAGTTGAGTTGATGTAAAATCCAAAAAAGGCTAACAGTTCCCCAGACATCCCAGTACTTGAACACAAGTGTTGCTAGTTTATAAACATAATTGTGCATTGTTATACATAAACAATGTATGATTATATTCATTCAGAGAATATTCTACCATAAGCAAGTTGTACTTAACTGAAGAATGCAAGGGTGGTTTAATATCAGAAGTCTATTTGTATAATAAAATTAGTATGCTATTGATGATAATTAGAAACTCAAGAATGCCATCTGGAGGGGCTGGGGAGAGGCTCAGTGAAATAAGAGCTTCCTTGGCAAGCATAAGGGCCTGAGTTCAATCCCTGGTTCTGAAAAAAAAAAAAAAAATGCCATCTGGTGTCTAAAAAGCATTTGATAAAGCTCAATAATAGTTTCTATTTCTCCAATTTTGATCTGTGAACTTAGGTTGTTACCTATCCAGAAGAAAAGCTGCTTAGTACCCTGCAGCATATGCTGTTCACTTTGCCCTATCTGACTCAATTGGTTTTAGTTGTTGTTGTACATTTCCATTTGTATTTCTGCTTTTCGCTTCTTATACTAGGGAGACTATACGATATTTACAGATGTGTGTCTGGTTTGTATATGTTCAAGTGGCATCCACTTCAGTATAAATGCTTTAAACTTATCATTCTTAACAGCTGAGTAATACTCTGTTATATAGAAATACCACATCTTTTTCAACCATTCCTCATGTGATGGACATCTTGGTTGTTTCTAAGATTTTGTTATCGCAAATTGTGCTGCTATAAACATAGGTACACATAGAAGAGCTGCAAGGCCAGCCAACATTTTGGCCCTAGCCTTTCAAGGTCAGCGAAGACTCAGGACATAGGGGAACCTGTACTGTAACATCATGAAACTCAGTTGAACCCCAAATTTTCTGAACAAGGAGATTATAGAGTCACAGTGGAAAGAGATTGAAGTTCTGTAGTGTGCCTGGGGAGAGTCACATGGAGAGAAAACTTTCTCTTGGGCTCTCACAGAGAGCAAACTGGTCAAGCATTGGCTGTGACTCATGTGCATGGATGACACAGACAAAGGATCTACAGAATAAGGTACAGGACTACAAGATAAACCCTGAGGGGACTTCACTGACCTCATAAGAAACCAAAACCACATGTTTTAGTATATAGGTCTTGCTCTATCTCGGTCTTAACCATCCAGCAGAAAGGTATAAAAATGAAGTATACAATGCGGGGCCATAATAATAAGTTGAGCTGTAAATGGCTATGGTCGACAGCTTCTTCAGATAACTCACTACTGTTGTGGAATGGTGGACTGTGTTGGATTGTGTCATCGAGTTCATGCACCTAAATTGGTTGACTGACAATGGAGTGCCCACCTTTGACAGGTGTAGACAAAGGAAGGGGTATAGAAAGGAAGAATCAAGATGTGTGTGTATGGACAGTACAGTTGGGATAGATAACGCTGTGCTTCTACATAATTGTATGAGAGGCAAGATTTGCACTAATGGTTGAACAGGATATTATGTCGGCTTCTAGTACTATGGACAATCGCTAGGAAAATAACAAGGTAGAAAGTACTAATTATTGAATCTTTGATGTAATACAGCTATTAAAAAATAAGATATGTAAACAGCTACACTCTTAATTTACTGATAGGAGACATCTGCTATAATAATGTCTTTAAGTATAATATCATATATGCACCTTGTACGATACCAAAACATTATGAAAACAGTTTGCAATGTGTTAATTTATTGAATCCGTCCTGTTAAGGTGTCTTAAAACTGTCTCATTGATACTTGTACTTCAATAAAATAAAAAAAAATTAGAAAAATAGCTTCTAACACAATATTTCAAATACTTAGTTTTTATAGTTATAAAACTGGAATAAAATCTGAGCATTCAGCATTTTTATGATCAGACAAGATTGAAAGATTTGTAAAAGCACCTAAGTAGGGATAACAGATTCTTTGTATTCCAAATTCCTAATGCACATAATGGTCCCTCCTAAATATTTTGAATTAAATATTTGACTAAGGCCATTGAACATTTAGAATTTTTAAGAAAGCAGAATACAGAACATCATGAGAGACCTTCCTTCCTATATTGAACACGCAGGGCCCACAGTTTCTGGGGGGGGGTGTGTGAATTACTTTTCTGTAGGAGAGGCCTTTGGAAGTGGTTCTGTGGCTTGCTCTGCGTCTCTCCAGGGCTCCCTGCATTCTGTGTCTATTCCCGAGCTGCCTCAGTACCTCTGACTCTCCCTAACTGATGGCTGCTGCTTCATTTGAGGGGTTCTGTCTGCTCACCATGCTGATGCCTAAGCCTGTTTCCTCCTGTTCAAGAGCTCTCATTGTCCTAGTACTCCTTTTCCTCACTCCTTACACAGCTGTTTCTCAGGCAGCCTGCAGCTTTAATATCTCTTGTATCTTTACCTTTATCTAACTTCCAGACCCTGGCATGGGACCATTCAGAAGTCCTCTGATTTTTTCTTTCCTCTTAGCTCAGCTACCTTACCTGCACTGCAACTAGATTGATCTTTCTTTATTAGATTTTGTTACTCCCCTGAAACATTGTGACTCAAAGCTTTTGATCAAATCACATATAAATTGTTGGTTTGACATCTGAAGCTGTCTCCATCCTGCATTTTATGCATTGTCTACTCCTACAGCTTTGTCATGCCATGCTGAACTTGTTCCTCTTGGGGCCACGGCATGGCAATTCCATTGTCTTTGTGATGTGTCTTTCAACTTTCATTTCTCATTTTGGGAAAACTGACTCATCTTTATAATATGCACATCAAAAGCCATGTTCATCCAAACTTTAGAGCCTTCCTGATATTTAAGATTTCCTCTCTCCACTGAACCTCACAGCAGTCACTTCTTTAATGACTTGTTTCTGCTCTCTGATTGCTCTGTCTCTACTCGTAGATGCTGAGACCTTTGAGTAGGAAAACCTACATTTCCTTCAGTTTTTTATTTCTTGCAGTTGCTTAACATAGTGATTTACACATTACAGTCTTGATATTGACTTTTTGAGTCAAATTGTGTATATTGACCATAATATATATGGAATAATATTATATTTCAAATGTCAGTGCCACTACTTTTTTCTTATACACCACAGTGTTTAAGTATCTCCTTTGGGAGACATAAAAAAAGTGGAAAACATTAATATGTTTTATAGAACTAATATCAAATAGAGTTATATGAGTTACCTAGGCTATTTTAAAAAGTGAGCTTTAGTTTTCTCCATATTTATATTTGCAGAAGAAAAAGCATACTGTTAGTGAGAAGATTGTTTAAAGTTGTTATAGCCATAAGAGACAGAGGGCTAATTAAATAGGAGGAAAAAAGAAAGTAGTGCTTTTTCAAAAAAATGTATTTAGTACAAGGTCTATAGGGTCTCACTACACAGATCAGACTCATAGTGATCCTCTTGTTTCTAGCCTCCTAAGCACTGGGATTACAGGTGCACGCCAGTCTCCGTGGCCATCTCAGTACACCCTGGGGGTGGGGAAAGTAGTGATTTTTAAGATAACTATTTCTCTGTTTTTCACCACATGAAAATTTTATTTTTTATATTGAGCCAAAGTACCAGGAGGTTTTGCAGCAATCAAATGCTTTGATAAATAAATACTGTGCTATTTCTGAGCTTTGGGTAGAGTCATTGCCTGAAAAGCAAGCTTGAACTCCCTGTGAGATCATTGGAGAGATAAATACTTAAAAGCTTTTCAAAGGCATATGCTTGGCTCTATGAGAATATAATATCTCACTGATTATGTTTATATTGATCCAGTACACTTAGGCATGGCTATACTAAGCATTGTTTTTTTTCCCCTTTGGATTTTAATTATGTACATAAATAGCGACATGAGAACAAGGTGTTCTAAGGCTTGTACATTATCTCTAGGTGAAAGGATCTCAGATTAGTCCACTTGCAGTATGGCATCACCGAAGATAACAAAAAGGTTTAGTACAAGTTTTACTGAAGAAAAAAGCCAGTTTTCTACATTTAGTTCTGACTTCTCTGCTGCTTTTCTGTACAAATACTGAGCTATTGTCTGGAGTTTCCAACAACTGATTAAAATGGGAAGAGCACGGAGTTTTCTGCTTATTTCCAGGTGAACTCTTCCCATTCCCTAAATCTTGCACAACTATGTATCCTCGTAAACCACAGTCATACGACTTCTCTCCACTGGCCTGGATGAATGAGATGGCCTATTGTGGGTGATAGATGGAGGCCACAAATCCCATGAAACCAGGCAGATACTCTAGCTTCTTTATTTTTGAACCTCTATTGAAAAGGAGTCCAACAAAGCCAGTGAGACCAATAACACCAAGTCTTGGGAAAAACCCTGGGGGAGCATTTTGGAGATATTCATAGCTGTCTAATCCCCACTGAACCAAACTTTGCATCTTGGGTTTAGTTTGGGAGTATGTTTCCTGGCACCAATTTGTATATGGCTCACAGTGATGTTGGAGCTGTGAGGTGCCTTCCTCAAGCTGGGTCCATGGCTCCACCATGTATGTAGACTGACCCTCAGGCACTGAGTAGAGGACAGCTCATCCACCTTCATGGAGTTTTTGTGAGGTGAGTCCTTTTTGGGTGCAGCATAGATTCTGAAGGCAAGCAAGCCCAGGCTGGCCGGGCCCACAGATTTCTGAAGTACCTTGAACATGCTTTTGGCAGCGGTGGCTCTGGCAGGGTCACCCTGGCCTTGGCCCAGCCTACTGTATCTATACTAAGCATTGTTATGTCACCGATAATTTCCCATGTCCTGTGAATACACCTCTCTTTTTTCACATAGGGGATCCACTTATACTTTCTTACAAATGTGTACTTGAGTTCAGTGTACTGGTTTTAAAATTAGACCTTGAATGTGTGTTTGGGTTTGCTTAAAAGTTGAGGTTTAGAACAGTTCAAAATATTTTGATAAATTTGGGAATGGATTTTGTAGATGTCTTATACTTTCTTAGCCATCCAACATGACTTGGTTAGGTTGTGAACTATATTCATGATACAAATATGTTTTAAAAAAGTATACTTCAGCCATATAATTTCATAAATTGAATATATTTTCATATGATACACAATTATGTAGAAAATCTTAGTTTGAATAATCCTATTGGTTCTGGTGATATTTACTTTCTAGAGTCTAAGAATATTCTGTGAGATAAAATATTTAATGGACTTACGATTATTGCTTAACATAGGCTATTTCTATTCCCCTTTGGCCAAAACAAACAAACAAACAAACAAACAAACAAACAACAAACCAAGCAGCAACAAGTGATTTGACAAGGGAACTTGTTATTACTCTGTACTGTATTATTACTTTGTACCATGGCTGAGTACAAGTTGAGTAGCCCATATTAGAAATGCTTAGAACTAGAAGTGTTTTGAATTTTGGAATGTTTTGGATTTCAGAATATTTGCATTTGTCATAGATATTTGGGAACTGAACCACAAGCCTGAATGTGAAGTTTGTTTATATTTGATGTACACTTTATCCACGTAGCCCAGAGGTAATCATGTATAATAGTTTTCATGTACTTATGTTTTGACTGCAGTCAATCCCAAGAGATCTGGTGTGGGATTTTTTTCACTTGTGGCACCATGTCAGCATTAGAAAATACCAGATTTTGGACTGTTGGATTAGGGATAATGAGCGTGTAGTAGACAAGTCAGTACATCTGGTAACCATATTTTCCTAGAAGTAGAAAATCTTTTAAAGTTTTTGCAGTAATAGTTTTGAACCCAGGTCCGCCCACCCGCTTGGGCATCATTCTGGCCCACTGTTCACGCCCTGCGTCATGCTGCTGGTGCCGGCTCTTTGCCAAATGATTCCCCTGTGACTGCAGTTCACTCAGCAAGGGTCAAGTGGGCTTAGCCAAACCCTGGTTTGTCCTGTCATATTTTTCATGCCAGAAAATAGAATAAAACTCTGCTATCAGTGGTGGTGGAATATAACCTCATGACATCTCATGCATGAGTTGTATTTTTTTGGGTAGAACATAACTTGAGTAAAGACCTATTATTACATAATACATGAGTCACTAGTTATAATTTTGTCAGGTCGTAGTCTCCAATATCATCATTGCTCCTGTCTCTGAAATCTAAACATCATAAAGACTGTAATATACTTTCAAAGATGAAGTTTTGAAGATGTTTTCAGAAATATGTCTAATTGATATTTGTCTCTCAATAAAATAAAATTAAAAAAACAACAAAACAAAACAGAAATATGTAGTCCTTGGGGCTGGCCAGATAGCTCAGTGGACTAAATTACCTGCTTAGGCAAAGCCCAGCAGCAGGGGTTGGGAGGGGGGGTGGGGGGAGACAGGGAGGGAAGAGGGGGTGTTCAATCCCAGTCGTGCTATGCTTGCCGTCCCCAGGGTACACTGAGATGATGAATGAGACTGGGCGTGGTGGCACACGCCTGTAATCCCAGCTCTTGGGAGGCTGAAAGCAGGAGGATCACTATGAGTCTGATCTTTGTAGTGAAATCCTGTAGACCCTGTACTAAATACAAAACAAAACAAAAAAAGAAATAAAAAAAAAAGAAATATGTAGTCCTTAGATCATAAACACTTTAGCTTGTATATATTTAAACAAAGATAGTTTGTTGGAACAGGATATTCATCATTGCTATGTTTTGTAACAGTACACAAAAATTTTAAAGTCTTAAGCTTAAACTATAAATAGATAAAGAACTAGTTGAAGCATGATATTGTATATACTTTTTAAAATTATAAAGTCTTCTACAACTCTGCCCCAGAAGATATTACATCTTATAATACTGACAATCAGAGAATCTTTAAAAAAAATATCATATGCAAGTTGTTAAGAAAATGTAAAGCTATTCTCTTTAAAACTCACATTTATGAATACTTTGTTTCATATAGGATAATATCGTTTAGGGATTTATCTATATTAAATTAATATTTGAGCTTTTTCTAACCCCTGATACTATTTATACAAGAGCAAATATAAATATGATAAACAATTGTCAGGGGGAATAATATGCAGTCTAAAGGATAGGTGGTGATTTCTATAGAGAAAAATATTTTATAATATTAATCTTGTGTCAAAGCTTAATGCAAATCATAAATAATGGTATTCTTTGTATCCTGTAAATCCATTATGTGTTAGTAAAAGTTATTGTTTCTAGCAAACCTTATACTTAGCTAAAGTCATGAGATAAAAACTCCTTAGTAGGATTTTTTTTAAAGTCTGGGAGAGTTCTTGTAGAGAATTTTAAAGCAGTCTCAATGTGCATTTACATTGATTATATTTATAAGAAATGGATAAATGGCAGCTGTTTGAAATTTACTTTTTCATATCTAGTACAAGATCTACATGGTCTCACCACGTCGACAGGACTCCCAGTGATTGGCCCATCTTCAGGTTCCTAAGAGCTGGGATTACAGGCAGATGCCACCACACTCAGTCCCAATCACCGTCTCAGCGGTGCCCCGGGGGCTGGGGACCGAATGGTGGCTGCTTAGTCTGCTGAGTTATTTGGCCAGTCCTTTAAAAACTATTATTGTTAAATGAAAATTTCAATTTCCGTCAAAACATAGAGAAAACAGTATTCTTTAATATAGGTGTTATTGCTCAAGTATTTTGAAATGAATTTCTCCTAATATTTTAACTTAAGTTAAGAGAATCCTTGAGCTTCTCTAACAATGGCATTTATTAGTTTTGCATAAATCATAGAGTGAATAGGATAAATGTCATGCTGGAGTGCTATTAGTAGTGTGCATTTACCTTCTCAAGTTTTATGTATTTAATACCATTTTAAGAAAATTCCCCAGCTCTTCTGGGGGTATCAGGACAGCTGATAGGCAGGTTGTTTGGATGCAAAGAGAATTTTTTCTTAAGTTAGTCCCTGTTTTACTGGAATTATTTGTACAGTGTCTTGCCTGCATCTAAATGATCTCTGCAGCCCACAGTCACAAATACCTGCTCTCAGTGTGTAACCATCAGCAGAAAAAAGGAAGTCCAAGTAAGACTGAAATCTTACTGTTTAGAACAATGTTAATGTGAGGTGTGGGACAACATGATGACCTAGACCTTGAAATGCTCACTGGAAAGCTGGAAAGACTGGGTTCAGGCTCATTAGCATGCCTTCATGCCTTGACCCACTCAACAAGAGGCATTGACTGTCCTCGTCACTTACAGCGCATGTGAGGTGGCTCCTGTCAGCTTTCCAGAGCTGATTTGGCACACCCTGTTCCATGAGGGTCCAGGTCCATGAATAGTTATGCTACCTTTTTTTTTTTGCAGGACTTTCTTAAATTAAAAAAAAAATGTAAAAACAGTACAAATTAAAATTAAAATAGAAAAAATTACAAGTGATGCAGATTTTCACTTAATAAAGTAATATGAATTTCACAGTATTTGCTACAATATATAATGTTGTCTTCCAACCAGTTATTCATATTACCAGATATATGCATGTAAAATTGGAAGAAGAAAGAAAAAGAGAAAGAAATGTGTAAGAAACTAAGAAGAAAGAAAAGTACAATTGAAAAAAGGAGATGAAACAAATTAAATATTATCTGCTTCTCTCTATAGACCAACAGAAATCCACAGTACAGTTGTCCAAACTATCCTGCTTACATACGTAGATACATCTCTTTCCCAAATTCCTCTCCTGTACTTATCCTCAACTCAGTAATCCCTTCCTTCTGAATAGGCTCGTTCCATTTTCCCAGAATCCATTATACATTTCAGATTTTATTTGCTCTTTCAGGTTCTCACACCAAGGAGACAATATGATGTTTGCACATGAAGGTCTTGATTTCTTTCATTTTAAGAGTGAAACTAGTGTTCTCTAGTTGCATCCACTTACAAACAAAAGACAGAAAGAAGTCCTGGCAAAGAGGATGACACGCAGGTACCAATGCATAGTGCCTTCTAAGAGAGTAGTTGATGAGCACAAAGCGGGGAAGGTTCTCAAGTGAGGTGCTCGCTGGATCGCAGATCCTGGGGTGCTTTCTGTGTCACCCACATTTACCCCTGCCAGGGTTCCCAGAGTCCTGACTTTTCAGCTCACAGGGGCCACCTTGTCTCCATGCCACATGAGGGCTCTTCCTTTTCTGAAGTTGGGAATTTGAAGGAGATGATAGAAAATTCTAGTATTACCAGAAAGAAATTGCTCATTTAGTGTTCTCCAGGGTAATGGTCTTTATGCATATTAGAGCAGTTAAGGCTTGGGTTTGGGTTTCTTACTGTGAGAACGTGGGCAAGTGCAGAATTTTCTATACACATTGATCATCCTTTTGTGCCCTTTCTAGGTATGTAGCCTCAGTATTTTTTGATTTAATACACTTGGGATATTGTTTAAGCTTCCAGAGTTTTGAAGTGTCCTTTTTTCCTGGGTCTGTCTTGAGAAGGTGGGTACCCTGTGATAATAAGAAATACTGTTGTTCTTCATGACCCAACATCTTTTCTTTAATGAATCCCTTTCACATCCCACTCTCCCAAATACTGGGGCTCAAACACGAGCTTTCACATTGAGCTATGTCCTCTAGACTCACAAATTTTAATTTAAAGACAGAGTCACTAAGTTGACCAGACTAACATCAAACTTGTGTTCCTCCTGTCTCGGCCTTGTGGATGGCTGGGATTTCATTCACACACCACCATGCCTGGTTTACCTTGGTTCTTTAAACAGTGCATTACAATCTCATAATGGTGATTTTGTGTCACAACATGATTCAAAAAGGTTTACCTAACTATTTAATATTTGATAAGTGATTTCTCATGATGTGTTTTAAGATTTGAAATAAGAATATTAATAAAGACATTTCACTATCTGAACATTTTTGCTGTTTTGGTAGAGAATGAAAGACTGGCTATGTATGTGGAAAACTGCCAGAACTTCTAATATATCATTTGCATTAATGCAATGAATTTGGTGAACTTAATCAAAACACAAAGTTAGGGCCAGGCAAGCACAAAAGCCCTGAGTTCAATTCACGTACCAAACCAAACTAAACCAAACCAAACCAAAACATAAAGTTAGTTCATTATTTGTAATAAAAATGTAAACCTTTGATAAAAATAGATCCTTACATAGAAGTGTGTAGTTCAGGTGGATCTGGAAGTTAAAATATTCTGAATATTCTATTGCTTTCTTGTTAGGATTCTAATAAAGGTTAGTATGTGTACATTCAAGGTAGAAAACAATTAGAGATGTTTAGTCTTCCACAATTTCTAGGTGATTATATGATCCTACTCTTCCTGGCATGGATGCCATTCACTGTATCTGACTATTCAGTGCTTAAAATGGGGATAATTCCAAATAAGATTTGTTATAAGTATAAAGTGTAATATCCACTAGGTTTTAAGTATTTGGTATGAGAAAATACACAAAATATTTTGCTACCGAGCATGGAACAAAATAGATGCTCATAGATATTTGATGAATGAGTGTAAGATTGTAATAGGAGAGGTGGGTGAGAATTTCTGTTAAGCTTTATTGATTGATTGTCTGATGACATTAAAGTAAGGCCCATCCCATAAAATGCACATAAGAAACACTGTTAAATGAAGGCAAGAATATGTACTCCTACATGCACTGACATATGAATAATGAAGGTAAGCTTAGAAATGACTGCCAATACATATTAAACTAACTCTCACTGTCTAAAAGGTACCAATTATTTCATTTATTTTTATTTTTATTTTTTTAACACTTAAATATTTCAATTTATTGTTCTATAGTCTGAAAACAACCATTTTTGTATAGGATTTTATATTGTTTGACAAATATACTAAAGACTTTTAACTTTTTTGTATAATGGGTGAAAATTTGCTTATATCATAAGCCATAAGTTTTCTTTTTTTAATTTATTTTTTATTTTATTGAAGTACAAATATTAATCAGACAGTTTTAAGACACCTTAACAAGACAGATTCGATAAGTTAATACATTGCAAACTGTTTTCATACTGTTTTGGTATCGTACAAGGTGCATACATGATATTATACTTACAGACATTATTATAGCAGATGTCTCTTATCAGTAAATTAAGAGTGTAGCTGTTTACTTATCTTATTTTTTATACCTGAATTATATAAAAAATTCAATAATTATTTTCCTAGTGGATGACCATAGTACTAGAAGCCAACATAATATCCTGTCCAACCACCATCAGTGCAAATCTTGCCTCTCATAGGATTATGTAGAGGCTCAGCAGTATCTATCCCAACTGTACTGTCTATACACACACATCATGAGTTTTCCTTTCTATACCCCTTCCTTTGTCTACACCTGTCAAAGGTGGGCACTCCATTGTCATTCAACTAACTTAGGTGCTTGAACTCGACACCACAATCCAACACAGACCAGCATTCCGCAACAATAGTTAAAAGGTACCAATTATTTTAAAACATTATTTTTATATTAGCTTATATTTTTATTTGTACATAAAAGACCTCTATAGGAAAAATTGAATAACACTCGGGAACTAGTAGTATTTTAAAAATTCAGGGGCTCAGGAGATAGCTTAGTAGAATAAGTGCCTACCCTGCAAGTGCAGGGTCCTGAGTTCCCCAAAAAATAAAAATAACAAAAGAATTCTGAATGTGTTACTATTGTTTGGCTTGTTTTCTTTGGTTTAAGTCTGATAAAAACATAACTTCAATATAGAAGAAATCTTTAGTAAATGTGGGTGTTAGAAACTTTATGCTTAAAGTTTGAGGACAAACTTTGATACCATTTATTTAGTAAATTATTAAGAGGCATATTTTAATAATAAAATTATAATTATTAAAATGTAAAAAGTATGAGATTTATAGTATGAACACATTTAAAAGAAATTTCATTTATTTGTGGGTGTACATAATACAAGTGGATTTCAGTTGAATGTTTTTCTTAATAGAAAAAGAAACCTCAAAATACTTTCTTTATAAAGAATTTTCATAAAAATCCGGGTATACAGTGAGTATCTCACTTGGCTAAGGAAGGAGTAAAAATTAAGTTCAAGGCATCTGAAAGGGGAGAGGAGCTGCAAAGCCGCTGATTCTACAGTGAATCGCCAGGCACTGTTGTTTATAAAGGGCTCATGGCTCAAACAGCTCAAGTGTTTAGGGTTAGGATAAATGATTTTCCTGCATTTCTTCACTTGAGCTCTACCTGGAGGCCTCTGGCTGCTGAGCGACCCTCAGCTCCACTTCTTCCAGACTCTCTTCTTCTATGAGTTCTAAGGACATTAGGCTTGAACTGCCTTCCACTGTCGTCTCTGGGTCTTTGGGACCTTAAACTCCATCTCATCACTTGGGTGAACTCCGTGTGGGAGAGCTGCCTGGACCTTCATTTCTGCTAAGTCTTTTTGCTATGACCTCACGTAACTTTACCCTTAGAAACATCATTGCATTGCTTTAAAAAAAATGCCAGATCATCTCCTTTTGCCTGTGTTTGTGCAAGTTTTCATTTGAATGGCTGTTCTCAATATGCTCTGTGTAAATCTCCCCTTTGTTTGCTTGAAGACAAAGACTTCCCCCTTATGTCCACAGTTTCATGTGTATCCCTCCCAAACATGACAAACACAGCTTTCTTTGGTAAGTTATTTACTTTATTGTGTTTTTATAAAATTCATAAATCATGTAAACAGGCCATGCTGTGAATTAATTGGTAGATCATTTCTCTCTGAATGGGTGAGAGAGTTGCCAAGCGTGATCAGGCCCGTGCTCTTTCTGGCTCTGCCTGTGGTGTTGACAGCCAAGCAAAGAGCTTCTTCAATAAATCCACTCTTATAGTCAAGTTTTTCCAGATGTGAGAAGTAATTAAGTCTTTGCATTTATTCAAGCCTTTTATGCTTTTCAAGGGGGTGGGGGCCTGGCAGCTGTGGTGAGTTAATGCTGGCTGAGTATGTATACAAATGCATGTACATATATACAAGTGCATGTACTCAAGTGAGGTCAGACCTGAAAACACAAAAAGCTGATTCCAATAGGGACCCCAGTGTTTTACAGCTATGTTTCATATTTGAGAGAAAAGAGCCAGAATTCCTTTTCCTTTTTGGCTTTGTTGAACGTTGAAGAAATGAGGATGACTAAATCATTCACAACTGCTAAAGGATATATGTAAAAAATATGTGATTTCTTGTAAAACATAAAGCACACCTCAAAAATTTTACTCCTGAATGAGTGTACCTGTAAGATGTTACAGATGGTTCAAAGGTATATCTGAACCATCAGTGAGTAATAAGGAATGCTGAAATTAATTTATAAATAGATGAAAAAAGGGTTGATCTGTAGGGCAATAATCAGTTGCTTTCTTGAGAAAACAATTCTGCATTTCTATGGATAAGGATCACTTTATCCAATTTTCAACAAGTTACAGAACTATAAAATAGCATAGGCAACACTGGCACAGGACGATTCCAGAGGAAGCACTAGATAAGACACCTTATAATTTATTTTCTGTGTGCCAAGTTTGATCTTTCACAGGTATTCTAAAGTCTTACACAAAATTCTAGGTAAGGGATACTTTTTGAGGCTCTTACTTGATGCCTTGGCTCTAGTCAAGAGTCAACCAGAGCCCATTCCAACCGTGGGCTTTGCTGGGTGTTAAGTATTGCAGGAGCGATTTTAGTCTTAGCTTCAAAATTAGGAGAGCTGAGTTCACATCTCGGGTAAGTTGCAAATGAAATGAAAGCTTTCAGTTCCCTGGGTGCTTGATTCTCCTCTGGATGAGAGGAATACATGATTTTAATTTTAATTTTGGCTTTCTTACCTCAGTCAGCCTGGAAATTGTGTCCCAGAGTATTTGCAGTTGCTTGTTCTTACCTTCCTCTAATATTAGTCTGTATATATTGGCCCCATCTGTGAGTAGATTCTGTGTTTTAAAAAATAGGACTGTATAGAATATAGTTTGTTAAATCTTTATTTATTTATTTGTTTGTTTGGTACAGGGTCTCACTACACAGCTCAGACTCCTAGTCATCCTCCTGTCTCAGCCTCAGGGCTGGGATCACAGGCGTGCCCCACCACGTCCAGTTTTAGTGGCTGGTATGGCATGCAGTGCCGGGGATCAAACCTGGGTCCTTGTGCTTGCCAGGCAGGCACTCAGACCACTGAGCTATCTCCCCAGCCCTATTAAATTCTTTTTTTTTTTTTTTCTTTTAAATCCTATTTTCATAGCATAAATGGTACTGGTAACATTAACTCAGGCAACTTTGTATTCTTTTGATCTTTAATGAACAAATTACTAATGAGATAGCTATTAAAATGAACACATAGCAGGATGTGGTGGCATACTCCTGTAATCCTAGCACATAGGAGGCTGAGGCAGGAGGGTTACAAGTTTAAGGTCAGCCTACATTGAAATGCTGTCTTAAAAAGAAAAACAGAGCAAAAGAAAAGATGGGGATAGTATTAAGCAGAATTGTTTTCTTTCATAAAGAAGACAAATTGCAATGGAATATTGCAAAATTTCTAGTTTTCCCTTCCTTCATTCTCTTACTAAGTTCTTTTTGGGGCAGATGCCAAAGAATAATGAACATGAGGCAGAGGTAAAACAACCAGGGATTTGACTAAGAAACAAGAACTTTCTGGTGGAGAATCATTAAAAAACAAACAAACAAACAAAGAAATAAGGGCCAATGAGACAGCTCAGTGGTCTAAAGCACCTGCTTAGGCAAGCTTAGGCAAAGCGCAGGGACCATGGTTTGATCCCCAGCACCTCGTCATGCCAACCCCATGGGCTGAATGTGCCACAAAAACAAGCAAATAAACAAACTAGGCAGCTAACGATGAAACAGAAAAGACTGTTAGGACAGAAAAACAAGTCAGGCGAACAAATTCCTCTATTACCTAGTCACTTATATATATTTTACTTATATTTATAATATAGTTTTTATTTTATTTATATTTATAATGAATACAATTTTAAAAATCAAATCACCTTTAAGCATTCCTTTTTGGGGCAGAAAGAATTTGCTTTCATTGAATCTGCTGAAATCGACTGACCGTAGGCAAATGAACAGGAGGAAAGGAATAGTTTACTGCGTGCTCAGGGGCATTTCCCGGGAGAGAATGACCAGCAACCCTGTGAGGGTTAGAGGCTTATGGACCCTCTTCCTAGGGGTGAGGGGAGTGTGGGACATAGGAAATTCTAGAGGAGAAGGATGACAATAAGTAGTCTGGAACTAAGTATATGTGGGCTCTGCGTGTGATATTTAACTTTCAGTCTCTTCCGTACTGTGAGTTAGGCTAGTGAAATAACAGAGAGGATAAAAGGAAATTGTTTATCAATTGACAGATCCAGTCTTTGGGTTAAAAAAAGCAGCTCACAGCAGAGCTTGTTTGTGTCTGGGCTTCCCCAGCATCTTCAATCTAAAGTGGCCAGTGCAGCCAGTGCCGTATTTCGGGCGGACATCCCATTCTCGACTTAGAAGGGAATCTTGCTCTGTTTTAGTAGTTTATGGAATTTCATTTGCAAGTCTCTTGGCACCCTGTTGGGAAAAGCATATGTCCTATCACAGTGAAGAAAAGAAAGAAGAAAGAGGTGAGATAACTATGGAACATCTGTTAAAAACTAGGAGATACCTATTGCCTGTGACCTTAGGGACACTGAGGACAGCCAGGCAGGATGTGGCTTGTGGTTGTGGTACAGATGGTTTGCTTTGCTAGGGGCTGTTGCTATGGAAACACACTTGCTTACATGTACACATCAAACTATAAAAAGATCGGCAGCCTTCTGTGTCATAAATACACAAGTTGGTTCTTTAGGGAGGCCCTGCTTGCCTTTGAGAAGATATATCGATGGCAGAGAGTCACCCATTTCAATGAGAGGGTCCCTTTACCTCAAGGGCTGTTCTGGTGGTTGTTACCTTTACCAGGGAGATGAAAACTGTTCCAGTGCTTTCATTTGATGAACTTTTAGAAATTCAGCTTTTCTGTATACGCAGAATTAGAGGCAGAGGGATTAAATGACTCCCCCTAGAGGATACAGTAGAGCTGGCCCTGGATGTCAAGGCTTTTTTTCCACTGTGTTATCTCCATCTTGGTCTCATTTCATCCTACAGCAAGAGCAGAGGACCAAAATTAAAAAAGCAGACAACCTAAATGAAGTGTCCATAAGTAACAGGGGTTAGCATCTATGCAGATATTCCTCCTGGGGGTGCCCTGAGATGGGAAATACATATTAGAATACAGAGTTAAACTTTTTTCGTTTTAGAAAGATGATAGGAAGTTTTGAAATATGATAACTATTTACAAAGAATACTCTTTCCGTACCCTTCAAGTTAGACTATAGTACTATTGACAGAATGGTTTTGCTGTGATACATTGCAGGGCTTAAACTTTTTTAGAGAAATCTCAACGTGAATTTTATATTGTAGGTGAAGGGAAAAAGATGCATTCAATCAAAAGTAATGGTGTATGCAGCTTGCCAGACCATCCATTAAAGAGTTCATCCAGCAAGTCTTGAGTGTTGGGTTTTTTACTTCCTACCTAATCTTAGCACAGAGCATGTTTTATTCGCCATTGTATCTCTATCACCAAATACAAGCCAGGGTAACAACTCTCACTTGCTGAACAGAGAGGGCTCTAGTATTCTAGTGAATAACTTTGCAAATGAGACAGATAATTAATTTCTCTCAGCCTTCATTTTCTCTTTTGTGTATGAGAGCTTTAGGTATATTGATTTCTTAAGGATGTCTTTGGCTTTAAAGTTCTGATTCTAAAATCTCAAATGGAAATTTGGCATGCCTCTGTTCTTAACATTTGGGAGATTAAAGCAGGAGGATCTCAAGATCAAATCCCACCCAGGCAATTTAGTGAGACCCCCCGTCTCAAGTGAAAAAGGCTTGCAATGTAGCTCAGTGTGGTGCTCCTGGGTCCACCCCAAGTACCACTAAGAGGGGAAACCTCAAATGAAAACTTCAGGTTCACACTGCATGCAGTATTTGGTTTTCCTTTCAAATTTTTTGAGCATTAAATCACAGCAGATTATTTTCTTACAGCAGAGTGGAAATGAGAGATAGCTGCCTCATGGCTGATGCAGGCGATGTCACTGCAAGGGATGCAAGCATTGGCGTCTGACACAAGGCAAGTGCTGTATTGTGGGCAGTCTGGGCATGATTTTTCCCCTCTAGTTCTGAGGTTTGCAAGGAAAGTTGGTATAAGTTTTTCTTCTAAGAAATTGTTTCCTTCTTAAAGGTAGTAGGACAGAATATTTGCAGAGTATGTTACAAAATGCTTCTGGCGGAGGACTTGAGGGAGGCAGTCAGAGTTACAGTGTACAAAGAGTCTGACACCCTGGGGAGCAAGCATGTTGTGGCTGTTGGCCTTTCCAAATCAGCATGCTTGGAGCAATATCTTTTTTCTTTTCTTTCTTTTTTTAAAAATGTATTTAGTATAGGGTCTACAGGGTCTCATTACACAGATCAGACTTGTAGTGATTCTCCTGTTTTCTACCTCCCAAGTGCTGGGATTCTAAGGGTGAGCCACCACAGAGGGTCTCAATTGCCATCTCAGTGAGCCCCCGGGGCAGGGCCGGCATAGCACGCCGGGGCTGGAGTCTTGCTCCCTGTGCCTGCCCAAGCAGGTGCTTTAATCTGCTGAGCTATCTGGCTGGCCCTGGGACAGGGCATTTTGTTAGCAAATATGATATGTGATGTCATTCATTTAACGTGTAACAAAAACAGTTTCATCACAACATAAACAACTCCTTTGGAACACAGTAGCGCAGTGATTTCCCCAATCGTAGCTCCCAGGAGGCTGTTAGTTTTCATGTTTGGGAAATATGCTTTTTGGTTGAGGATGTTTGTATGACTCTGAGTGTGTCGGTATGGAGTGCGGACTGCTGAGCAGCAGGGATAGAGATTACTGTACTGGCTTCCCAAACAGATTTGTTTATAAAACTTGGATTTTTGCTAAATGTTTTGGGGAATTTTGTCTCTTGCAACATAAATTGGAGAATAATCAATTTATGAAGATTATGTGGAATTTTTGTCTTGTCAGAATTTTCAGCTTCAATAAGGCCAAGACATTTTTTCTTTCATGAATGGAAAACCAGATATAGATTGCAATGATTTATTATTTTCCATAAAGGTGTATATAGAGTAATTAGTTTTATTATTTGCCATGGGTATAGTTTTGTAAAAATAAATTTACCCTAGGATTTAAATAACCAAATTAATAAATTCTGAGTTATATAGTCTTAGAATTACATGAATTGAGACAATAAGGAAGTTTGTTGTGAGACATATATTTTAATTATATAAGTAGTAACACATACCACATAAATATATGAAAATTTGTTTTCCCTACTATATTGTATGGGCTGTATGCATTGAGTAATATACAAATAATTAGAAAATTTGTAAAACTTGACACAATAAAGAGACTCCAAAGAACCTGAGCATTATGTTTTTAACCAGTAATGTTTGTGGAATTCTTAAATGATATATCAATACATTAACTGCAACTTCTAATGTTTAATGATGTTGACAATTAATACAATACAATAGTCCCTAATAAAAGATTAATAGTCATAATTAACCCAGAATAGGTTCTTTGAAGTGGCTCAAAGGGCTTTTCATAATAAATTACTAGCCTCTAATCAGCTAATATTAAAGTGGGTTTTTTTTAGGATGTGAGAAGTACGTGTATGTCTCATAAAATATTTAATTTATGTTAACAAAATGAGTTTAAATGATCTAGTGTACTGTACAGATCAGAGCTGTGCCTGGCATTCCAGAGAAGGCTTTTTTTTTAGACAGAGTTAAGGAATCTTAGAAATAACAGGCTTTAGACTCTGATAACCTGAGTGTGAGTAGTTTGCCTAGAATCTTTTATTTTTTATTTTTTTTTAATTTTTTTTATTTTTTAATATTTTTAATAAAGTTGAACTAAATCTGTGCAAACATTTTGTAGCCTTGTAACCATAATCCTATATAAACAGAATAAAGCCAGCATCCAACTATAGGTCTATTACATCCTTTAATATCTTACAAACCGAAAGACTGATGTCTTAGGGAGTGTCCTTGGCCTCACGCACACTGTAATAAGCCACAACTCCATTCCTGGAATATGAACTTAATTTGTCTTAAATTCTTTTTTTTTTTGTCTTTTTGAGACAGGGTCTCACTATGCAGTTCAGGCTGGCCTTAAGCTCACTTTGTAGCTCAGGCTGGTCTTGAACTCACAACAATCCTCCTGCCTCAGCCTCCCGAGTGCTGGGATTACAGGCATGCGCCATGTCTTAAATTCTTAATTTGATAGCTCACCTATTACCACACAGACCCAACATTTCCATTGTAAAAATCCAGCACAAATTAGAATTACAGATCTTTATTTGAAAATCTGGTCTGCCAATTTAGCGTTTTCCACCAACTCGTGGAGCAGAAACTTTCGCAGGTTTCACAATCTTCTGCTTAGGTGCTGCCTTTGTGGGAGCCTTAGCAGCAGCCATAGCAGTCTTTTTAGATGCTTGCTTAGTCTTTTTTGCTTCCTTGGCAGCCCTGATGGCTTGTTCTCCTGGGGCCTTTCTAACTTCTGGTTTCTGATTCCCCTTGGCCATTATGTCAGCAAGAGACGCACCAGTGATGGCCCTCTGAACTTTGACTGCTCGTCGTGTTCTTTCCTTTTGAATTTCTTCCGACTGTCCCTTTTTGTGCTTTCTTTTGTAAAGGACAGTCCAGTTTATTTGCCGAGGATTTCTCTTGGAAAGGAAGGCAGACTTGCATTTTGCATTCAGAAACTGGAATACCTTCCCGTCCGTCCTGGCGTAACGCCTCCCGTGTCCCGGGTAGATCTTGTATCCGCTGAAGCTGCACAGCTCGACCTTCATGGCGACAGAGGTCAGTCAGAGCGGAAGATGGCGAAAAGCTGCCTAGAATCTTTTAAGTCCTTTTAAAACCATTTTATGGAGAACTATATTAGTGAAAGATAAGTAAATGTCATTTTGAATTTATTTTTTTCTTTCCTTTTTCTAATTTTAAAGGGAAAGAAATAGAATAAAATTTCAAAACAAGATAACAAGAGGGTAACAATGGCTAATAGGGATTTCTTAATCAGTTTAAATGATGCTGACTTTAAAGAGCTTGTGAAATTGAATTTTACCTGAGAGAAAAATGTCATTGTCATTTGTGAGAGGCACCCTGCCCTGTCCTGGGATCTCAGACCATTCACTCACACACTGTTGAGATAAGCAGAGGGGAGTGCGAGCCAGTCAGACAGAAAGCCCAGCAAGGTCTCTCAAGCGCAGGCGCCAGATATGCCGGGAGCACAAGGGGCTGCCGTCCCTAAGCGGACACCCCACTAGTGAAGTTTTAAAATATAAATATTTTGACAGGGCAAAAATATGAAGGTCCCTGTATTTGAGGATGTAAAGGATGAACCTGAAGAGGAAAAAACAGAAGAAGAGGATGAAGAAGACAAGGTAAGCAAGAAGCACTTCCCCAAGCATGGGGTTTGTTTCTGAGACGGCCAAGGTCAAAACTGTCCCTTTCCTTCTTTTCCAAAACAGGGGTTCCTAAAGCCTGTTATTGAAGACCTAAGCATGGAACTGGCCAGAAAATGCACTGAACTCATCAGTGACGTAAGTGGCTCTGACGACTTTGTCTTTTGCATTGCGTGTGTGGAATGGTGATAGCGTAGAGTTATAGAGCTAGGGAGGAAAGCTTGAAATCATCTACTGAAACCATTATTTTCCAGATCATGAAATGAAGTCCAGAAATTTTAACTGATTTCCCCAAGGTTACCCCATAGAGAATTTTTGGTGGAAATCTCATTCGCATCCCCTCTCTTGCGAATTTTATTATTATTATGGTATAAACTCATAGGGCATCAAATTTCAGAGAATATTTTGAGAACCCTAAAGACTTTAAAATTAGTGTAATAATGTGATTTTTCTTGGGAAGATCCATTTAAATGGATGTTGAGGGCCTTTTGTAAAAATCTGATGAGTGCCTATGTCCATATGCATATAATATGTATTTAGAATTTAGGATTTATGAGTCACTAACCTGCATGTTATGAATCATGATTTAATGAAGTTAATGAAAAGGTGTGTTTTTGTTATGTCTTTCCCCCCAGGAAGTATGATTAGCTTATGTTATATTTCAAGGGAATCCTAGAATTATTTAATATGCACATGCAGAAGTGCACATATCTAGTAAATATGTGTAGTTACAATTTTGAAAGCCATGGAAAGGTTTTACTCAACAATGATGAACGTTCATCTCCTCCTCACTGCCTATTGAAGGAGAATTGGTAGAATAATGGAAACTGAGTCCTGCAAATGGACCTGTGCCTGTGTCTTAATGTAGCAGAGATGAGCACAGTCCCGGGTCGTCTTGGTTAGTGGTCATAAGCAGAGTGATGGGAATATTTGAAAAGTGATTATTTTTCTAAGGAATTCATCCTGGTAGTGGGCTGGTTTGCTGGCTGGTGTTCTGAAGTCAGCCTGGTAATTGCTGGCAAGCTGAAGAAGATTATTATTAACTGGCTAGGTTCAGTATCTTGTAGTATAATGTAACAGTCAGACCAAATAATGCTTAATTTTCCAAAATGCTAGGTATTGTCTAGCACATGGTGAGCACTCAATGAATATTACCTGGTATTCCCTACTGCATCTGTCACTTTTGCATGATTCTAGTTGTTGTTTATGACTCTGGAGGACCTGCTGGTTTGTCAGAGAGAACCAAAGAGTGAAGATGGGAATCATACCTCTTCCTGTATGATTGACATGTGATACAATTAAATTTAAATGAAATACATCTTTGTGCTATTGCTTTATGACAGCAATAAGCTACTAGCTATGTGAAAGTTCTTTTTTTTTTCTCTTCTGAATTTAAGGCAGGGTCTATAGGGCCTACAGGGTCTCACTACATAGATCAGACTCATAGTGATTCTCCTGTTTTCAGCCTTCCAAGTGCTGGTATTACAGGTGCAACCAGCACGCCAAATCTCAACCCCCATCTTAGTGCACCCCAAGGGTGGGGCCAGCACAGCAGGCTGGGAATCGAACCTCGGCCACTGGACTCTGCCTAAGTGGGCACTATAGTATATCAAAGTGCTTTACAAACTCAATCATGTTGAAATGACAGTAATGACATTTTTGACAGTTAAGGTGCATTGAGGCACCGGGTGTCACACATTGTAGCTTGTGACGCTGATTCTCCCATCTTTCCTATTTGAAAAATAAAGTGACAGAGAGGCTAAGTAACTTTTCTGAGTTACACAGCAAAGCAGTGGGAATAGGACTTGAATACAAAGCCCTTGCCCTTTATGCTGCCATGTTATATTTTATACGGTGCCATGAGAGTAGCTTTATAATTACTTATTATACTAATGTTAAGAAAAAATAAAACTCCCTATTTTCCAGCTCTGGAAATAGTACTTCTTTCACCTTTGACCTGCTTTTGTTGAAGCTTAATTGCTGTGTAGCTAAATTGTGTTTCTCTCTGTCTGTCTGTCTCTCTCTCTCTATGTATTTGGTACAGGGCCTCATTATGCAGCTTGGACTCATACTGATCCTCTTGTTTTCAACCTCCCCAGCTCTGGGGTTACAGGTGAACGCCACCACTCCTGGTTTCAGTGCTGGCTTCAGGGCACTCAGGGGGCAGGGCCTGCAGGACATGTGGTGCCAGGGATCAAGCCCTGGTCCCTGCACTTGCCTAAGCAGGTGCTTAGTGCACTGAGCCAATCTCACCAGCTCTTTCATGTTATTTCTTAAGACTAGGTAACTTTTAGTTCAGAGGTGATTTGTTGAAGTTGCTCTGGGTAAAATCATTTAATGGTGACTTTAAAAATCACCTATAGTCAGAAGTGATGACTTTTATCAGTTTGCAAAGTGAAAGTCATGTTGTTCCTCTCTCCTTCAGATGAAACCTAGCGGACACATGGGAGGAATTTCTGCTTACTGTAGATTTATGTTGCATGGCAGAATGCCTGTATTACTTAAATAATTAACATGACTATTGTAGAATAATTTATAGCTCTGTGTGTGTTCACATTTTGTTTCCAAATAGAATTCTATGCTTACTAAGACATTCATTGCATTTTTATACTCATCAAGGAGAGTCTAAAAAATTTCATGTTTGGTTTCTTAAAAAATGAAAAGAAGATTTTGCATGATCATGTAGAACAAATATAATTGATTCTTGACAGAAGAATTTGGTGTAGTGGACTTGAAATTAAATTTTCAGCTTCTTAGAAGTTTTGTTAAATAGTATTCTTAAGTAAGAATTTGTTTCTTCTTTCTCAGTGTCATCAATATTTCTGTATGGAGGAGATTAACTTACATTTGAAAATTTCCCCAATTAATGTACTTCTAAATTTGAATTTCTTAGCTGTCATATGGATCATTGTGTGGCTAGTTGGTTGGTGCAAAACAGAAACAAAGTTTATGTATTGCTGCACTGAATTATCCCTTGGTTCTAGTCCAGCCTATATCCTCTTTCTAATTGCAGCCTTCACTTGGTGCCCTACATTTTGTTCAGGTTTTGCCTGGCTTTAGATGTAAACATCAATCTTTTCTGGGCACATTCAGATCAAGTCACTTGGGGATGAGCTCCCCGGGATTTGGAGTATAGCAGGCCTCTGCCTGGCCTTGCTGACCCGTTGCGTCCCCATGCAAGCCTGTGTCTCAGGCTCAGAGAGCCCAATTCATAGTTGTGAAAGCCAAGGCTTAGCAGTTTCTTGGCAAGCTGTGGGACTAGGTTTAAGCAGACAAGGTTTAAGCAACCTGAGTATAGCTAAGTCCAGAGACTGACACTCTATTCTGCCTCAGTTATTAGATGAAGAGGTGGTCTGATGGATTTCTTTTCAGAAGAACAGAGCAGATGTTCTCCATATCCTTCACCACTTCAGTTATTCCTCTTTGGACTCTTCCAGCTTTGGAAGGCTTCATCAGGTTATAAAAACAGCTGTAGAGGGCCTTGGAATATGCATGCATGGATTGTGATACTGTGGAGAATATTTTGGATTTACGGGTTGAAGATAGCTGGTGGGCCAATATCTGTCGGACTTAATAGTTATTTTCTGCCCTACTATCTGACTTGTAAATGATGGCTTGGATACATTGATTTTAAATAATGATTTGAATCATTCTGACCTCCTGAGGTACAGATCTAATCTGTGGCATTTTGCTCTCTTGCCTGGCCTTTAATGGCTTCCAAGGTTCATCTCTTTCAGTTTGTCATTTCCCTCTCCAAGTGAGGAAGGGGTGTAAGTAGGCCTGGGGACCTTGCAGTATCACCTTGTGGCTGTCAGTACATAGGAATGTTAAGTGACATTGCCCTGGAGATCAGTCCTGGAAGACCCATGCTGTTCAGAATTCTCAGAAAGAAATAATGGCTCTTTGGGTCAAGTGGCTTCACTTTGGAGTCAATGCGAGGGAATTTTTCTCCCTTTCTAGGCACCCTTTCCACTCCCCTGCTCTCCTACTCCCTTGCTCTCCTCTCCTCTCCTGACTTCTTCCATCTAGCCTCACTTCCTGCATTGCCTTACGGGGTTTCCCTCTGCATGACTCACTTCCAAATCCTGAAGGACACTTAGTCCTCTGAGGCAGCCTCTGCTATTTTTTCTGATAGTTATCTAACCCTTTTTCACTTCTGCAACTAAACTCTCCAATATTTAGCCATTTGTCAAACACAGAGTCAACTCCTTAGATTCATTAAATCTATCCACTCTATTGAGCATCTCGAGCCATGGAGCTAGTAGTTTCCTGACAGGTGGTCGTAAAGAAATGGGGAGTAAAAGCACTCTTTTAGTAGGAATGTTTGGCCTATAAATGAAGCATAAAGATCCTTCAGGGGAGGAAGTTGGTTTGCATTAACCTAAGCCTCAGATTCCATGTTTCATTCAAAGCTCTTAAGGGCGTTCACTTGTATGGTGTTGGGGTATTATCCAGGCAAATGGGCATTGCTGCGGATTATCCCTGCAGTGTGCAGCCAGCAACTCCCTGGCTGCTCCTTCAAACTGTGTCAGGACACCTGGAGAGCACCCTTGGGCATGACCTGCCCAGTAAACCCACCCTGATGGAGGTGTAGTTTTTTCTCTGGGAATCTCTGAACTGAGCTGGGATGATTTCACTTATGAAAGACTTTCTAGATGTTTTCAGCTAAGAATGTTTGGAGGAGGAAATAACCTTGACTATTTCCACATCTGTCGACCAGTTTCAGCCATTAGTTAATCTCCTACCCACTGAAAGAAACGTGATCAGAACAGGAAGCAACAGGGATCTCATGTAATATAATTGTAGTCAAGATATCGTAGGATTAGTGGGTAAGGCCAAAGGAGAAAGTAAACATTTGGGGTGTCTGATCGATCAGTCATCAACTTTGCCCCCTGTTCCTCTTAATTTGAAAATATAGTGGGTTGTGTGTTGTTGATGAGTGTGGACGGCTGTAGGCAGCAGGAAAACTTGATTATGCGGGGTATTTCTCTCCCATGTCTAAAGCTTGGAGGTAGGGGCTTGAGTCTCATGAGTGCCAACATTTGCTGCCCAGCTCCTGTGCTGTGCTCTCACTCTCATGGGGGTATGGTGGCTTATTGCCACTGCTGATGCCTAGGTGGCCTGGAAAGGAAAACTTTAGAAGGCTGAGATGTCAAAGGCAGCTGAAAGTCTCCCTGTTTATCCAGAAACACTTGCACTCAGGCCCTTCAGCCAGAGCTCTGTGCCTCCCCTTCCCCAAGATAATCACAGGCCAGAGAGAATGGGGTGACCATGCTGAATTTACACCAGTTTGTCCTTTGGGCTGGTGTAGAGGGCCTGGCCACTTTCAGGAATCCTGTCAATTCCTATTAGTGGGAGTGAAGGAATGCATGTGGCAGATGCTGTTAGCCTTACACTAAATGGGAGATGCACAACTGTCGTAACAGGAGAGAGCTACTTGGTGATTTTTATTTGACCTAAGTTTTATGTAGTTGACCAACATGATTCCTTTCATTGAACAATTTCTATGATTCTGGCATAGAAATCCTACTAATATGTGATTCCCCTTATTTCTATAAAAATTTAAAATAGTATACTCATTATTCATGTTGTAATATTCATTAGGAACCTTACACACAAATTCAGTAGAAAGTCTGCCTATCACTGTGCACGTGCCTTCTAATGAATTTTGTAAATTGAATGACAATAGACAAATGATCTTTGGATTTTAAGTCAACTGAAATGTAAAGATAGAAACGTATATACTTTTTAAATGAAGAGAAAAAAAAGTCATGAAGTCTGCAATTAGGATGGAACTATTTGCGTCTGTAGCAAAGGAAGTAAATGCTTTGCCCTTATCCGCTTCTTGCCTGGCACATTCCGCTCTGTCAGCTTTTATCAGGAGCCTCTGGCCACCAGCGCACACCACTAGGCGGAAGAATGTGGATATGATGGGGAAAGATGGTGGCACTAGATAAAAATAATGAGTCAAACTTAAGCCTAATGATAGGCTATTTTTTCTCACACTTAATTACATAATGGAGAAACTTTTTCTCTCCTTATGATCAAAATAGCCTGCTATTTATCACACTGCCATTAAGGATTTAATTACTAGTGACTGAGGAGGGCGATTTGTAGGAACCTAAAATTAAGGCTAATCTCTGAGAAGAAAAAAAAAAGTAATTTAGTGCTCAGATAAGATAAATATGTTCTCATGTTGATTTCATGAATAAAGCAAGAGTTTAATGTGGGAGGCATTAATAGCTGAGGGTCGCACCAGTGAAACAGGGAATTTTGAAGTAACTTCACTTAATATGTTTGTGTCTGGTTATACCTCAGGTCAAGTCATGCTGCCCCAGTCAGGTAAAATCTCCATTGCCTGCCAGTGCATAACATCAATATTAATGGTGTCCTCTGAGAACCAGGTGGTATATACAATTAACTGTCATTTTTTGGTTATAATTAGGGACACTATGTAATTTATCATCATAGCTAGGGTACTTCTCGCTGCCTAAGTATTTATAGTCTTGGGTAAATGAATCTGAGTCTGTCACAGGGTGATGTAAATTTTAGAAAGTTATCTCCATCCTCTTGACTTGTCCTAAGACTTGTCTCCCCAGTTCTCAGATTGTACAGCAATTAGTGTGACAACAGGATGACATGTTGCAGCCTTCTCCATCCTTCCTGGCTTCTTTTGGCGACTGTGTTCACCCCAGGTCTTCTCCACTGGAGAAGGGAGTGTTGTATTTTACTTCTGAATTGGAGAGAAGAAATGAGCCTGTTCAATAAACGCCTCTGGCTTCCCTTGGCTGATCTACATGGGAACATCCAGGGGACATGCTGGACTGATGTCCACCTGGCAAGCTTTCTGGGTTGACACCGCTCTTGTGGGGAGGAGTGGAGAATGGGGAGGTGAGAGGTGCTTAAAATTAAAAGTTGGGTAAGTTTGATTTGAGGGCAATTAATTAGTAACAAAGCCTGTGGTAGACACAGCGTGAAGCCCTCCTTCCAGTCTAGCACATGGAGGGTAAGAATGCAACTAGGAATCTCCATGTGTTCAATTTTGGCCTCTACCTCTCATGTCTGCTCTGATGACTGCTTGGTTTCTACCTTGAATAGGCAGCTGTTTCTGTTTGACCATGGACTTAACTGTTAAAGCCATTGGCTTAAAAATAGCTGTAAAATCAGGCCTTTGCAGGGAAATGGAGCTTGTTGGGTGATTTCTTGGAGGAAGTGAGTCAATATTCCTAACAATAACAGGACTCCTGCTTATTAAAATACAGTTTTTCCTCACTATGCCTCATTGATTTTTGCAATTCTGTGCTGGATTTCCATTTCTAAAATTTATTTATTAGTATAAGTTTGTGACACACCATGACTGCTTTCACTGTGGATATATGGTACATGTACATGACACATCTTAATTCCTTTTGAATGTCCCCTTCCCCTGTGGCCCATCTGCCCTGTCTTCACTACTTGGTTCTCTTCACATTTGCAGTAGATCTGTCTCCTTGTTTCCTTTCATTTTGATTTTTATTTAGGTTTTGGATTTCTCCCAGGAAGGAAACCATATGGAATTTAAGCTTGTGTGTCTGATTTACTTCATTTAACATTGTGTTCTTAAGGTGCTCCCATTTTCCCACAAATGACTCCTTGTGGCAGAGCAGTGCTCCACTGTTGATGTGTATAAATATCACATTTCCTTTATCTATTTGTCAGATGATAGGTGTATAAGTCACTTTTAAGATTTATGTATTATGAATTGTACTGCTGTGAACATGGGCATTCAGGGATGACTGAAGTATGATGTCTTTAACTTTTTTGGGAGGATGGGGTATAGCTGGGTAGGGAAGAGGGTAGCTGGGTGGAGAAGGGGGTAGCTGGGTGGAGAAAGAGGATAATTGGGTGGAGAAGGGGGTAGCTGGGTAGAGAAGGGGGATAGCTGAATGCAGTTGACTCAGTTTGTTTTGAGCACTATTCCATACTTGAATATTCTCTTAATAAAATGGATTTTACCAACTTAATTCCCTGTTCAAAAAAGTCGATTATAAGTATTTTTCTTCTTTGCCTTCTTATGTAAATTATTCTTTTCTTTTAGGTCCATTATAAAGAAGAGTATAAAAAGTCTAAGAACAAGTGTACATTTGTGACTGACACTCCTATGCTCAACCATGTAAAAAATATTGGTGCTTTTATTTCTGAGGTAAGATCCTTGAAACCTTAAATATGGCTTGTTTTTATTTTTATATTTTTGTAGATAAAATTCTATGTAATAAGGTTGGTGAATATTTTTGAAAGCACTACTGAATGTTAATATTTAACTTACCTAATTCTGTGTACTATGATAATTAACTTATGTAAATTGACTTTATTATATTTGAGTATTTTATTAACTACTCTTTCTCTGGCTCCAACACTTTCTTATTTTTACAGAATGATTTTTTTTTGTATTTTTAGGGAAGGGTCTACAGGGTATTCAGGGACTCAGTACTAGACTGGACTTGTAGTGATTCTCCTATATACAGCCTCCCAGGTGCTGGGATTACAGGCGCGCGCCACCATGCCCAGTCTCACTCAGCCCAGCACACCCCTATGGGTGGGGCTGGCACTGAAGGCCTGGGATCAAACTGCCCACCCCTGTATGTGCCTAAGCAGGTGCTTTAATCTGCTGAGCTATTTGGCTGGCCCTTTGTTTGTTTGCTTGTGTGTTTTTTTCAGAATATATTTTGAAAAGGGATAATTTTATTCAACAAATAGAGAGCATTGACAAAATAGTTTTAAATATTTTGATATACTGCTTCCCTAATGGGCATATTAGAGATAATTGAAACTCATTTTAGAAATAAATAAACTATGTGAGCTGATTCCATAAAATTAGTATTTTTGATTAATAATTTTGAGTTTACGTTAACTATTTTCAGTGGGAAAAATTCAGCTCAATGTACATATCTATTAAGATACCGCAAAAGGAGCAAGACATTATATTCATTTTCCACCTGAAAAATTGTGTAGTCTCTTTCTGAGATCATTTAGAACTGCAGTTTATGCTGCACTGCACAGCATAATATTAATAAGTTCTATGTTGAGGCATTGTGGTAGCCTGTGAATAAATTTGAAAAAGCCAGCAAATCAAGTAGCATTGTAAATGGCTGACCTCTAGTGTTGCGTAAGATGTGTTGGAAAACGATCAGTGTGATGTTCTCAGGATCATTTCTGCTACATGAGATAATTTCTAGAAAATCAGTACATTTTCTTTTATTTTGACCAGCATCTAGATTTGTAGGGGCAGAAGGCTCATACAGCACATGTGCTCAATATGTAAACCTCCACCTCAGGCTCTGAAGAAGGCCATCGAGGACTCTTCCAGTTAACATGGCTCTGCTTATTTGTATTAGCTGTGTTACTTCTGTGGGTGGTGGTGGTGGGGAGATTCTGGTGTTCTTATTCTCTGTGATTGATTAATTTTCCTGAGGAGTTCACTGCAGAGCAAAAAATTGCAAGTGTATGATCTATTACATTCCCTTGAACCTAATTTCCCCAAAGGAAATGGTGAATGAGTATTTGTCTTTTGGAGAAATGATGTAGCTCACCCAGCACCCGTGCAGGCTAGGAGTAGGGAGGCTCACAGAACAAACGAACACCTCCCGGCCCCGGCTGTGGGGACGAGCCTTGAATAAAGAGACACATTTCTTTTAAAAAATTATTTTATAGATACACACATTTACAATCTACAGAGTGATAGCTCAATGCATGTATGTATATATGTGTGTGTGTGTGTGTGTGTGTGTGTGACAATTAAATCATTTCCATCCAGTTAAACATAAAGAATTTGATTAGTGTGTACTAATTGTATACTAATTATATATTTATTCTTAGGATACAGTGTGCTTTTTCCACACATGTATTGTAGGTACTGATCAAGTGAAAGTCAATAGTATTTCCATATTGCTATTGTTTCATTCTGTTTGGAGTCAGGCTCCTCTCCTAGTTTCTCATAAAATATAGAACAGGGTGCTGAGAACTTCAGTGACTAGTCGGCAGGTCCTACTTAGTGATGGTTTAGGTTTCAGTGATTTCTTCACTGATAAAAAGTACAAAACTGTCAATGCATACAAGGAGATTTGTTTTTAGAAGTGTGTGGGAGTTTAAATAGAAAAAGTCATTGTGTTCTTGCATATCTCATGTAAAAGTTTCTCCGCAATAGAAGAGATTTATTGCTGTCTTTCCAGAAAATTATCATCAGGTCTAGACTCTAAAAGTAAAATGTTCTGCTGATTTTAAAATCAATTCTGTGTTTAGAGAAATTTTCCTTTCATTTTCTTCTTCTTCTTTTTTTTTTTTTTCCATTTTCTTCTTATATTAAGAAGTTAAAGAGGAACTACTTTTTTTGCCTCAGGTGAAATACAAAGCCAGGATGAAGGCGGAGCTTTCCAACTCTCTCTACAAGCGGATGCCGGCCACCATTGACAGTGTCTTTGCAAGGGAAGTCTCCCAGCTTCAGAGCGAGGTATGCTCTGCCCAGATCGGTGCCACTGCTCTTGACGGAGCATATAACTTCACATAAGTCATTTAACATTTCATAAGAGCTGCTTCTCTGGAGTATTAAGCACTAAATGGAAATTGGAAGCAACTGCTCATATCGTAGTACTGGCCATGGTGGCAGAGGCAGAACGTGCAAGGGACAGGTCCATTCATGCTTGTGAGCATAGTTTACCAAGTCCCATGGGGTCCTAATTGTAAAGTCGATTTTAATCATGCTTACTTGACATAGATGTTTAATAGCTACTATTAAAAGATTCTGTGATTTAACATATGATCCCTAAGTAGAGGACATGTCAACAGCTTTTTAAAAGTCACGTAAGGGCCAGCAAAATAGCTCAGTGAACTAACGCACCTGCAAGTAGGTGCAGGGGCTGGGCGTTTAATCCCGGGGCCTGCCATCCCCAGGGCATATTGAGACTGGCTGTGGTGGCGCACACCTTTTATCTCAGCACTTGGGAGCCTGTAAATAGAAAGATCACTATGAGTCTGATCTAGTAGTGAGACCCTGAACACTATATAGACCCTTCCCTAAAATACAGAAAAAAAAGTCACATAAACAGTATTTGAATTTGGGATCTATACCATGAAATCCATCTGTTAGACAAATAAATCCTGAAGCTTCTGCTCTGTGGCACATTGTCTCAGTTATTCTTCTCTTGTTGCTGGGACAAATATTGGACACCCAGAAATAAGACAGGAAAGGTTTATTTAGCTCGCAGTTTCTGGAGGTTTCAGTTCATACTCAGCTGGCTTCAAGGCAGAGTGGCACATGGCAGAGAGCAACTTTTCATGGCAGTGGCAAAGAGCAGAGAGCAAAGGAAGTGTCAGCAGCCCAGGCAGCTAGCCAGCCTCTCTCCCCTGCTCACATTGTAATGCACAGTATCTGCCCCAGGACACTCAAATAATCCCAGCATTGGATCAAAATTCAGTCACAACTCCAGAAGCTGCCCCTTGACTGCTTGAGGCTTTGGGGGGACACCTAGACACAAACCATAGCACACATGCTTTTCACGCAGGCTCTCTCAGGCTACATTGGTAGCTCCTGGTTGCAGACAGACTTACAAACGGTCATTATATAAACTCATTTTGGATTCATAGGATTGTAGGGGTAATTAATTCCTTTGTAGTCAATGGACACACACACACACACACACACACACACACACACATTCTTTTTTTTTTTTTTTTTTTTTGTCTTTTTGAGACAGGGTCTCACTATGCAGTTCAGGCTGGCCTCAAGCTCACTTTGTAGCTCAGACTGGTCTCGAACTCACAACAATCCTCCTGCCTCAGCCTCCCAAGTGCTGGGATTACAGGCCTGCGCCACCACGCCCGGCTCACACACATTCTTACTGTATTCAGTCTCTTGCATTTCTTAAAACAAAATTTTGAAGTATTTGTTGCTTCTTAACTCATTGCTTTCTTCATACTATGATATGAGTTTTGATTTTTGTTGCTCTATGTATCTGTCACTTGGTTCCTTAAGCTACATCAATGAGAGCAAGGATCTCACCTGCCTTCTTCTCTGCTCTACTCCTGTGCCTAGAGAAGTCCTTGGTGTGGGGGTATTCAGTAAACATCATCAAATAGATTGGGTTGGATTTTTAGGATGAGTGCCTATGTGCAGAAGGTACTATTTGCATTTCTTACATGCAGCTGGTGCATGTACATAACACATCTTGATCTCTCTTCTCATTCCCTTTCCTTCCATGTCTCCTCCCCTCCATTTCTTGATCTCCCTCCTTCCCTTCTGAGAAAGATCTGTCTCCTTGTTTCCTACCATCTCTTTTATTTTTCTCTGTATTTATATCTTGAGTTGCTTATGTAAGAAAAGCCATGTGATATTTAAACTTGGGTGTTTGATGATATTTAGACACAATGGAGTACTATCCTAACCTAAAAAAAAGATAAATCTGAGTTCTTTGTGGGAGAATGATTGTGCCCTGAGACCGTAATGTTTTTCTTTAGGTTATGATTCTCTCTGCATAGTCTGTGTTCCTTATGCCATGTTGCAGGTTAGTTAGAATGGGAAGCACATAGAAGCATCGTGACTATATCTCAGGTTCTGTTCTATGCACTTGGCAGGCCTTTATCTACTCAGTCCTCACAGTAATCCCTGGGTGTTCCAATTTTACAGCATGGAAGCTGAAGCACAGAGTTCTGAGCAACTTTTCCAAAGTCACAAAGCCAGGAAACGGGAGAGCCATCCCACAAGCATGGCTACGCGGCTCCAGAGTCTGAGTACTTAACTGCGTGCCATATCACATTTCCCTTTCATGTCTACTTTCTCTTCTTTACTTTTAAGTGGAGGATACCTCACCAACTGCAAAATGGCCTAAAAGTCAAATATTCTTAAAAGTTCTGAGCAGACTTATTCCTTGCCAGAGCATCTTGAAGTGTTTTGTTATTACAAATGTAAACATCTCCTGTGTACTCATGTTGGCAATAAGGTAATTTCTGCCATGCAGCATGAGGCTAAAAATACACTATGTCGAGTTCTGCGTGGCTGGCTGTGACCCACATGCCCTTTATTTGTTCTGCCAACACCTGGTCATCGAGGTACTTGCTGGTAATACTGGCTACTTTCTAAAGCACACTGCAAGATAACATTTGATAGGGGGCAAGCAACCATCATTCCATGAAGACAGAAAAAGGGAAACAAACATATGTGTGTTATTTATGTTTATTTGGAATAGTAACAGTTTCAGGTTGTCACATCCTCATTTCTTTGGACACGTACAGTTTTTCTCACCTTTGAATAGCATCCACGGTCTGTGGTACACACATACTTGTGATGTGCAATTTAATATGCAAATAATTACGTTGCCTGTTTGGGGATTTTCCACTGCGTGGGGTCAGGACATGTCTGCATGTTGCTCGTGTGTGTTAGCTATGGGAGACTAGACATCACAGGGAGGACATGTGTGCACTGCTGATTAGCAGTGGTTACCAAGATGAATTTTTTAACTTGTCAGGAAGGAAAAAAACCTAGATTTGGAATAAAGCATTGCAATGTCTGTCTCAAAGATTTGCATAATTGCAATGATTTTTTGGGGGCTTACATGGATCAATTTTGTAACTGTTGAGAGTTTGTTTCTCTGCTTATACCCAACAGTATGTGGCAGCAAAGCAGAAGAGATATTTCTAAGTGTCTGTAATAATTAAACAACTGAACTTTTACTGTGTTCACATAGTGTCGGATTTATGGTGATGTAGTTCAGAGTATTGTGCAACTCAGTGGCATTCTGAATTTTAATGAAAAGCCTGAGAAGTTTGACAACCTGTTATCTTAAAATCAAATTCTATATGTCTTCAGATGCTTACATTCAAACTAGTGTGAAAAGGTAAAGCTGTTTAGATTGATACTTATAGAAGATGACAGGAAAGAGATCTTTGAAAAAAGAGGAAAAGAGAATTGTGGGGTTTCATTAGCTGCTCCCTACTATAAATTTTATGAACAAAGATCCCAAAGAAACTTGAAAATGGACTGGACTGTGTGCCAGGAAGCGATGGGATCTCTTTCAGTGGAACTATTTCAGGCAACCCCTAAGTAGTCCTTTACCACAGAAGCAGTAGCACAGGCTGCCCAGGCCTCTGGGCGGAACACCTTGTTTATGTGCTACGGGAGCCACAGGGCCCTAGTTCTGGAGGTCAAAGACCTCTGTGCTGTGGGATTAAAAGCACATGTATGATATAGAATTAGAAAATGTATTAGAAGGTAAACATATGCAGGTATCATGTGTGGATATGAAGTATGAAAACCTTCTTGAAGCTAAAATGTGTGATGAATGTCTATATTACTTACATGAGCATATGTATAACATATATATGAGTACTTACCATTCTTCAGCTGTCCAAACCCACACCAATCAGAATTCTTAAAGTGGGATGAAAACAATTTAGAATCTAGAGAAATGCCATATAATAATGACAAATCCTAAGAAATTAAAATTATTGGAAAATTTATTAGCTTGCCATAATTTTCCATTAACTATTTTAAGGAAGAAAATTAATATCGTAAATTAAAGTTCAGCTGCTTCCAATTTGATGCAATCTTAATTCTAAGTGGTACTTAGTAGCAGCCATAAATGGAATGACTATTCAAAGCTGCAAGTAGAAAATTACATAGCCTTCTTAAGAAAGTGCTTTTGAAAATTAAACTTTGTGAGTCACTGTTTCTGTGATAACTCACAAAGCGATCAGGGGTATTGGTTATGTTTATAAAACCACAAGTGTGATAGGTTTAAAGTACAAAATACACCATCAGAAAGGAGATCAGGACGTACCAGCAGTCTTAATGTAAAAACAGGAACAAATCCCATAAAAGTTGTTCCTCGCATTAATAGGCTTGGCTACCCGTTAAGCTCCTGCTCCCCCGCCCCCGCCCCCGCCCCCGCCCCCGCCCGCGAGTTATAATACGAAGTGTGATAGAAGTGAGGTAATGGACTTCCTCAGTTCTTAAGGGTTTTCCTGGTTAACATGACTCATTGATGAAAGTGTAAAGACATATTCATCAGAATTAGGCGTCTTGGTGGACTAACAAGATGTGTTATACCTGAAATAATGTGAGGTGCTGCTTGTGTGTCCTGGTAACCAACCAGACAAGGAATTAAATCTGGGAATCTGGTGAGGGAGCACTGAATATGACTTCATTGCATTAACTGACTGAAATCTCATTGTATCCATCAAAGGGAAAGTGTTATGGATGTGTTCCTAGCAGGTGGGAGAGGCGGACCTGGATTAATGGAAGTGATGCTGGTTAGGGTTAAGACAGAGCCTTGTGGCTGCCTTCATAAAGGGCAGGAGAGATTGGGGTTTGGTATGATCAGGAGTTCAGTCAGATGCTTAATAGTATTTCTTTCTTTTTCTTTTGCAATACCAGGGATTGAACTTGTCAGGACCTCATACTTGCCAGCCAGGCGCTTATGCCACTCAGCTGTATCTCCAGCCCATGACCAGGAGGTCAACCCCTTCATCCATGCAAATGGGCTGGGGGAATAGGGTTCCCTGGTGGCTTGGGGATTCTGTACTTGGTTTTCTCTATGTCAGACAAAAGCAACTATGAGGAGATAGATGGATTGGAGTTTGATTAAAAGAAGAACTTTCAAATTTTAGAGACTGTGGTGTCCCAACGTGAGTTTTCTTGCAGTAGACATTTTAAAGAAAACAAGCTGGAGAGGGGATTTAAGCATCCATGGTTGTAGTAGGCTGATTTTGGATGGTAAGATTTGACGACTTTATTGTAAAAATTAGTTTCATAATCATTTTAATCCTTTACCTGAGCTAAATGGGTGGTTAGTTCTGTTTGTAAAACCCAACATGGTGTGTCAAGTTTATAAGACTATTGAATAAACTCATTTATTCATCCATTCACTAAACATTTATTGCATTTCTACTCTGTATCATTCACCATGACAAGCACAGGATATTAAAAGATGTGTAAGATAGGGCTCTGAGGGGCTCCTGTTGGTGAAGAATTCTTCTTAAAGTCTTTTTTTTTTCTCCAATGAAAGTTAGACCTGCTTTTGCTCTTGGTGAAGATTGTTCTAATTTTTCAAACTGTACTTCATGTACTTTTATTCTTAATCTCTTAGTGTATATAAAATTAATTTTGCCTCTCTGTCCTTTGTATGGTTCTGTTTTATTCCTACGCTTTCAATTATTCAGTCACTTAGCAGATATTCACTGATGCTAATTTTTTTGCAAGACACTAATTCTAGAACCTGAGGATAGAAGGAATCAGGCATAGTCTAGTAAGGGTAGATGGATGGCAAGGGGTTCCACAAACATTACACAAAGGAGTTAGAAACTGTGAAGAAAATAAATAGGATAATTGTTAAGTTGAGACTAAAAACTTGATTGTTATCGTTATCTTTTGGATCTTTAATTTCTACCTCTGTGGTCCAGTTTGATTATATCTACTTTGGCATCTTTCCTTTGTCCCCATCCTATCCAGTATAACACAAATTTGCCACAGCAGCAGTGGAAGGCATTGGTGTGACTTTCAGATTCCCAGCAGAGGATAAACCTTAACATACCTGAGCAGTTTGCTAGCTTATTATATTTTCTCCCAAAGGATTGACCATTTCATAAGGTTTATATTACATGATAGCTGTGCCTACAAAAAACCAGAGTTACTCACTTAAAAATCAACAGTCTTCTTTGGTCTGGTCGGTTGTTTTCTCAAGATTTAATCCTTAAAACTCTTTTAACCCTGAAAACTTTCATATGTGGAAGATTTCCCAAAACTGTACATAAAGATCTAAGCTAGATGAATAAAAATGGAGGTTTCATCTTCTGGTCAAGGGCATATTCAATAAATAACAGAGTTAAAATTATGAATCTAAATTGAAGCACTAAAATGTGATCCTTGTGTATATCATCTTGATGTGGAGACCCGGGCAAATGTAACTATTGGAGGTATTTCAACTCTATGAAATCCTAGTAATACACTAAAGAGTAGCAGGTAACAATGTTCTGTGCCATTAAAAGGAATGAATAATTATGTCTGTGTTTTAAGGTCGTCTATAAACAGAAACACGATGCTACCAGAGGACTCTCAGATTATGCTCGGATGAAGGAGACACCTGTGGTCAAACACGCCTTGGAGGTTACCAAATACCAAAGTGATGTAAGAAAGCTTATTCCTCACAATTTTCTGGAAAATTGTAGTGAATGCACCTCCAGACTTTTGATTACTTTATTTAAATTTAAATATGACACTTCATTTAAAAAAATAGATTTCTCATCAAAAAATAGGATTTATCAGCAGTGCAAAGGGTATCTGAGTTATTCTGCTGAATGGAAGCCCTGTGGGACATGTTATGAAATTGTGAAGCATTGAACATTTTGCTTTGAGGTAGATAAATCTGGATTCTTTGACTCATCAGGGTATTAGTGTTTCCAGAGTTTCTTTTACTTGATGCTAAGCCTGGAATAACAGAAAAAACAAATCAGAAATCGGTGATTCAGAAAGGTTCGTTCAAATACTAGCTGGACTGCCCTCCTCTAAGACTCAACAGATGTGAAATATAGACACATCAGAAACTTAACAGCTGAGTGAGGTGTGAAGAGGCCAAGAAGAGGATGATAAGCTGTAGAACACAAGTTTCTTCTTTGGTTGCATGTTCCCTGCCCCACTAAGGTTTCCAGGGCATTTGCTCAATTCTCACCACTGACCTATTGGTCTAGAAGAGTAATCTATTCCTTGAATTATAATGGAAACTTGTCTGCCTTCTCTAAAGAATCCTCTGCTTTCCAAAACAAATGTGAGAACTTTTGGTCAGATTTTTGATGGGGTAGAATTAGTTCAAAGTGCCCATCTAAGCTGGGTGAACAAAGTCCCCTTTGAAAGAGTCTGTGTTGTATCTTTTTCATCTCATGCAGAATCTGTCCCATTCCTTAGTTCTCCTATGGGAGGTGCTTTGCTAACTCTGAGCCTCCCAGGCCTAGCTACTGTGTGGTCTTGCTATAGGCTGGCAACAGTGATTTGGTACTAAGTTGCAAGAGGTTGGTGTTTAAGTCAAAATGAGAGTGAGGCTTGACATTCTAACCCAAATGTGTACATCTGCCCATACTGAAGCACTGCTCTGGGACGACTCAAGACTGACAGGAGCTGAAGAAGCTACGTGTCTGCAATTACTAAGCAGGTTGTTATTGTAAGGGGGAGGCTTTGTAAGAACTGTTTGCTTACAGAATGACTGTAATAATCATAATAACCACCACTTACCCAGCTCAGTCATGCACCAGGCATCACGCCAAGACTTTGATCATTTCCAATTCTCACCAAAAACCCTGTACTGATTCCCATTTTATAGATGAAGAACATAAGACCAAGGAGTCAAACTCCTGAGCTTACTCTTTCTGTTGTACATCATTGACTCCTTCCTAAAGGTCACTGGCCATCTGTCAAGATTTTAAGTAAAATTTTCAAGAGGAAGAGTGTTCTAAGTCATCATCAGAGTACAGATGTACAACAGGAAAATATGCCCAGAATGCCCTGTGTTTCCACTCTTCTGATGCCCAGGGGAACTGGAATATGAAAGGCCAGAGGGTGAGGGGTGGGCTGGGGGATGGGTGAGAAGGGGGAGGAGGGAGGGAGAGGAGAGGGTCTGGCCTCCCAGATCCCCAGGTGGCCCTTTCTAACTCTATCAGTCAATGAAATTCAAATACAGAAGTTCCTTGTAGAACTGGGCTTATTATTTTAACTCTGCCTTTTCTTTTAAAAGGTCTTTGATTGAGGGAATAGAGTATAAAGCCCTTTTCTCCTCCATTCAGTACTGTGTACTTATGGGAGAAGATGTGTTTACTTATACCCCTCTGCCACTCGCTCAACCTTTACATGCAAAGTTTGTACGTGTAATAGTATTTAGAAAGTGTTTAAGACTATTTACTCAGATTTAAAGTGAGAATGATATTTGTATTCTACCTTTGGAGTAGCTGATATTTCTCCAGAATCAAGCCACCTAGAATAATACATTCATTGTCCCTACAGTATGAAATTTAAGCATCAATTTTTGAAAGCTACAAGGAAAGCTAGTATGGACATTCTTGGTACAACTGATTGATCTAAGAATTTTTACAAAAGACAAACAAAATCCCATTTCCCATAAAAATTTAGCCCAGTGAAATTCAAGGCAGAGACTTTACTAGTAGAATTACTCTTTTGTAATGTGGAATGTCTGAATTTGGCTAGAAATGGCTTAAAGCTAAAATGTGCCATTGTATGGGAATAATGATTAACTAGAAACAATGAAGGTAAAATCTTTGATTTTTACTCTCTCTTTCTCCCTCCTCTCTCTCTCCCTCCTCTCTCTCTCCCTCCTCCCTCCCTCCCCCTCCTTCCCCACAGTACTGGGGATTGAATCTAAGGCCTTCACACTGAGACACATTGCCAGCCTTTATTTTATTATATTTTTTCTTATTACAGAACATTTCACTAAGTTAAAAAGTTGCACTGGCTGGGGTTGAACTCAAAACCTTCCCACCTCAAGCCTCCTGGAATGTGCTGTGTGCTGCTTCCTTCTCCCCTTTTCGTCCTTGTCCTCATGCTTGTCCTCTTCCTTTACCTCCTCCTCCTTCTTCTCCTCCTCCTCCTCTTTCTTCTTTTTTTCTTTTTTGTCTTTTGAGACAGGGTCTCATGATGCAGTTCAGGCTGGCCTTGAACTCACTTTGTAGCCTAGCCTGGCCTTGAACTCACAGCAATGCAAATGCACCTACCTAAGCTTCCCAAGTGCTGGGATTGCAAGCATGTGCCACCATGCACAGCTCAGAGTATACTTATCTTTATTATGTGTCCAACAAATCAAGTGAGCTTTCAAACATCTGTTAGTGAACCAAGAAATGGGGACCATTCTTGTTCAGGGTTTTTAATGTTTGCCACATTCTTGGTAATATCTTTTATTAGAATGGTAAAAGAAAATAGGATGGTCATGAGGGAGCCAGTGGGTTTCCATCAATATGTTCTCTTTCCCTTGTACCTGTAAAAATATGAATGCACAGAACCGGATGGGAGAGAAGATTGTTTGTAACTGTCTAGCTGAATTCTTCCCTCTGGACAGCTGAGAGTTCACAGGTGATGAATACCTCAGAGGGCATAGTCTCTATGTTATTTTAAAATTCAGCGATCACAGAAAAGAATATATTTTTTCAGAATGTCTTCCACAGCAGCATATTTTTAAAACATGATTAAATGCTTACTTCACCAAATTATGCAGATGACCTCAGATAAGTTAATATTTTTCAATCTTACATATAAAACAGGGACTGTAGTATTATGTCCCTTAGGCTCCTTCACATAGTAAATGAATAATATATGCAAAAGGTTCCATAGAAGAACTGCTTGGTAGAAAGTTAGGCCTTCTTGGTTGTCCTCCAGTTTTTAGAGGGTGATTTGAGAGTTAAAGGTGACATCATAGTTAATTTAAAACAATTAAGAGAAATTTATAGAAGGGCCAAATCAGTATGAAATTAGTATTATGAAACATGTAGGTCAGAAGGGCATGTATAAAAGGTTTTGGTGGCTATTTTCTTGATACTATCATCACAGAATGATTAAACACAGCCAAACTAAACTCTTCTATATCTTAAGGGATGCGCCCTTGCCAAACTTCTCTAATGTAATTAGAGAAACTGGAAGTATTGTCCTGTGCCTTACCCCTAAATATGGGCTTGTAATAAAAGCCCCAGTTACATTATTAGTTCTAATCAGTCTTATCAGAGACATGAAGTCCAATAGTTCTGAAGTAAGCCCAACAAGGGCTTACTTTGTAAGTCGTGTGGTCTATATGTACTTGTGATGAAATAGGAATGATCAAACTTTTCAAGCTCCAGATTAGTAATCAATTCAATATGTATTGAAAAAAAAATTCAACATGGGAGCTAAGAGGCATATATTCTTAAAATTAATAAAAACTTATCAGTAGACAAATTTATTTTCCATCATGTGAAAAAGCTTAAAGATCAATCAGTAAAATGATACTGACAAAACATTAATGACTCTGTGTCATTTTCTAATATGAGGTACAATAACAGTCCTTTGGGATTTAATATTAAAAATACATGGATATTAATGTTTTGCTTATTTCTCAGCCTTCATCACATGACAGTGGTGATAATAAAATTAAATTATAAATAAGAAAATTTTTATGGACAATAAAAGAGTATAACCAGTGACAAGAACACTAATGATAAATTGTCCTAATCATAATACCATATTTCCTTTCTTTTAGCAGATTGGAAACTTTTGTGTGTTCTGAATAGTATCAGATCCTACATTAACTGAAATTTAAAAGGTTTATGCTATCTTATAGAAAATAATGTTCATATTAGTGTAATAAAGAAAATTAAGTTATTCCTTCACGGTAGAGCATTCGCTTATCACGAGACTCTGGGTTCCGTCTTTGGCACTTCCAAATAAAAGAAATGGAATTCCCAGTCCTCATTCCTATTTGTGAGAATGATTGAACTTGGGCTGCATGACTATGAGCTCATACATGTTATATTGCTTGCTTCTCTTTCCCAGATATAAAATGTGATCTATCCTGTTTTTTTCCCCCTCACCAAGATTCATTTTGGCATTCTGGGCCAGAGCTATGGTCCTTCTAGGGCCTGCCTGTGCGTGCTGTGCATGGTCCATGGTGCCTGTCCATGCAGCTTTCTTGGAGGTTGCCCCTCCTCACCTCCAGTCTTCTTCCAGGTGATGACCCTTCACTCTCCAGTCTGTGGAGCCTGTGCTTCTCTCTAGTTTATGAACTCCCTTACCCTGAAGTCTCACTTTGTTGTATAAACATAGACAGCTTACCAAAAGATCATTGTGAGTCCTCTGACAGAGCCCTTGGAAAGTAAAGGCATTGGTGTCTACTTTTAAAAATCTCACAGGAGTTCCTTTTACTGGCCAAATCTAACTCATAATGATTTAAGGAAGGGTATGTAGAGCGTGACTGTGACCTTGAAGTGAGCATTGTGGGGCCCTGTTGCTCGCAGACCATTCCGGGCAGGGGGTGGGGTGAGGAGTTCTGAATGCCTGCACTTGAAGGACACAGTGACTGGCACATCGAACAGGCTGTGTGAAGGAAGGAAATGTGCAAAAGACACAGCACTTATGAGGCAGAGGTAGAAAGACTACAAGAAGACAACAAGACCAGTTTGAAAGAACAGTTAGAAATAGAAGCCAAGGGCGGAGGCGAACATGGCAGGACAAGGCAGGAATGCAGAGACAGATTTTGATGGAATACAGTTCTTCATTGGAGGTGGTAACGAATTTGACACCGGAGAAAAGCATGAAATTTGGAGCTTCCTAGAGCTAGGGTCAGAAATGTATCTCAAGTGAGCTTAAGTTGAAAAGGGAAAGTCTAATGGTTTATATACAGTCCCCCATCAGTATCTACGGGAGTTTGCTCTCAAGAGTCCTGTGGATACCAAAGTTTGTAAATGCTGAAGTCTTTTTATTAAAAAAGATAGAGTTTTTGCACATAATCTAGTCACATCTTCCCATATATTTAAAATCATCTCTAGATTGTTCATGTCTAAGTGCTATGGAAATAGTTAGCAGGCTTTGTATTTAGTTGCCAGTGACAAGACAGTGTATATGTATTCAGTACAATGCAGTTTTTTTTAAAAAACAGTCTTTACGCTTGGATGAATCCTAGATATAAAACCCATGGATACAGAGGGCCAGTTATACTTAGAAGATTAAATCCCCCAGGCATCCCACGATCCAGAGCCTTCACATTGTCATAAGGAGTCCTTGGAAGGACTCTGGCCTCCTGTGTAGCTTCTGTTTGGATGGCATGAGTCACTTAGCTACCTGACCAGTAGGAAGGTAGGCTGCATTCAGGACCCCTGCCTGATCATGTGGAATGAAGGGAGAGCAGTTTCCAGGTAGAAAAATACTAGAAGAAAATTAGTCCATGTGTCCCACAAAGGAACAAATCAGGGAAATGGCCCACATTTATGGAAAAGGGCAAAGAAATAAATCTAGTGGGAAAAAGAAGGCAAAAAGCAGTCGTCAACTATTTTAAACAATTGTAGGTATTCCTATGAGAATTGCTGTTTCCAAGAAGACTGTATCTTCACTTACTGTTGGAAAGATAAGCTGATAATCAAATGCACTGGATATAAGATAATTACTTTTTTCCCCATGGTCCTTGGGATTGAATCCACAGCTATCATGCTGAATTATGCCCACAGCCCTTTTTAATTTTGAGACAGGGTCTTATTAAATTCCTAAGTTACCCAAACTGGGCTTGGATTTATGGTCCTCCTACCTTAGCCTCAGTGAGTGCCACTAGGCCTCGCTGATAATCACTGTTTCTATTGAAAGGTACATTGCCTGGCAAGCGCAAGATCCTGAGTTCAATCCCTGGTGCTGAAAAAAAAGAAAGGTACAGATTTAGAGAAATGGAGGAATGTATTGTCTTCTCCTACAAAGAGACTAAAACAATCTTGGTATACCATTTCTCCATAAGTCACTTTAGAAGAGGGACATGATGCTCATGGACATTACATTTGTCTTCTCTGTGGAATTTGCTGAAATCCTTCTGATGTTTATAGTAAGACTAAATGATTAAAATTTAAAAATACATTTGAAATAGAAGAGCAGTAAGGGAATTTGGTTTAAAAGGTACTATAGTCATTTGTAAAGAACATTTTTGTTGTTGTTGATACAGGGTCTTGCAGTGCAGTTCAGACTCATAGTGATCCTCTTGTTTTTTTTTTTTTTTTGTCTTTTTGAGACAGAGTCTCCCTATGCAGTTCAGGCTGGCCTTAAGCTCACTTTGTAGCTCAGGCTGGTCTCGAACTCATAACAATCCTCCTGCCTCAGATCCTCTTGTTTTAGCCTCCCCAGGGCTGGGATTTCAGGCTTGAACCACCATACCCAGTTTTAGTGGCCAGCACAGTGCACCAGAGGTTCCAGGGCTGGCACAGCTTGTGGTACAGGGATCATACCTAGGTCCTTCAGTTTGCAAGAAAGGGGCTTATGCTGCTGAGCTGTCTCTCTAGCCCTGAAAAGAACATCTTTAAGAGTCAGTCATACTTAGTATGGGAAGAGCAACCTAAATGGAGACAATCTAAAAATATTATTACTGTAGTTTCCTTTCCTGCTCCTCTCCTCTTTCTGATTTCCTCCTTCTCCATTGAGGAGAAGAGCAGGAAATCAAACATTTAAAAAAATGATTCACTCTCAGTTACTGACCATCAAGTTGGCATCCATTCTGGGTTGAATCTCTTCCATTCTCCCTCCTTAGTTACATCACCATTCTATAGATCGCCATGTTGTCCTGAGAACATGAAGACTGACGAGTAGAGATCACTTCACTGTTGCAGTAAGCTTAGGATTGAGGACTTGGATTGGTTGGGCAAATACTCTCTCTCTCTCTCTCTCTCTCTCTCTCTCTCTCTCTCTCTCACTGGCCTTCAACCCTCTCTTTTGCAACATAACACTCTCATTCTTTCTGTGTTTCAATGCCAAGGACAAACACAGGCTGGAGACATCTGAGGAAGGTTGGAGGAGTTCCCCTATCCCTACCAAGAGTGCAGGAAGTTCGATGCAGGAAGACAAGCACTCCATTCAGGATGCCATGTTGCCGAGCCATGGATGTTGACAGGTCCTTGTGGAGAGTGGTGTCAGGAGTGCTCCCCTCCTGCCTGTTCTTCACGGTGGCCCCCTCTCCATGGACCATCCCTAGACAGTGGTGTTCTAGAAGATCTCTCTGGTGATTGGCTCCCATGCTTTTCTCCTGTGTGGCTCTGTGGTGTCCTCTTGTTTGAATGCATAGCTCGTGTCAATCTTAATATTTGTTTTGAGTCACATATGCTGGCCTCTAATTTGCAATTTACATGGATGATGGGGCCCTATTCACAGGCCTGCTTCTGCAGCCTTTGTGCTGTTCCCTCCCTTCACGCAGTCATTAGGCTGAACAGCATATAATTAGGTAACCCATGTAAAGTGGAGATTTCTGAAAGGTTGCAGTTCTTTTCAAAAAGTAAAGGTTTCCATTTTTTTATTCTCATTCTTTTCTAAACAAAAAACATCCCCCGCCCCACCTGTGGTTTTCATACGAATGCAGTAAGTTAGGCAGTCTTGGAGGCGGGTAATAATTTCAGTTTGTTTTCACCTGAGAACTGATTTTTGTTTACACAGCTCGTGTTTCACTCAGTGTTGGCCAAGCCTGAGTGCCATCACTGTAGATAAGTTGCTTTTTGAAGCCAATGAAATTGGCCTATTTTTAAATCCCTGAAGATTTAAAATTCATGCAACAAAGAAATTCAGTTTCCAGATTATTTTTAATGTTTCTTTCTACCTGGGTGCACAAAAGCAACCTGAAACTATTTGTTAAAGCAAAGCCAATGAAAATATAAATATTGCTGAAAGCAGATGTTCTTGCTGAAATTATACTAATTATGTTTAAGCTGTATTTGGTTGTCAGACAGATTCATGATTATAAATGTGGCCTAACAGTTGTCTTGGTGGGAAGGCAGATGCAAGCTTATGAAAGAGTAAACAAAAGTGTACATTAATATTTCACAGAAATAAAACAATACATAGGAAACCTGGAAACCTGTCAAAGTATTAATGCGTTACCATTTCTTAACTCCCGATAACTATTTTGAAGAAGGAAGAAGGTGGGAACTTTTTTAAAAACTCTGTCAGGATGAAAGGAAAATAACAAGATAAGTAAATATTACTTGGAACATTGGTTTGTAGTGATCAAATGGGGCATTAAAATCAGATTCTTAGTTAGATGTGGGGCACACATCTATAATCCTAAGTACTCAGGGTCTGAGGCAGGGAATGGTGAGTTCAAGGCCAGAGCGACTTAGCGAGACCCTTTTCTCAATTTGAAAACGGAGCAGGGATGTAACTTAGTGCGAGAGTGCCTCTGAATATTGTATAGTATTGAAAAAAATCCCTCAGATTCCTGGCTTCGTTTGCTGAAATTCTGTTCTAGAGGAGTACAGACAGGGCATAGGAATTTACAGTTTAGATAAGTAGCCCAAACGATGCCATTGCAGAAAGTTTATTAGCAACATTGGAAGGACTTGGTATGTACGAAGGGTGATTAGTTATGCATTTGTACTGAGTTCTAGCTATGTGTGAAAAAGTAAAGATAGGTTTTTGAAATGGTCGTTCCTGCCCATCTATTTTACATTATAATTTCAACAGAATACATTATTATAGGAAAGTCAGCCAGCCTCTGATGATGTAGCGGATAGAACTACATCTGGCAATCACTGGTTTAGGACAGATTTCAAGAACCAGAGAAGTGAACAGATGGGTGAGCTGTTGGCCACCAGGCATTCTATCAGTTTAATTCTGGTTTCTCCTCCCCCTTGTCATTCAAGTTAATGTAAACAGACAACATGATCTAAAAGACTTTCCGTTTGCCAAAATGTATGTATTTTAAATCTCTACTTTCCATCCTTTGGCTTGGTTGTATCTAACATGCATTCAGAGAGGGGATATTCATTAACGTAACTGCTTTTATTTTGGGAGGGCCACCCCATGGAAGTTGTATGCACAAAAGATGAAAACTATTGGTGCCCATGGCCTTGTTGTCAGACATAAACATTTGAAGAGTCCCGTGGAAAAAGGGAGAAAATGAAGCGAATAAAAAAAGTTGCGCGCATCAGTGCCTCCCCTCCCCAAAGGAAATGATGTTCAGTATTTGGGAGCTGGGCTTCATCTGCATGCACTGGGGTTAAGAGTATGTGCGTGGGTAGGGTTTTCTCCATGTGGACAGAAGCAGACACGCTTAGGGCTAGCAAGATAGCTCAGCAGTCTAAAGTGCCTGCCTAGGCAAGTGTGCAGGGCCCACAGTTGGATCCCTGGAATCACATGCCGGGCCAGCCCTGCCCCAAGTGTATATATGTAAAAAAGAAGTATATATACTTGGAAACAAATGCATACAAACAGAGAAGTATATACAAAATCCTTTAAGACTAGTTTTGTGCTTCACTCTTGTATTTCTTGGGTAATATAAATTAATTTTAAAAGTGTAAATATTAGTGAGCTGCACATGTGCTGTAAAGAGTATATATTAAAATGAACGTTGGACACCAAAATGTGATAAAGCAAGTTTAGGTTGGTGTGCTCTCTAAGCTTGTATGACAAGGAGAAATAATGTTGTGGACATGAAGGTTAGTAGCTACATGAAATTATTCATTTTTCTTTGTCTAAACTGTCTCTTTGATCAGATTTCTTACAGGAAAGATGTACAGGACACCCATACATACACGGCAGAGCTCGACAGGCCAGATATCAAGAAGGCAACACAGATCTCCAGGATCATAAGCAGTGTAATTTGTCCTTCTTAATCTTGTGCAGAAATGGTGATTTTTAAAATTTTTTGTAAGAGACAAGACACTCTGATAGTTGGGTGGTTAGTACAATTACTCCATTTGAATTAATGTCTCAGTTTTTCACTGAATTACCCATTTGATTATATGAATTATGTGGGTATACACAGACGTGGCCAAGGCTGCATGTGACTGTAGCTAGGTGATACAATTTTTAGAAGAATTAAGTACCGTGTAGATAAAAGATCATATTCAGATGTCTCAGCCTGAAGGCTGAGGTTGTGAGGCTTTTGGGAGCATGTAATTTCTCACCTCATTCTGATTCGAGAAACTTTGCGTGGACTTGTTCCCATCTTGTTGCTGTTATTGGTGCTGATTCTTGTTTATCAACACAAACCTTTGTACATAGCCTACATTGCATGACTGTTTTTATCTTTCCTATAATATGTATCTTACTTGGTGCCATTTTACTGAAACATATTCAAAAACCTGGAAAAAATGATGATTTTAATATTGGAATGATATAGAGTATATGCACTTTAAAAATCAATAATTGCTATACTCAAATGCATGTTAATTAAAATGATCAGAGCAGTTCTTGAGGACACACTAAGCTGTAAGTGCTACAGAGTGAAGTTTACAGAGTTCAATTATCTGGGAATTTCCACTAACATTTTCTTTTTCAGTATGTGTAAGTAACTATAGCTATGACAGTGGCTAGACACTGAAGGCTCAATGTCATTATTTTACTGTGAAAAATCATGTTTATTTAAATAGCTACAATATCAAACAAGTCCTGTCTTAGCAGTCATTATTTTATTATTTGATTTGTTGTAAGGAATATTTAAATGGGATTAGTATTTTATTTTGACTAATGTTACTGTAACTCTTTATTGGAAATTAGGATATTATTTAATACCTTCTTATTCATTGTAGGCAGAATACAAGAAAGGGCAAGGAATAATGAATAAAGAGCCTGCTGTAATTGGAAGACCAGATTTTGAACATGCCGTGGAAGCTTCTAAACTTTCTAGTCAAGTAAGACTCCAGAGTGATAATTCCACAATGACTATATTCAGAGATTCTGTTTCTGTGAACACAGAAAAATATTTCATCTTAGATAATATCTTTACTTGCAAGAATAAACAGAGATAATGTTTCTGAAGCCATTTCGGTTAGGATTTCAATAATTATAAATTTTGGTAAGGCAAAAAAAAATTAGTCTAATTTTCAGTCTAGAACAAAGTTTTCCTTTCTCCAGGCTCATATCTGAACCTATTTCAGTGAATTTGGTTATGATGTCATATTTCTGAGCATTTCCTTAGGTCAATGACAGTTACACTAGATAATTAGATCCCTATTTATAAATATGCAAAAATATACAATTTTAAACTTGGAAATAAAAGTAGTCTCTCAATTTTCAATTATTTGGACCACAAAATAAAACAGGAGTGGTACAAATGAAGAAAACTGATATCTTATTAAAAATAATAAAAGAAGTACAGGGACTCCAAAAGTAGGTAGGGTAAGGGTTTTAAAAGAGAAAAATTTCAGTTTTCTGTAATTATCATATGAATGTTATATGATTTCAGTTACTGTTCAACAGGTTTTTAAAAGTTGGATTAAGTGATCTTATAGTTTGTGTAGAAAGGAATCACTGAAGAACAGTCTTTAAAAATAGAAATGAAGGTCATTTTAATTTAACTTAAAGAGAATTTAAATTATGAGTTATATTGAAATTAAATCCATGCGGGACTGGTGAGGTAAAATGAGAGATAGGACTGAGTTCTGAAATCCAGTCCAATATTATAAGAATTTAATATATGATAAAAGAATTGACTCAGTGGGAGAAAGTTATATTAGTTCATAGATGGTGCTGACATAATTGGCTATCCATCATAACAAAATAAAAATTAGGGTAGATATCTTGAACTGCTTGCAAAATGAATTCCAGGGAATTAAAACTATGAATGCAAACAACAAAATAATTTTAAAATGAAAAACCTTTGCCAAACTCTCTGCATGTACCACATGGGGTGACAGAGTTGGGTTTAAGTTGGACTGAAAGATGAAAAAATGTAAAAGAATAGTTAGACGTATTAATCACATAAATTAAAACCTGTTTCAATGGAAAAGGTAACATTGCAGGGTCAACAACAATGTAATCCAATGGCACCTTTTATACGTTTATAGTGTTTTCAATTTTGAAACGACCCATTTTAAGGTCTTAGGTAAATTACATTGTAACATAGAGAGAAATAAATGCTGAAAGATAAAATATGACTTGGAAAATATAGACTGAATCCTGAATAAAAAAAGGGATGAAAAAAGCACAGGGATGCACTGTGCTTTTGGCTTGAGTGTCTTGATGTTCAATATTGTAAGAATGTTAATTCATCCTCAATTAAGCTTAAAAATTCCATGTAATTTCAATTAGAATCCAAACACGCTCCTCAAAAAAAAAAAATAATAAAATGAACTATTTCAGTAAATTAAATGGTAAGATAATGTTTATACAGAGAAAGGAAAGTTTGAGAATTTATTTTTAAACATAAAAAGAAGTGATCTTTGATATTTAGAGAAGTATTTATAATATAAATGGTAAGACAACATAATATATTTAATCATAAGCTCTTTAAAGTATAAACAGAAAGGACTGATGGCCCATAAAAAAGTTGGAAATGAGGTGAATAGATATTTCACAAAAGAACAAACATAAATGGCTACTAAATATGTCAAAAAGATGTTCAAATTAATCAGCAGGAAAAGAAATGCCAACTAAATAAGTGGAAATGTCATTCATACCCATCAGCATTCTGTCTCTTGTTAGCGTAGGAGAGAAGGGCACAGCATTAGGAAAGGTTCCGTGTAGGAGTAGCTCTGAGCTAGGCTACTTTAAAGAGTGAGCATGTTTTACTCAAGGTAATGTCTCCAATAAAGGAAAATTGCAGCAGTAGTGGCTCTAGGCCGAGGATGTGGGTTGCTCTGAACGTAAATGGATTTGGGAGTTTTGATGAGAAACGGGCCAGGTCAGTTTCTCTTGGTTTTGACTGTGGCCGTAACTTTAAAGAATAGGAATCAGCAGCATTCACTGGTTTGTAATCATACCTCATAAAGACTGTCGTGAAGGAACACTTCTAGAACTGCTTCAGAAAGCACAAGAAAAATGGGATGAGTGTGATCAAAGTGAATTTTTAGGGAGACTGATGGGAATGTGTCTTTTACAGCAGTAACATTTAAAAATTTTAAGCATTCTCTGTCATCTGTAATTATACATCATACACATGTTAACTGTATTTTTTCCATAGTAAAATGTTCACATAATTGACCATGTTAGGGCCAGGGAGATAGCTCAGGAAAATAAAGCTTGCTTGGCAAGTGCAAGGTCCTGAGTTCAATCCCCAGTACTGCAAAACAAAACAAAACAAAACAAAACAAAAATACATGTTAACCATTTAAAGTTCAGTAATATTAAGCACAATCATTGTATTATATTTCCATCACCACAATCTATCTGGAGGGCTCTTTTCATCCTGCAAAAATGAAACTGTATACTTATTGCATGGTAAGTCCCCAGTTCCACTCTTCTTAGAATATTATGTGCTATGAAAGAAATAGAAAAAGAGTTATTTCCAAATGTTAATTATGGTGAACATTTTAAAATTAAATTCCAAGAACAACTTACTGCAGTTTAAACTGTAGTCACTCAGTTAGCCTCTACTTTTGGGTAAAAAACAAGTAGTTACTTCACTGAAAATTATGAGCAAGGAAAAGTTGTGAGGACATTGTTACACCAAGGAGGTTGATGTAACTACACTGCAGAAAGCCTGGCTTGAAGAGACAGGAGCCACACGGCCGGCTGGCTCGCTGTGATACAATCATCTGTGAGGTGATTGGCCCAGAAGTCTCACTACCCATAGGTATGAAAGTGAAGCAAGAGAAGAGATATGTAGGAGAGGCAGAAATGAGAGACTCCTGCCAGTGATATGTCTCCCATTAATAGTTTTGTGGTATACAAGGCACTTTTACCTGTGAAACAACATTGTGACTCAGGAGGCTGCTGAGGTACAAGGTTGGGGACACTGTTGGATGACACTCTCCTTCAAGGGCCAGGGACCACTGGGATTCCAAGCTTTTTGCATTCTAGATAATGCATGTTGAAGAAATGAGAGGTCTCAGCCATTTGTCCTGACTGCTTTTAGGCCTCTTACCGATCCACACTTTTCTGAGAGGGAAGGCTGCCCAGGAGTAACAGAACAGATTGTGGGAAAGGTTTGCTCAGAGGTTAAGGAAATGGGCTCTGGAGCAAGATCACATGGGTCACATTCTGGGCTTCTGTTCCTTGTTCACAGAGTGACTTTAGACCAGTTGCTTAATTTCTCTGTCTTCAGCCCCTCATCCGTAAATGGGGTTGACACCAGTAGTATCTACTTTTCAGTGAGGATTGCTGCTGTGAGTACTCAGAAATGGGGCTCAGCCTGTAGATTGTGTAACTTCATTGGAATCAGTTTATTCTAAGTGCTCAGAACATTTTCTATTTTACTTTTTAGTTGAATTTACACATAGCAGTGACCAAGAATAGGCAGATGGAAGGAGCCTACGGTCTTAAATTTTGTGTTAGTTACTCCTCTCTTGTTTCTGGGACAAATACCCGACACCCAAAATGAAGGAGGGAAAGGTTTATTTAGCTCACAGTTACTGGAGGTTTTAGTCCATAGTCAGCTGGCTTCATGGCAGAGGGGCAGATACCGGAGAGCATCAGTTCATGGTGGTGGAACAACAATAACAAAGAGCAATGGCTACAGAAAGTCTGTTTCTCTCTCTTATATTACATTCAGACTCTGCCCCAGGCTGGGGGAAGTGCTCACATCCATAATCCCAGCAGTACCAAGACCCATAGCCCCAGCCTTGGATTACACATAATCCCAGTGGGTCACGAGTTAATCACAAACTCTAGAAGTCCCCACCCCATGACTACATGAGGCTTTGCCGGGACACCTAGACACAAACCATAACAGCAGGGAACAAGCATAGGCACATGGAAGGAGCCTATAGTCTTAAATTCATTCTTTCCCCATCCTGTTTGAAAGTCCTTGGAAGAAAAATTGGATATTTGAGCTTTTATTTTCACTTTTCAAATTTTCTCTGCAGAAATCCTACTATTTGATCTCTATTTGGGTTTTTAGATAAACTTTCTTTTATTTCAAATTATAGCAACCCCATGTGTAGGAAGATCATCATTTATGAGTTGTGCTGTATCTATCATCATAATTGCACTGTGAAATTCTTATGGTGTAGAGACTTTTAGTAGAAAAGGGAAATCTGGGTAGATGGATAAATACAAGTCCTGGAATGACTTCTGTACGTTCCATTTCTATTCTTAGCTGTCTTGCCTTGAAATAAAGGCAGAAGTGTGCTTTTTTATTTTCATTGACAACTTTGAAGAACTTAAGTGTCTCAGGACACTTAAATGAATGACAAAGGCACATGAATGCAGAGGGGGAAAATGATTCAGGAATTCAGTGAGCATGGGGAGGCAGGAAGCAGGAAGAGAAGTACAAGGATAGCAGCGGAAGAATGCTGAGAGGCCAGGCCCTGACGGGGTGGCGGAGGCCTTAGCACATGGTCGTAAGACACGCTGATGAAAGATGACTCTGAGAACAGGAAGCAAGCTGGCCGCCGCTTGGCTGTAAATTGAGCTCTGTGGGAATTTGCTCATAAAAGCTCATGGAAACACGTGCCCAGCCCTTCTTGTATTAGTTCTTACAATAGCTTTGTTCTCATAGTTGGAAACTTTCCCTTTTTAAATTTGGATGACATATAAAATTATGGTGAAGTCATCAAAAATAATCAGTGGAAAAATAAACCCGAAGTCTTATTCAAAGAGAACGGCTTATATTTACCCCAAAGTAATGGTCATTAAAGCTATCAACTTAAGACAACTCTCAGAATAATTAATTTATTAATGTATTTATAAAGTACACAAACTTTTAACTTGATATTTACATGAATGAATAATAAATTCTTTGCTTAGTTTCATAGTAGCAAAAAAGGCTATTATGAAAGTATACCTCGGTTCAGGAAAACTTCTCTTGGTGAACAATTTGGTTTGGAAATAAAGCAATTGGCAAAATTTTGTTTTTGTTTGCGAATTCTGCATCAGGTGACAGATGTGACCATGGCCACCTTTCCCACAGAAATATGACTGGCTGTCTTTTTCAGACTCGTGGGACAAATTAAGTTCATGAGCTGAGGCACTACTGTGTCTCATAATAATTAATATTTGTGAGAGCAAACACTGCATTTGTTCTATTGATAGGAATGGGTTATAAACCTAAAAATACAGTACAGACTGCTGTAAAAATTTAGCAATGTATATTGTCCTTAAATTGTGAAAAATATTCATTGGCTTGGGGAATCTCCTGTTCTCTTTTTCTGGTGTCACTGTTCCTACTTCCTCATATTCAAAATATCATATAAATATCACCTCCTGATTTGCTGATGTAAATTGTATCTACTTACTCTTCTATGTTCTCTGTCTTTTTTTCTATGCAGTTCTTTACATAATTTGTGGTAGTCATATATTTGTATACATGTGTGTCTTAAATATTAGATACCATTTGCAGGCTGTACCAAGAGAGGGCTTCTGTGTCATTGATCCATTATTGTAGAACCTCAGATTACTCTGGCAAATATGTAGAGACTGATTAAACTAATTCCTTCTGGATTATTGACATTTTTTGCAAAGCCAGTTAAATGCTATTTTTATAAAGAAAATGAGGGCATGGATAATATTTTCTGTGAAATTCAAGCTTAAAAATGATTGGTTTTTCTCATGGGCTTTAGTAGAAATTGTGCTGTATTCTTTACCCATGTGTAGATGAATTCCATGCAAAATTGGTAAGGATTTATGCAGATAGATATGTAGAGATGTGGTTTTCTTTTTTTATTTCTCATTTTCAGGGGATAGTTAAGTGCACTTCCTGAATTTCAACTTCCTGCCCCTTGCTTCTGTGGCTATAGAACCTCTTGTTCAGGGTCTAGATTTTCCAACTTTTGCTGGCTCCTGGTGAGTCTGGCTTATAAGTGAGATTGTGGAGAAGCTGGGTACCATCCACAATGAGAGCCTTAATGGGCTCAGAAGTAATGCTTCATGCCAGCCTGACACTGGCTCTGTCCTGATGCAGTTATGAGGGCCAGTTTAAATGAAATTATTGAAGTGTAGCTGTCTAGGAGCTTGCCATCCATCCATCTATCCATCCATCCATCCCAAGACCACTCAGTATGGTACTCATGATCTAAGTAGTCATATAGCATAAAAGTAAACTTCATTAGTTTCCAAAATAATGACTTTAGATATAAGGAGTATTATTTTGTCTTAAAATCAATACTTAATCTCTCCCTTTCTCAAATGGTCTAATAGTGGGGGGCTATGCCTTTTTCATGGGTGGATAAGCAGTTACAGTTGAAGCAAAGGGTCACTGGGGTCTCCCAGGTGATGAGTGTGAGGAAGCAGTAGGGCTCCGCGGTGTGGCCATGGGTTGGAATTAAGAGAGGCGTTAAGTGTGTTTGTGTCACTAGAGAATGAATGAGTGAGAAAGCAAGAGACGCCACACACTTAAACCCCTTGGTCATTTTCTTAGCTCATGTGTGCACAAAGCTCACAGAAAGAGCAAGGCAAGTTGTGTTTGTGTCTTGTCAATATATGTCTCAAGTAATGTAATTATTTTACTTTGCTGGAAATTAATAAGAAAAACTGTATCTTCTGAATCAAATTACTCAGAGTAGTAGAGGTTAGAATGAAACAAAATTTACCACATTTTGCTTATTATTACACTCAATGTATCAGATGAATGACAGATTGATTATTGTTTTTCAGAACTATACATTTTCCTGGAAGAGCAAATGCCAGGTTTAATAACTGATAAGTTGGGACTTTCATTTTCAAATACTGCCACCTAGACATAGCCTGTTCTCCTCGTATCATCATCCTGGGGACTCCTGGTTGTCAACAGCAGTGCCCCGGGTTCCCTGAATGCCGATCGTGGAGTCTCTTCACACTTTTATCTGATACGTGCCTAGGAGACTCAGGATGTGTGAGGCTGGAAAAATGACAAAGCCACAGGATGCTTGGTGCACGCCAGCATGTCATAGCTGAAGCAGGGAGAGTGGTCAGTGATTGCTGGCTGGCAGGAAGAGTTGGACTTGGAAAGGGCTGGTGTTGCTGAATCTGGTGGCTGAGAAGTGTGGTGTGAGCAGAAGCCAGTTGAGGAGGCCACCACTGCTGCCACACAGGTGCCACACAGGTGCCACGCAGGTGCCAAGCAGGTGCCCCACAGGTGCCCCCAGACACCAAAACCTAGGCGGGACAAGAGCCTTTCTTAAATGTGATGAGCAGCACAGTTACAGAGCTGTGCTTCAGGGGAGTCAGGGCTCCCCTTGAGAAATGCAGGGAGGAAACCTGATTTAGCAATCTGTTAGATCCATGATTTTAGAATATAAAAGAATCATTAAAAAAATCAAAATGGTGTTTTAGAGAGGCTTCATTAATTGTGCAGAATAAATTTACAAGACCATGTGAGTATCAGAAGGTTACTATCAAGTACAACTGCATGGAAAGTATTTTCTCTAAGCCATCTCGAAATATTTCCCAAATGCTGTTTCCACCCCAGTTTTCAGTCTCTCCCATCTGTATTGGCATGGATTCGCTGGAGAGGCCATCACTCTAAAGAGGCTTGAATGAAAAAGATGGCACTGGCCACTCCCAAATTGCTGAAGATTTCTGGAAGGCAAAATCTTAGATCCACAAGTAAACATGTGTTACAAGAGCGATGCAAGAAATAAAAAAATATTGTAAAAATTATAATGTAAAAAATAGTATAAAAGAATAAAACAGCTTACATTTGGCTTTTAAAATCTATACTTTTCTGACTACACAAATCAAAGGGGCATGAGATGTAACTTGTTTATTTACTTATTTTATTGGAAAAAGCCTTGTATCTATATTCCAATTAATTATAGCACATATTCACGTACTTTTTATCAATGAAGAAAGGTACAGTTTTGCAAGATAAGTGAGCAGACATTTTGTCATTGTATGTCTGCTTAAAAAATAAGCATAATTTATCATGAATATTAGAGATGGTTTTCCTGCTGAATAAAGTGTCAAGTTAAAGCAGAGAAATTTAAAAATTCAATAGAGCTTTATTACTTGGGAAGGTGAAGAAGGACTGGAGGGAGAGAAGGAGAAGGGGGACAAAAAGAATTAAGATGCGCTGTGCATGCGCACAAATCCTCCATGATGAATGTGACCATTACGTGCTACAAAGATGTACTAGTTAAAATAAATAAAAAGCTCCTGCTCCCTAAAAAGAAAAAAAAATACACTAAGTAGACCTAGCATATTTTGTAAATATATTTCTAAAGATGAACTTGAACAAATGAACTATAGTAAAGGGTGAGAAAAAACACAGGATAAATTTAAGACTTTATTTGGGTTAATTTTCTTAGGTAAATTCATATTAAGATTCCAGGACCAAGAATCCACCATGTGCATGTGGCAAACCGTAAGATACTTGTACCTTGGAGTTCTGTTTAATCTAGATCACAGACGTGCAGAAGTAGGAACTGGCTGGCAGAACTTTTGGTATTTTAGTGTGTAGTGCTCATGAGTAGCATTTGAGTGCATGACTTTTATGGTCAATCTTCAGGTAGCTCATTTAAAACAAAATTATGTCTGATTACACTTTATAAAGGGTCATGGAAACCAGGAATTTTAATTATGCTACCATTCATTTTTCAGGTAGCTTTTCATTTGATCTCTTTAAAAATCCTGTGTGCTACTTTTTATTTCAAATGTTATTTAATATCCCTTGTTTCTTTCATGACAGGTTAAATATAGAGAAAAATTTGAAAATGAAATGAAGGGTAAGAAACATCGCTACAATCCCCTTGAGAGCGCTTCTTTTAGGCAACATCGGCTTGCGGCTGCTCTGGCGAGTAATGTAAGTTGTAATTCACAGAAAATTAGTTTCAATATCTTTTGATTCTTGTTACCTCAGAACTCACTGTGTTGTAATTACTGATACTTAATCAAGATCATGTAATTTTTTTACTAATTTGTAGTTGAAAACACTAAAGCATACTCTCCTGAAGCTTTTTTTCTTTAGAAAAAATATATTATTATAATTTACTATTAATGGCTACTGATTACTAATTAGGTAACAAGTAGGAATAGTATTGCAAATAAAATTATCATGTCTGAATAAGAGTATAAATAGATTATAGAGTTTTGCAGAAAAGCAGTATTATTACAAATTAGTAAGTAGGACAATAATTAACTCGTCATTACATCTGTGACATTGGGGTTGTTATAAGGTACTAGCTTGTATGGGGTAGTCTATCTTAAAGAAATTTTCAGAAATTACACAGTTAATGACTTACAGTTTCATATCTTGTATATAAAGGCTGTTAAATACTTCTTTGGAAGATTTATTTTTATTTCATGTTTTAGAAAATAATCAGGATTCATTTGATAAGAAATAATGTTTTAAGTTCTCATTAAAAGTAGGAAAAATGTAAAGGAGAAGCACTGAAAATATTACTTTGCTGTAGTTGAAATTGTTGCCTAAAGGCTCAGAGAACCTTTTCAAGTATGAAAATCAAATATGAAAATGTTGCCCTGTTTGATCATTTGAACCTTTAAATTCCCTTTGTTTTCTTGGGAGTTAGTTTATTTTGCTTTCATTAATGTTTGGGAGATATTGTTTGTGTTCAGTAACCAACTTTTACTTATTCCCAGCAATTGAAATTGGAGTTTTTGTGTCTTAGGACTCAGGGGAATATCAGGATGATTTTTATTTGATGTTGGTGAGGGTATTTGTACAAATGTGAAGGAGCTAGAGATGAAATTTACTTAAAGGAACCTTGAGCCTCATTCTGAGAGATCATGGCTGAGAGTGATTGCCTCAATTCAAACCCTGTTCTGTTCTTTAATGGTATATCTTTGTGTTTCTGTGACTCAGTTTCTCTTGTGTAACCTGGGGGTGCTTAAAGTACCTACCTACAAGGTTGTTGTGGAGATTAAATACTTCATATTTGTAGAGAAGTCGCTGGCATATAGTAAGTGCTCAACATGCTTGCTATGATTAATATTTTATAATTTTATTATTAGTGTGATATTTCCCAAGTAGCTGGTAAAAACGAAACCCCCATCAAAACAGGTCTGTATGGCATCAGGAGGAGAAATACCAAAGGTCAAAGGTCGCCAGAACAAGGAAATTGAAATACTGCACTAATGGCTGAAGAATAAAGTGGCTCTTCTCCCTCTTTTCTTTCTTTCCTTGTTTTATTTTTCATATTTTATGGCATTGGAGATTGAACCCAGAGTCTTCACACTGAGCTACATCTTCACCTCTTTTTGAAAATGTTTAAAATTTGGAGACAGAATCTCATTAAGTTGGTAGATTTTCCAGGCTGGACTCAAACTTGTGATCCTCCTGTGTCAACTTCTCAGAATCCTAGATTTACAGGCACACCCTACCCCATCTGCCCTCTCTTTATTTCTAGAAAGTTAAGTTCTTGTATAATTGCCTGATTCTGTTGACAATGTCTTTTTTATATGAAAACAGTAAAGGAATTAAAATATTTTTAAGTCCCTGGAAAGAAAACTTTCTACTCATTTGATAGTGAAGCAGCACCATCTAGTGGTTGCCTATAAAACCATCTGTCAGCTGACCACTAAATAATGCTACTTTTATGTCATGTTAAAAATTTCCATTATTTTAATAGTGACTTCTTCACTCAAAATCGTCCTAACTTTCTGCATAGGCATGGCTTTGATGAAGAAGACTATGTTGGGCAAGGCGTGAGAAAAGGTGAGGGTAGTTGTTTCAGTGGATGTGCTTGCAGGAATCAACCTGAAATAAACTTGACACGCTCACAGACTGAAGCAGTGGGAAACAGCTTCAGTTCAGCTTCAGAAGTACTGCATGGGTGCTTGGCTGTGATATGCTGAAACCTTTGTTCATTATCTTGGATGTTTCATTTTGTTCTATATCACCACCACCCTGATCCTTCTTAAGGTGTAATAATACATATAAATCATTCATACTCCTGGAGTTTTAATTCATTTCCCCTCAACATTCTGGTACTTGGATAAAAAGGGTCATTTTTTTACCCCAGTATTTGAGCAAGAAATGAAGCCTAGAGACACAGTGATAGGCTCAGAAGTAGCAGATGGTCCCTGGACACTGCGTTGTTCTGTGCTGCCCACGTCATGCCCACTTTTTTCTCCACATCCCATGATTCCTTGAGCATCCCTGTGCCCACTGCATGGCTTTCTCCACGGCTCAGGCACACTTACGATTCCGTCTGTTCCTATCCTTGGAGTCCTCTGCCGTCTTCATGGTCACTGCAATGGCATCTACTCCTGCTTATTTCTTACCCATATTCAAGTCAAATTCCTTCGGAATGTGGAGATCCAAGTGTACATAGTGATGAAAATGTCTTGGTGGTCATTTAACAATTTGGTATCCGGTAGAATGTGTGCCACATGTGACAAAATACCTGAAATAACCAACTTAAAAGGAGGAGAGCCTAGTCTTGGCTGAGGATCTTGGACAAGGTCACCTGGCCCCGTCATTGCTGGGCACAGATGTGGCAGATATCTTGGTAGAAGGGGATGTGGGACAGAGCTACCCATCTCTGTGACAGCAGGGAGCAGAGATATATAGATAGATAAGAGAGAGAGAGAGACAGACAGACAGAGACAGAGACAGAGACAGAGAGACAGACAAATGCCCTATCCCTAGGACACACCCCTTTCATCCAGGTTCTCTGTCCTGTGTTTATACTACCTCTGCCAAGCCCATCACATTAGGATGAATCCAGTAGAGGAGGAATCTGGCAAGGAGGTCGGAGTCCTCAGGATCCGGCCACTTCCAGGGTCTCATCGCCCTGCTACACATGAGCCTTTGGGGGACAGTTCATATCCAAAGTCTAATACCACTAATAGTCTACTACTTTTAAGAATGTTGACTTTTATGACAATAATGAAAAAAATTGCAGCTTAACATAAATTGTGAAAGCAATGGAGAAAAATCATCAAAATCCTATGTCCAACTATTTTGTTGTTCTGATTTTTTTAATTTTTTCATTTATTTTTATTTTATTAAAATACAAATGTCAATCAGACAGTTTCAAGACACCCTAACTATACACATTCGATGAATTAATACATTGCAAACTGTTTTCATAACGTTTTGGTATTGTACAAGGTGCATACATGATATTATATTTATAGATATTATTTTAGCAGATATCTCTTATCAGTGAATTAAGAGTGTAGTTGCTTACTTATCTTATTTTTTTATACCTGAATTATATCAAAAATTCAATAATTATTTACCTAGTGGATGACCGTAGTACTAAAAGCCGACATAATGTTTTTTTAAAATTAAATTTATGGTACTGGGATTGAACTCAGGGCCTTCTTACTGAGCTACATTCCCAGTGCATCTTTATTATGCATTTGAGACAGGCTTACTAAGGTGTTAAATTTCCCAGGCTAGAGTGGAACTTGTGATTCCTACTCAGCCTCCCAAGGTGCTGATGTTACAGTCTGGGTGATTATGCCCAGCTTGTTCCACGTCTGTGTTTCACTGAAAATTTGCACAGATAAAAATCTTCATTCAGGTAGTATTTTTGCTTAGATCCTAGATATTTGTTCCCCCCACTGAAAAATTATGGCTGGATGATTATGTCACATGTCAAAAACTTAACTGACAAAAAATATGAATTACTCCAAAGCATCTGCTTATTAAAATTATACAGTAATACATTGGCTCAGCTTTATCATGCATTAGAAAAGTTGACTTTTAAGTTGTAACCTAAAGAGATAGAAATTGTCTTGGGTTAGATAATTTAATTTTAGTAAAAGTTGAAAGAGATTAGTCAATAAAGACCTCTGTAATAGATAGCTGCCAGTTTTGTTTTGAATAGCTGTTTCTTAAAGACTTCTAGATAGGGGTCTTTGGTGTACACCAGAATGTATTTTTATTTTAATGTGTAGTGTGTAGGGTGAAATTAATGCCTTATACATCTGTACAACCACACTAATTACATTTTTAAGGAAACACTTCCTACTGGAAAATGCATCTCTTAAAGTTTTTAGTTTCCTGTACAATGTTACATGAACTTAAACACTCTTTGTTGTGTTACTCTATAAAACTTCCACTAGGAGGCAACAGAGACTATTATATACAGGGAAGTACAACTTCAGGTACTGGAAATTTCTTTTGCAGATTTTAGTTCAGGTAGGTTTTATTTTTGTTTTCTTTTTTCCTTATTTTAGGATAAGGTCTACAGGTTTTCACCATGTAGATCAGACTCATAGTGATTCTCCTGTTTTCAGCCTCTCAAATGCTGGGATTATGGGTACATGCCATCATGCCTAGTCTCAATTGCCATCTCATTGTGCCCTGGGGGCAGGGCCAGCATGGCAGGCCCAGGGATCGAAGTCCTGGTCCCTGTGCTTACTTGCAAGTACTTTAATTCACTGAGCTATTTGGCTGGCCCTTGTTTTTTTTTTTTTTTTTGGTGGAACCAGGGATTGAACTCAGGCCCTTGCGCTTGCCAGTTTTTGTTTTCTAGAATAGAATTTTCTGAATTTTTTATAGCTTAAATAGCTTTTTGTGTTGGGAACAATATTTAGCCACCCATAGTATTATCTTTCTTTTTTTTTTTTTAAGATGAACTCATTTATTTGATACATTAAATTATGCAAAGAAAAATATTTGCAACTGCATAAAAAGAATCCCATTCTCATACTACTCAAACACCCAGCAGTGGTAAAAACAACGAACAGTAGAGTGGACCCCACAATGCAAAAGCTCTGTGCAGAAAAATTTCAGGCTTCTAATTTCACTGAGTCCAAAACTACATGTGCTTGTTTATATTCCTCAGCTTCTTCCAAGTCTTTCCCACTTTCTAATGTCTGCTGAAGGTCAGCATATGCTGCCTCTAACCTGCACTGGCAATCTGGGGTCATCATCCAGGACTCATGCAGGATCTCTGCCTGCTTTTTATTGGCATAATTTTCACATCTTCAGCTTTCATTTTTTCAATCTTTTCTTCTTGTTGTTTTGCTTCTTTTTCATACACCACTTTTTTTTTGACTAATCGCTTCACCACTCTGGTCTTGATCTTGATCTGCCTCACTCAGGGATCAGTCATAGCACCTGGACTCCTGTAGTATTATCTTTCCATTATTTCAAATATAATGCTCTAGCTATAGTTAATTCTGATTTTAAACAGTAACATGTTTTAACTTATGACTTTAAAGTCATGAAAATTATAAAGTATCTTAAGTACATCATTATTTTTCAAGGTGTTTTTGTTGAGACAGGGTCTCACTGTATTTTTCAGGCTGGCCTCGAGCTAGCTAAGTAGCTCAGCTAGTCTCAAACTCATAGCAGTTCTCCTGCTTCAGCCTCCTGAGTACAGAGATTACAGGCATGAGCCACCACACTTGGGCTCCTCCTCCTCCTCTTCCTTCTTTTTTCTCTTAAACTAGTAGAAAAGTCAACATTTAGAAGTTGTTCTCTTCAGTCAAAACATGCCATGTGATCGATATTCTTTGGTGCTTTGTTTCTTCATTTTATTTTGGCTAGGGTTTGGGAGAACCTAAGTCTGTGCTTCTAGTTGCCACTGTGTACCATTGCTTTGTCCCTCACGGAGCGACCACTCTCCAGCTGCAGGCAGCCTGGCTTTTCCATCTCTCCATCTCTGGTGCAGGGCTCTCTTCCCCTTTTGCTCTCCCATCTCAGCGGCCTCCAGCCTCTCGCAAAACCCAGAGTCAGTCCCTGCATGGCTGGATCTTGCTTGCAGCCCTGCAGTGCTGTCTCTTTCTCCCTCCACAAAACTGCTGTCTTTCCTAAACCAGTTGCCTAACGAGCAGCCAGTATTAGCTTCTTTAGTCTCTGTGGTCTGGAGTGTCTGATAGCTTCTGTTTACTTCTAGAATCTTTTCCAAATAGGGAAAAATAACTACGTGTCTGCTTTCCAGGGACAGAAGCCCTTAAGCCATTTGGCCTTGTTGCTGCCTGTTGTGTTTCAAGTCCAGCTGCTGACAGCCCGGCTGCCCTGCCCATCTGGTCTCTTCCTAAGTAACCTCTATACCTGTATCTAAACAGTAGCCTCAGTCCAAGGTCTTCCTCTTAAAAATCTCAAGCCACTCTGCCCAGATTCCTCAGTTTCTCTTCCAAGTATTTCTTATCCTTGGCAACTAGGAAAATCAGTTGGCTCATTTCTCACTGTCTCATTTCCTTGTCACTCCACTCCTCATGCTTGAGCCCTCCTCGGTGACTTTTTGTTCCTAGCCCCCCAGCCCCCTGCCCTCTTCTCCCCCTGCCCTTTGGCCTCTCAGTGCCTGTCTACAGCTCTGCACTGGCACCCTTGGTGCTGTGAGTGTCCCTTACGCTGTGCACAGCCACGTGTCCTCAAATGCTCCCTGTGCTGGCCACGCTGGCCACTGGGGCTGCCCCATCTCATGCTGCCCGTTTGTGTCAGTGTCAGGGATGTTGGTGCCGCTGATCTCTGATGGGGACATGCTGCCGGTGCTGCCCCCTGCGGTGGCTTGAGGTTTTGCTTGTTTTCATGAGCGTTCGTGCTTCTCATCAGTCTCTCCTACGCTGAATGTTTCTATGTTCTGTATTTTAGCGAGAATATAAAAAGTTGTTCGAGGAAAACAAAGGTGCGTACCATTTTGACGCCGATGCCACGGACCACCTGCACCACAGAGGCCTTGCCACACTCCAGAGTCAGGTATGTGCCCCCCGGCACCCACTGGCCTCGCGGGACTGACACCCGCTGCTGGGCTCCTCAGTTGGGAAGGTGCAGTTGCTGAAAAGAACAGGGCCTGAAAACATAAACGTTGCTTTGGGGAATCGCAGCGCTGTCTCCTATCTATGGGCCGGAAAAGCCTGCCCCATGTTTCAGTACAAAGGCATTTCATCAAATGACATTTAGAGCTTCAAATGTAGGAGCTAAACTGTGGGGCAAAGCTCAGGACTCACATCTGACTCATTGTTTTGAGCTGCAAAATTTTCCAGGTGCAAAGTTTATTTTTATTTCTCTGTTCACTTACAAGGGTTAGTGAAAATGGAAAACAGTCTCGCCAGTGTCTCCTAAATTGATGTGCTTTGCAATTATGAACTGCTATGTGCCATCGAAATATTTTAAAAAACTGCCCTCCTGTTACACTTTGAGGCTGATGTCTATTTTTAAATTGTGAATTTAGTTGCTGAAGATGCCATTTCTGCATCTGCTAAGACAAATATTCACAGGACTCTCTCAAATTCATTCAGTGAAGCATGCTTTTATGCTTACTTTGATGTATTTTAAAAATATACAAACTAGCTCCTCTTTGATGTTTGGAAATGCACATTGTAATCTCTTTCAGTTATTTTCATTTCATTTTTTTCCTTCATCAAACTTTACCCTAGAATAGAATTCGTTAATAGTTCTCTAACAGTTTTTTTCCTGAGGCAGAGTCTCACTATATTCTACACTTTTGATGGTTATTCTATCTTGTCTTTCTTCAATAAAAATATGTTGTTAATGGGTATTTAAAAATTATTTATATAATTTTAAACTTCCCTTAGTTTAAATTACTATTAACATCCTTATTATTATAAAACTTCATGAAGTTATTATACTTAAGAATTTTTACAAAATTGCATTTCTGGATAAATGTAATCCTGGTCACAGTTTATTACTTAATTTAAAATAGGCATGTTGCCAATAAAGTGAACCACTGTGATGGCTAATATATAATTTTAGCTTTAGTTTTTACATAGAAAATTTTACTCATTTTATAAACTAAAGTAAGACGAAGAATGGCCATAATTGAAATATTGATTCATAATATGATATTAAGTAATGGATGGTAAAAAGAAACCATATAAAAGGTCTGTGTCTGTTTTATTCAGTTCCTTATAGAAAAATGTAGCAGTTCTTTTGACAGAAATATAGAAGGTCATGCCTGTATTTTCATAACAGGACCCTCCCCCTCCCTTCACAAGCCCCCGTGTGTATCTTGTCACGTACATGGACACTGAATTACGTATCATAACTATGCAGATGTACTTTATTATTTGATAAGAGGCTTTAGATAGTCTTATGAAGCTATATTGTTTAGATGTTCTAAGTTACTTTCATTCCTCAAAATGTGTATACATTACTCATTTACTTTATGTGTCAGTAATCTCAAGGAATTCAGTGATCATCCTGAATAGCTTGAATAACTTGGATTTAGAAAATAGTATGACTAATTTTTGACACTTCTTTTTCCTTGATCTGTATATGGCTCGTGATTTTTTAAAACATGGTTATTTTTTTCATTTTCTCTTTCGGGGGGGTGTTGAACTGAGGACCCCACACATGCTGAGCCCACACACTACCGCTGAGCTACACCTCCAACCCTCATTTTTATATTTTTTTTTCTTTTTTCTATGAAGGTTAAATATAAAGAAGAATATGAGAAAAATAAGGGCAAGTCAATGCTTGAGTTTGTTGAGACTCCGTCATATCAAGCTTCAAAGGAAGCGCAAAAGATGCGAAGTGAGGTAGGTCACTTGTTATTAGCTAATTAATGTGAAAGGGATGTTTTGTCACTTGAAAAAGATGGGAAAGCAGTCGAGGATGTTTAGTGGGCCCAGAAGAGAGAGCACAGCCCTGGGCAGATTCCGGAGCCTGTGTTCTAGGCCTGGCACCCACTGCAAGCAGTCTTGGCCAGGGATTTGACGTTGACCTTAGCTATTCTCATTTGGCAAATATGATTATCAAGCAAGATAAGCTCTTAAAGCTCTTAGTCATGATTCCATGATTATAGAATGGACATTTTTAGATTTTATCGCTGTAAAACTATGGCAAATATCTAAAGGCTAAAAGAAAACGAAGGACTGGTGCTTTACTAATTTCCCCCTCGCGTTAAAGGAAACCCAATATTTATTTAATTCTTATTTTATGCCGGGTAATGTACTAAGAGCTTTATATATGTCTGCTCATTTAATCTTCAAAGTAATGACACTAAGAAGGTATTATCTCTAGGATTATAATATATCCACTGAAATAAATTCTGTTAAATAAAATTACACATCTAGTAAATTCCAGTGCTTTATGATGGAGTCAGAATTACCCACAATTTCTTTTTTATGAACTTATTTGATTTCTTTTTCTTTCTCAGTGAATAGTTATTTTCCTATTTGCTTTCTTCCTAACCTGAGATATTATTGAATCACATCTAGATATTCCTGAGACTGGATTTTCTTTGTCCCAGTTTGATTTCTTCTCTTCTGTTCTGGGAATCAGACATGCAGGCATAGGGTTTTGTCAATAGCCAAAATCTAAGTTCTGTGGAATCAACTGACTTATTATTTTCAAAGGGAAAAAGTAATGGTTAATATGAGTACCAACCTATTGGGTATGGTCAGGTCTTTTTCCAGTAACAAGATCAAAACCTGAGAAAACGACAATGTCTGGACAAAACCTAGTCCAGGAGTTTTGACAAAATTTGCAAGTTGTTTAGATGTCATAACTTATCTTCAGACCTCTCTGAGGTGTACCAGGAGGGAGACGTCACCTGTGTCTTCCACATGGTCCCCTGCACTGTCCATCTCCATCCCCTTCTTTTCTTTCTGGGTCTCTAGCTGTAGGAATGTTCATGCGGAGGACCCTTTTGTCATTCTTGTCCTGTGGTTCCTTCTTTGTTCCTTAGTGTAAATAGTTAGCTCTCCGCCCACCCAGAAGTCCTGGCCTGTGCAGTTTGTGGTTAACACATTCTGACACCATGTTTCTGAACTGGAAATGATAGTAATTTATGATTTTGGATTTTAGTTCCAAATCTCTTATGACAGTCTCTGCCTTTTCTTTACCCAGTCTGTTGTTTCTCACTTGTCAAATGAGACATGTTCTCTCCTTCTTTATGGCCACAAATCTAAGATTTCTTTAGGCTCCTCATTTATCCCTATCCTTTTACTCTTGTAGAAGAAAAGAAAATATCTTTGGACCGCATTAATCCTCTGAAGGTGAGAAACATAAAGTATCCAAGAATCTTATGAAAAGTTTGCTGTGAAAATGTCTTTATATATAGGTGCAGTGAGGTGACCAAGGAGTGACAGAAGGAAACTCAGCCATCATGAGGTGCTTCTGTTCCTTAGAGACAGGCATGACTCTGCCTCACTTGTGGTTTCCTCTCTCTCTGCAAAGCTAAGTGTAAAGCTTTCAGGAAAATCTGTGGCCTTGTGCTGTCTTCCCATGTGAGACAGGTTTAATTCTTGAGCATCTTTTCTAGAAGGAATTTCTACATCTATCCTTGAAAAGGTTTTCATCTTCCCTTTCACAAGTGTAGCTTTTCTCCCGAACGCTTTATAAGGTTGTTTTTCCGTTTTCTTCAGGCTGCCCTTTGGCCAGCTCCAGGCATGGTCGACTTTCCTTAACGACTTACTTCAGTAATATTTTTCAGCATTAACTTCTTTTTGAAGTGAAATATCTAATATAAATAAACACACAAACACATATATTTATATTTCCCTTTAGCTTGGAAATTTCCTGAATTCAGCCTTATAATCATGTTATCTTGATTAGTTCCAAATTTAAAAAGGGGATAGTTTTTCATTTTGGGGCTTTAATTCTGAAGCCTCCCAGAGCAATTCCTTAATTAGATTTACAGGATACTCATTGTAGCTGTCCACAAATGCTAAGAGAGGAAGTGACACACTTTCTTTTTCTCTCATAATTTAGAGAATTTGTTTTCCCATGAGTTACTGTTCTCTGTAATAAATATGTAATCAACCTGGACTAGTCTCTCACTTTGTGGGAATAACAACCTCATTCAGGATTCATTATTTTAGTCATCTTTATGATATAATCTGAATAAAATATCTGGCTAGTTAATCTGGTCTTTGTTTAGCAAATTTTTTGCATGTGTGCATATTTTATGATTGATAGAGATGGTATTTTTCAGTCAAAAACTTGATTCTTCAGAAGTATAGCTTCAGGGCTAGCATTTCAAGGATCTTAGTCTAAAAGTGACCAGGCAGGTGAAGAGCAGGTGTTGTCACAGGGCCAGCCTTTCCATGGTCACCCTTGGCATCTTCTTTTCATTTCTTGCGCTGAATGCATACCTGTAGAGGGAGTTACCCAATCCAGATGTGCTGGAATGCACCACATCAAATGCCAGAACTCTGGTAGGCTAAAGCACGAAGATCACAAGGCTGAATCTTCCTTGGGCGAGTAGGTGAAACTGTGTCTCAAAATAAAAAATGAAAAGAGACAGGATTATAGTTAAGGGAGAAGGTGCCAAGGACCTGGGTTCAATCCCTAGTACCAAGAGGTAAGGGTGAGGGAGATTTACTAGGTTTAAAACAAGATCTTCCTTAAAGCATAACCTGTTCTATGTTGCATTCCTCAACTGACAGAGAAATTCTGAGTGCCAAAATTATTAAAAAAAATTAGTCCTTCCCCCACATACCTCCATTGCATTTTAGAAGAGGTGTTTATTGAATCCACGCAGATGGAGATGAGGATAAAGGCGCTGTGGCTTTGAGTGTTCCTTCGGTGAAAGTGGTGCTCAGTGCCCCAGATTATCTTCTAGGGGTGGATCTACTTCCTTTGGAGTGAATCAATCAGGTTATCCAACCAAATAGCCATATTTCCTGGCTCCTGCCCTAGAGTGGTGTGGTGTGAATCAGGCTAGTAGGATGCTGAGCAGCTAACGTGAGTTATTTATCAGATGGGAGTGATGATCCGCGATGTTTCTGCTTCTAGCTGATAGAATCTTGAAATTTAGGGTGAAGGTGGAATTATTTTCCCATGAAATAGAGTCTGAGATGGTGGAATTATAGAACAAAACATCCATTTGTTTTGTTGTTCTAGAAATTCTTGCTGTTGTGTCTTTTCTTGTTTTAATTTTTAAGTTATTATTAGTACCTGTCTGTAGTACATAATATTTAGATTCCTGTGTAGATTTGGAACATGCATAAAATGCATCTTAATTCTTATTATCAAGCCCTTCCCTTTTTCCCCTTCTCCATTTCTTCATCCCTTTCTCTTTTGAGGAAGATCCACATTCCTATTTCCCATTATCTTTTATTTTTCTCTTTACTTATAACTTGGGTTTGTAACATAAGTGAAGCCATGGGTCTTAAGCTTGTGTGTCTGATTTATTTCACTTCAATTATGGTCTCGAGGTGCATCCCTTTTCCTACAAATGAGTTAACCCTTTTTAAATAAAAATCAAGGCACTCTTGAGGAAAGGGGGTAAAAATTTAATTTTTAAAAATATTTTAAAGAGAATAAACATGCATTAGAAATAATATAGAATTTCTCTAAACAAAATAATAGGAATTCAATAATGGTTGTTACATTACATATTGTTGTCTTCAACTTAATTGTTCAGATTACCAGATATAAGCATGCAAAATTGGTCAAAAAAATGGGGGCTAGGGAGATGGCTCAACAGAATAAGTGCTTGCTTGGTAAGCGCAATGGCCTGAGTTCAATCCCTGGTTCTGCAAAAACAAAAAACAAAACAAATCAAAAAAACAAAAACTATCTAACTGCCGGTCTACAACTAGGACCCCTTTCAGCCTGAAGAAGCCAGAGCGGTCACTGCCCATGGTTCCCTCACAGCAGTTCAGGTTACTTCTTCAGGTGGGGGAATGTTGCAGGCAGCCAAATTAGATAGAAATATTATAGGCAGCCAGACAGGGTCAGGCCTGGAAGGAGATAACACAGAAGATGAAGATACCTTACAACTCTGGGTGGGACAGATGCTCCTGCTTTAAGCCAGACCTAAAGGCCAAACAGATGCTAACTTCCCTGAAGATCAGCAACGAGACTGATATTCTAAGTAGGTATCAATCACCTTGAAAGAGCCCAAGTGAGTCACTAGCCCAATCCCCAACAGGAAGAGACCCGGTCCCATATTCATGCCCTCTTACTCTGTGACTCACTTCCCTGTTCGGTCCTGAGTGTAATCAACTTTCCCTGAGCCGTGGTGCTTATAATCCCATTGGCTGACCTTAGTTTTGTCCCACCCCACATCCACTTAAGTGAGTTCCTATTTTCTCTACCTTAGCCCCACATGGTTTTGCACTATAAAAGTCCCTGGAAGAGACAGCTTCCTGGGGAACTACCTGCTGGGTGTGGGGCTCCTGTCCTTCTCTTGGACAGGAGCTTTCTTTCCCTCAATAAATATATTCTGCTCATAATAAATAAATAAATAAAGAGAGGAAAACAATTTCAAGCATTAACTTAGCTTTTCAATAAACCAACAGAAGTCAGTAGCACAATTATCTAAGCCGTCCTATATACATACATACATATGTGTTTCTTTTTTCCTCCTTTCCCTCACCCCAGTTCTTTCTTCCATTTGAACAGTTTGTTTCCTTTTTACAGTACCTATTGTACCTTTCAGACTTTATTTACTCTTTCAGGTTCCTATGCTAATGAGAGAATATGATGTTTATACAGGTGGTCTCTAGTTCCATCCATGTATCTTTTTCAAGTGTATCTTTTTGATACTCTATTGTATAAAAACACCACATCTTTTCCATCTACTCTTCAGCTGATGGACATTTGGGTTGTTTCCAAGACTTACTTGTGAAAAATTCCAATGCTATAAATACGGGTGCACATATATCATTGTGGCTTGTTTTCAGTTCATTTGGGTTCAATGCGAACTCTAATCCTAGTTTTTGGAAGAATCTCCACACTGATTTCCACAGTAGCACTAGTGGTATTTTGGTTACACTCTCACCAACAGTGAAGAGGGGTATCTTTTTTCTCTATAGCCCTTCTTACATTTGTTACCGGTTGTCTTCTTAATGACAGCCATTCTTTCTGGGGTGAGATGGAATCAGCGTTGTTTTAATTTTCATTTCTTGAATGACCAATGATGTTGAACATATTTTCATATATTTATAAATCCATTTGTATCTCTTAATTTGAGAAATTTATTTGCATCTTATATCCTCATTTTGGGATTGAGTCTTTGAGTTTTCAGGGCTTTTTTTTTTTTTTGGCAAAACAGGGGATTGAATTTAGACCCTTGTACTTGCCAAGGAAGCTCTTATTCCACTGAGCCATCTTCCTGGCCCCCAGGGACTTGGTTTTTAAAAAATATCTTTATGTGTCCTAGACTGAAGTCTTTTGTCTGAGGGACAATTGGCTAATATTTTTTCAGAATTTGTGGATTTTCTTTTTATTCTGTTGGTGATTTATTTTGACATGCAGAAACTTTAAAAAAAAAAAGTGAGATCCCAGATGTTGATTCTTGAAGTATTTCCCATGCAGTTTGTTTTTTGTTCATGACTCCTTATGATAAGTACCTACTTTCTCTTCTAGCAGATTTAGTGTTTCTTTGTTAATATTTAAATATTTGTTTTAGTTTGACTTTAGTTTGGTGCATGGTGCTAGTCATGGGTCTAATTTTAGCCTTTGGCATATGGAAAGCCAGTTTTCCTAGAATCATTTATTAAAGAGGCTGTCTTTTTTCCAGTGAACATGTTTGGCTTCTTTATCAAAGATAATGTGGCGGAGTATGTTTGTAGGTGTGTCTGCATCTCCTAATCTGTCTTTATTACTCAGGTCTATTTTTGTTTTTTGCCAGTACCATGCTGATTTTATAATAGTATCTTTGTAGTATAATTTCAAGTCAGGGATTATGATACTTCCTGCTTTGCCTTTGTTGCTCAGGATTGCTTTGTTGTTCTAGGTCTCTTCTGGTTACAGATGAGTTTTAGAAACATGTTCTCTAGATCTGTGAGGTATACTAGTGGTATTTTGATTACAATAGCATCGGATCTGTATAACAGTTTTGGGAGTATGGCCATTTTCACAATGATGTTGGTCTTTCTATCCAGGAGCAAGGAGTATCTTTCTATTATTTGAAATTCTTGTTGATCTATTTTTTTTTCAGAATACTGTAGTTTTCATTGTATAGATTTTTTATTTCCTATGTTCCATTGATTTGTAAGGGTTTCATTTTTTTGGATGTTACTAAGAAAGGTATGGTTTCCCTAATTTGTCTTTTAGTGTGTTCATTATTTATGTTCAGAAATGCTGAGTGTTGACTTTGTATCTTGCTATACTACTTAATTTAGTTATTAAATCTAGAAGTCTTTTGGTGGAGTTTTTGGGGGTCTTCTATGTGGAGTATCATATAATAAATGTACTTTTCTTTATGACAGAGTAGTACTTTATTTGCATGTGAATACATTTTCTCTATCCATTTTTCTGATGATGGATATGTAGTCTGCTTCCAACCGTCAGCTGGTGTTACCTGCTGCGAGATTGGTTATGCATGAAACACTGAAATATGATGTCTGTAACTCTCTTGGGAAGATATATGTTTTTCTATAGTCACTAGGATTTCCTGCATTTAAAATTATAATGGTCTCATTTTACAGAAAGTTTACAAAGAGGATTTTGAGAAGGAGATTAAAGGAAGGTCCTCCCTGGATTTAGACAAGACTCCTGAATTTTTACATGTGAAGTACATCACCAGCCTTCTGAGGGAGGTAGGTTCCTGCTATTTTCTTTTCAATATCAGAAAATGAAATATAAAGAGATAACCCAGGAAATCTTTACTGAACAATTCTCTACCAATTGAGTGTTTGAGATATTAGCTTTCACCCTGTTAAGTGTATGTGGACACATTTATCTAAAGTTAAAGGAAAAAATTCCCTAGCTTTCCTGGAAAAACTTGAAAAATGTTGTGGTTTTTGTCTTAAAAGTATTGAGTGTTCTGATGTCATAGCAATTAGTCTTTTAAAAATATATTTTGAGGGGCCAAGGAGATGGCTAGTGGAATAAGTACTTCCCTGGCAAGTGCAAGGGCCTGAGTTCAATCCCTGGCTCTCTCTCTCTCTCTCTCTCTCTCTGTATATATATATATATATATATATATATATATATATATATATATATATATATATATATATATATATATGGGCAAGTTTGACTCTTTCAACTTTAGTTACTATGAAAATGTATATTAGAATCAGATTTTTTGGTGGCTTCCCTGTGTGTTGTTATGATGTTTGGTATCAGAAATGAGGAACTCACATGTGAGTCTGGAACTATGGTGTGTTCTGTGTAAGTCCTTATGTTTGTTTAGCTCGCGTTTAGAGCTGAGGTACTTGTGTTCACTTTTCATTTCTCTTTCTTTTCAAACATAAAGAAGCATTTTGGTGTAGAGTTAATATATTGAATTTGTTGAACATAAGTGTCTTCTTTTTTACCATTTTTTATTTTTTAATTTTTGTTTTATTGAAGTACAAATATCAATGACACTTTTTTATTTTTTAATTTATTTTTATTTTATTTTATTTTATTTTTTTTTATTTTATTGAAGTACAAATATCAATCAGACAGTTTTAAGACACCTTAACAAGACAGATTCGATAAATTAATACATTGCAAACTGTTTTTATAATGTTTTGGTATTGTACAAGGTGCATACATGATATTATATTTACAGATATTATTTTAGCAGATGTCTCTTATCAGTAAATTAAGAGTGTAGCTGCTTACTTATCTTATTTTTTATACATGAATTATATAAAAAATTCAATAATTATTTTCCTAGTGGATGACCGTAGTACTAGAAGCCAACATATTATCCTGTTGAACCACCATTAGTGCAGATCTTGCCTCTCATAGGATTATGTAGAAGCACAGCGTTATCTATCCCAACTGTACTGTGTATACACACACATCATGATTTTTCATTTTATACCCCTTCCTTTGTCTACACCTGTCAAAGGTGGGCACTCCATTGTCATTCAACCAACTTAGGTGCTTGAACTTGACACCACAATCCAACACAGTCCAGCATTCCACAACAATAGTGAGTTATTCAAAGAAGTTGTCGACCATAGCCATTTACAGCTCAGCTTAATATTATGGCCCCGTGATGTGTACTTCATCTTTATACTTTTCTGCTGGATGACCTAGATAGATCAAGACTTATATACCAACACATGTACTTTACGTTTCTTATGTGGTCAGTGAAGTCCCCTCAGGGTTTATCTTGTAGTCCTGTACATTATTCTGAAGATCCTTTGTCTGTGTCATCCTTGTGGATGAGTCACAGCCAATGCTTGACCAGTTTGCTCTCTGTGAGAGCCTGAGAGAAAGTTTTCTCTCCATGTGACTCTCCCCAGGCACACTATAGAACTTTCATCTCTTTCTCTGTGGCTCCATAATCTCCTTGTTCAGGAAATTTGGAGCCCAACTGAGTTTCATGATGTTGCAGTACAGGTTCTCCTATGTCCTGAGTCTTCGCTGACCTCGAAAGGCTAGGGCCAAAATGTTGGCTGGCCTTGTGGCTCTTCTGTTTCTCCATTTCTGATTTGTGAACTTAGGTTGTTAATCATCCAGAAGAAAAGCTGATTAGTATCCTGCAGCATATGCCATTCACTTTGCCTTATTGGACTCAATTGATTTTAGTTGTTGTTGTATGTTCCCTTTTGTATTTCTGCTTTCCGTTTGTTATACTAGGGAGACTATACGATATTTACAAATGTGTGTCTGGTTTATTTCACTTATGAGTATATGTTCAAGTGGCATCCACTTCAGTATAAATGCTTCAAACTTATCATTTTTAATAGCTAAGTAATACTCCATTATATAGAAATACCACATCTTTTTCAACCATTCCTCATGTGATGGACATCTTGGTTGTTTCCAAGATTTTGCTATCACACATTGCGCTGCTATAAACATAGGTACACATATATCACTATGATACAATGTTTTCAGATCCTTTGGGAAGATTCCCAGTAGTGGGATAGCTGGCTTGAATGGGATTTCTAGTCCTACTGTTTTGAGGAGTCTCCACACTGAGCTCCACAATGGTTGTACCAGTTTACATTCCCACCAGCAGTGGAGAAGTGTTCCCTTTCCCCACAACCTCTCCAACATTTGTTGTTGGTTGATTTCCTTATGATAGCCATTCTTTCTGGAGTGAGATGGTATCTCAGTGTTGTTTTTATTTGCATTTCATGGATGACTAGCGATGTGGAGCATTTTTTCATATATTTATTCGCTTCTTTAACTTCGTCCTCTGAGAAGTGTGTATTCATCTCAGATGCCCATTTCTGAATTGGGTCTTTAAATTTGAGGACCCTGTTATATCTTAGTTCTTTATATTCTAGACAGTAGTCCTCTGTCTGATTGCTTATTAGTTAGGATTTTTTCAAAATTTGTGGGTTGTCTTTTCACTCCGTTGGCAATTTCTTTTGACATGCAGAAGCTCCTTAAGAAGAGTTGATCCCAGTTGTTGATTCTTTCAAGTGATTCCCGTGCGAATATATGTTTGTTCATGAAATGTTTACCTACCCCTATGTCTTCAAGAGTTCCTCCTACTTTCTCTTCCAGGAGATTGAGTGTTTCTGTTTTAATGTTTAGATCTTTAATCCATTTTGACTTTAACTTAGTGCATGGTGATAGAGCTGGGTCAAGTTTTAGTTTTCAGCATGTAGAAAGCCATGATTTCCAGCACCATTTGTTAAAAAGGCTATCTTTCTTCCAGTGAGCTTGTGTAGCCCCTTTGTCGAAGATAAAATGACTGAGTGTCTTCTAACTTGACAATTAAAAATATCATTGTCCACCCCTCTTAAATGTGCTTTAAAAAAATGTAACCTAAAGCTTTTCCAATCCTGCTTAAACAGAAAGCATACCCTGAATATAATTGAGATCAAAATAATAGGTTGACTAGCCTGATAGCTCAGCGGACTAAAGCCCCTTCTTCAACATAGCACAATAGCCAGGGTTTGATCCCAGGCATGCTATACTAGACACGCCCCTGAGGTGCACTGAGACTGCGCCTGCAATCCCAGTGCTTGGGAGGCTGAAAACAGGAGAATCACTACGAGTCTGATCTATGTAGTGAGATCCTGTAGACCCCCAAAAGGGGTGGGGGGTAAACATAATGAAATAATTATACATCAAATAAATGGAACACATTTATTTATTTATTTATTTTAATTTTTTTTGAACACATTTAAAAAATAGTGAAATTCCACTTCAAGTAAATTTTTGGATGGAGAAATGATTTCTAAGAGGTATCTTTCATCAGTGAAAGAAATGAAGCTTAATTCCTATGGAGAAGCCTATCAGGAGGCACTTATTTAATAAATAAATGTCTGCTGGCTGGTACCAGACCCCTGAACTTAGGCATTCAGTATAAGTCACTCTTGTAGGTATGCATGTAATAGGCATGTAAATTCTGTCAGATTACTCTTGCTTCTCTTTTTTTTTCACTTCTAGTTTTGATAATGTTTTTGAAGTTGAAGGTGAATCAGATAGCAACTTTATGCTGCTACTTTCTTCTGTTTAAAGAGTGTATGTTGCTCACATGAATTTTTAAAGGGGTGTCTTTTTATAACTGGAACAGATGGCAGTGTAACAATTATTTTGGGATCCATAAATGACTAGTACACATGCTACTGTCTCTTTCTTCTATTTTTCTTGTATAAGGGGGAAAATATGACTATTTGAAAATGGGTTATATAATAGTAATAATGCTAGGAATCTTTATATTAAAAATATAACAAGATTATGTTGATAACAGTGTAGACTTACTGATTCAGAATAGATGCAAAGGATGGGATTATTGTATTGGTGTGCTAGGGGCTGCTATAATAATGTATCATAGGCCAAATAGCTTAAAAACAGACACTTCTCAGTTCTGGAGACTAGAAATCTCCAGATTAAGGTGCTGGTAAGTTGGTTCCTGATGAGTTCACTCTTCCTGACTTGGCAGCTGCCTTCTTGCTGTGTCTTCATGGAAGGAAAACTTTGTTCTCTTTCAGCAAAGCCATTAATCCTGTCATGGGGACCATATTGAAAGCCTCACCTAAACCAGATTATCTCCCCAATGCGCCTCTCACCCCGAAACATCATTACATTGGGAGTTAAGATTTCAGCATATGACTTACTAGTAGATGTGAGCATTTAGTCCATAATAACTATAATTTAAATTCTTTAAATTATGGAGATGTCTAACTTTACATCAAGTACTTGGTGATTTTTATTAAGTTATAACTTCTGTTTTTAAGTGCAAGCACTGAGCTGTAATGGTTTTTCCTTACTTTATGGCTTTTACATTGACACTTTGAGTGTCCAAAGTATCATTTTTTGAAACTTAATTTCATTTGATTCTTTCTACTGGTTTTTGAAATTGTAGAATGACATAGTTTTATTTTTATCTCTCTCTTGGAAATCAAAACCAAGTCATATGATCAAGTAAATGAAAGATCTCTGTTACCCAGGTCACTTGATTCAGAGCTGTTTCCAAGCTCATGGGCAGGCCATGACCGTGCATAGTAAACTATTAGCTGAGAAGAGAACAGGCTAATTTAATTATACAAGACAAAAGGGAAATCATATGAAGAGCACCCTAGAATTAACTGGAATCGGTTTCTTATCATTAAAGGGAATTTCATCTTTCATCTGGCAAACAAGTCATAATGAAACTTAGTTTAATGAGAAGAAGAGACTAATTCTTTTATAGTGCAATTAAGAAAGATAACAAGCAGGTCATGACCAGAGTTCTGTAGAAGCATTTGTCAGACGTTTGGAGCTATTTGAAATATAATAATATGGAAGGAGAAATCCAAAATATGTACTACTAATCTGTGGGAAATTATTTGGTTTTACAAATCTTTGAATAAAATGGAAGCTTAAAAAAAAATCTTAGACCACAGCAATGTTTTTGTCTTCATTTTCTTTCCTTCTCTCTCTGTCTCTCTCTCTCTGTCTCTCTCTCTCTGTCTCTTTCTTTCTTTCTTTCTTTCTTTCTTTCTTTCTTTCTTTCTTTCTTTCTTTCTTTCTTTCTTTCTTTCTTTCTT
>PVKA01000606.1:0-12414 GCA_004027165.1 Ctenomys sociabilis | reverse complement strand
TTCTGTTCCTTTCCACCTATATTCTTTTGGTAATTCCTTTTTAATAGACATTTAAAAAACTTCAAATAAGCAGGAGCATGCAGATCCTAAGGTTTTCCTTAGGATCTTTTTTAGAAATGTATGGTGGCTCCAAAACATTGTGAGGAAGGATAAAGAGAAGAGATTAATAATATTGGGTCTTACTCTCAACTTGACAAAGGAAGAACTGAAATTCCTGTGTGAAATAAGCATGAATATCTGGTAGTCTTAATTTCTTCCTTCCTAGTCATAACTTCTGTCTGTGGTCTCTAGAAAACATGTAGAATAGTTAATTTCTGATAAGTGATGAATGGTCATATCCTTGTCTTATAGAAAGAATATAAAAAAGATTTGGAAAATGAAATAAGAGGGAGAGGAATGGAACTTAATTCAGAAGTTCTTGATATTCAAAGAGCAAAACGAGCATCTGAAATAGCAAGTGAGGTGAGTATATTTATTTAGCAACTTACACTGTACACATTTTTCAGTTGAAAAAAATTTCCTTACCAAATAGTAGTCTGCAAAGTTATACACATCCTGCAATCGATAGGCATTGATGATAATAATCATCTGTGTCTTATTTCACACTAGCATGAGAGAAATGGCCATTGCCTCTTTTCGGAGAAACTCTGTATAATGTGCTGCAATAGTTTTATGTGATTTGACTTGATCTTTCAAGCATGTAAAAAGTTAAAGATCAGAAAGGTCTGTTTTTCTGATCTGTCAGTAATGGTGGCTGAAAAGCTCATGCTGTCTTGCTGGGAGCCCGTGCATTGTCCCACCCTCACCAGCTGCTCAGTGAGGCCACTTCATCAGAAGCACGTGGCCACCTCACTTTCTGTGAAATTTATAAGAAGAAATGAAGTGTCTACAAAGTACTTTCAATCTCTTACTCCTTGTATCTTGCCATTATTTTGGTGTCATATATAGCACTTTGAGGAGAATCCAGCTCAATTTAGCAGTCAAGAAGTTTGAAGCTCTGTCTCCGTATGTTGCACCGTAGGGGTGATGGTGAGAAGGAGGGGGAGGGAAATGATGACACATGCCTTAGTTAGGTATAGAAATCAATTTGAAATAGATTATATGACAGGAGAATACATTTGTCAGTAGGATAGAAAAGTCCAAGATCCAGTATTCTTCTGGTGGTCACAGGAACTCCCTCTTCTGTTATCTTCTCTGTTGACCTCACTCTTGGGCAGCTGTTACCATGAGATGACCCCAGATATCAGCAGAAAAACTAATTATCTATGGCCAATTACCTCAGGGGGAAGTGAATGTCAGGTTTATGTAGTTCCAGTTATGGCACTAGGATCACATCTGCTTGTGTTAACTCCATTCTTCTCAGGTCAGAAGAATGCACAGTACTGATAACTTTTCACAGGAACCCATTGGTTTAATTAACTTCCTATATCATTTAACAACGTCCCAAGTATAAAATAGTCTACATTTATATGTAATTAAAATTGTGTTAATCTTGGTGGTATTTATGCTGTTTAAATGAAAGATTTTAAAAGCATTTTAGTGGAATTAAAAACCCATGTGGGGAAAGCCTGGTGGAGTGGTGCACACTTCTACACTTCTAATCCCAACACTTTCCTGAAACAGGAAGATTGCAAGTTTGAGCCCAGTCTGGTCAAGTTAGTGACTTAGCAAGACCATGTCCAAAATGAAATACTAAATAAAGGAAAAAGGGGGAGGGAACTAGAGAGAGAGAGAGAGAGAGAGAGAGAGAGAGAGAGAGACAGACAGACAGACACAGAGACAGACACAGACACACATACACAGAGGGAGAGAGATAGAGACAGAGAGAAAGAGAGAGAGAAGAGGAAGATGAGCAAGAGTAGTAGTAGGAGGGTGTTTAGTCAGTCCCCAAAGAGCATATGATTTACAAGTCTCAGAGGTACTTCTTTGCAGGGAATCATGGCACATTTCACCAGCAGATGAGGCATGAGTGCCAGTCTATCACAAATGGCAGCTATTCCCTGAGGTGTCTTTGGCTGGAATTGTTATCACATGGTTCCAGAATCCTACAATTCTGTTGCAAGGATATCTCCCATCACAGTTGAGTCCTGTAATCACTTGTCAATAATGTTTGAAAAATTGCATTAAACATTCAGTGTCAGAATCCAGTCAGATGCAATTGAATGGCAACAATTTTGTCCTTATTAGAAGGGTGGAGTGGTGTGGAGGCATAATGATGAATGACCAAAGAATGTACTCAGTATTGAGTTGTGTGCTAGGTACTGTGTGTGGATTCACTGGTTCTCATAGTGGACCCTGCATGAATCTATTATCACCCTTGCTTCATAGATGAGTAACCCAGAAACACTAACAAATAGTCCCAGGGCCACAGCACTGTTGAGTGTTCTGGCTCGAAAGTCAGCTTTCTTTCTACAGTACCAACCCACTTGTACCCATATCCTCATCCACCGGCCCTGAGCAAATCTTCCATGGAGATTCTCACCTCGTAATTACCTTGACACCAGGACTCTTCAGAGTTTTATATATGCTTCTTCAGTAAGAATAATATAGTTCTATGCAGTTCAGAAAATCTAGTTCTAGGTGATCAGTCTTAGTATGAACTAGGCTGGGTGATATCTTTCTTTTGAAATGTTTTGCTGTTTTTTCATTATCAGTGACTACAGTATATGTTTGTTCATGGGATATCTCAATGTTATAAAATGTTATGTTTTATAGCAAGAATACAGGAGGGACCTGGAGTCAATAATTAAAGGGAAGGGAATGCAGGCCGGCACCAACACCCTGGGAATGCAGCATGCCAGAAAAGCTGCTGAGATAGCCAGTGAGGTGAGTGGAGCTGATCTTGCAGATCTTGAACTAATGCTTTGTAGCTACATATTAGCCACTTAATTAATGTCTGGATAGGGCAGGGGAGATGGCTCAGTGGAATAGGCGCTTCCCTGGCAAGTGCAAGGGCCTGAGTTCAATTCTTGGTTCTGCCAACAAACAAACAAACAGACAAACAAACAACCCCCCCAAAACCAAACACTTGTTAATTAGGGCTTGGAATTCTCCCAGTTTTCTGGCTGGTTTGACAGTTGGTAATGGAAACCATTTCAAAATTGTTTTGTTTATTTGTAAGTTTATAGTTTTTGCATCTTCATATTCTGTAAATACATCAAAGGAGGCTTGGGGAAAGGCATTTTAATAGAATGCACATATGCATCCGTGTGTACACACAGCTTCTTCCTACACACTTTGCCAGAATGGAACAAACCTTGTGTTAATGTAGGTCGTGATGAATATTTTCATACTGTGTTTTCTTTACGATGAATAATGGCATGCTGGGCACAGTTGTGCTTCCAACTTTCTGGAAACTTGAAAGCCACACGTTGAGACACTAACATGAGAACAGTTGCCATTTCTGTGTGGTTGCATGTTCTTAAAATAGCCTCTGTTGACTCCATTATCAGGCCTGGAGTTGCTAGGGTCAGCAGTTAGAGTGGGGACATCAGCCATCCCAGTGAGCATGTTTACTCATCCAGTGCCATGTTTTCTTTTATGTAATACATGTAAACTCTATTAATTTAGAAATTTTGTCTTAGATGCTATGATATGGTTGATATCACTTAACAAAGTTATAGGACTCAGACTATATGTGTGTTTTTCAAAAGAAATATCCTGTGACTGGCTCTATAACTCCTTCACTTCCAAGAGATTCTGAGACCATGAAAGAATCACCAGAGGGAAACTGTTTGGATGGGTAGTTTTGTAAGCAGTGTACATGGAGAGAAATTTGAAGTGCAGGTTAAGGGGTGACACTCCTTAAGGAGAAAAGAATTTTTTTTATGAGTGTGTGTCTGCAGCTCACAATGATGACTCTCCTTGCAGAGAGTTATACATGGACACAGCACATGAATCCTTTGCATGGTCCCCCTTTCTGTCCCCCTCCATCTCTTGGTTTCAAGGGTAGTTAGATGGAGTTTTCCAGGGGCTCTTCAGAGCTCTTATGTGATTCTTTGAGTAAGGAAGAGGTGCCACAGCATCAAGGACCATCCAGGAATTCCACGAGGCTAGAGAGAGCTGACTCACTGCTGGGGAGTCAGGATCAGGAGCTGCCTACTTTCTAGGGTTGGGCACTGGCTGGGAAATGAAGTGACTGTGATTGGTTAAGACAGAGAAATCTCATCCACATGGCTGACACTGACAAAGGCTCTGCAAACTGTGGTGCAGGGTTTCAGGCTAAATCCTGAGGAGGTGTGACTGACCTTGTCAGATATAAAAGTTACATTTCTTGTTATATAGGTCTTGCTTTATCTTGGTCTTAACCATTCAGCAAAAAATATAAAAATGAGGTATGAAAAGTGAAGCCATATTAATATCCTGAGCTGTAAAGGGCTCAAGTCAACAACTTCTGACATTGCCAATTCTATGGGTAACCCACTACTATTATAGACTACTGGAGTATATTGGATTATTTTGCTAAATTCATGCACCTACTATATTTAAATGGCAATGGAATACCCATCTCTGACAAAACTAAACAAAAAGGGGGATATAAATGAAGGCCCATTTTGTATCTGTATATACAAAATAGGATAAATATACAGCTTGTTTCTCTTAATTGAATGAGAAGAAAATTTGTACTAATAGTGTTTGGACAAGACATCATGTCTGCATCTTGTACTATGAATAATTACTATGAAGACAACATGCAATGTATTAATTATTGTAATTGTCCTACTAACCTGTTTTTAAACTGTCTCATTGCTATTTGTTTCTCAATAAAATAAAAGACAACAACAATAATAACAACAACAAAAAGACACAGTAACTAGAAATGGCAGGGAATTCCTAGCCAGCAAAGTGCCATTTTGAAATAGCAGCCAGGGATGAACAGCAGGGGGAGCAGAACAGACTTAAAAACTTCCTAGGACCCCTCCTCTAATTTTGTTCTCTTCCTAGGAGATAGCCATTGTTCTGGGTTGTGGAGCCTTCGGTGTCTGTTTTGATGCTCATAAACATACACATGTAGTATTAAGAGACTTGCATATAATTATACCATATACTCTGTTCTGTGTTTCTTTGTTTTCTCACTCAATATCATGAAGCTTGTTCTATGTCACATCACATAGGCTAACCTCATTCTCACAGAAACATTGTGCTTCAGTCCTCAGTTCTGCAAAAATAAAGCTGTGTTCTCCATCTTGGATTGAGTGTGTCATCATTTACCTTGTAGGTTTGCATGGAAGGTACACAGTGAGATCTCGACTGCCCGTCCCTGCTTCCCCAGTTTGTTTTCTTGATCTCATCTGTTAAGTCCTTTGATTCTTTCACCTCCAAGTATTATTCTCTTGCCTTAATATGGTGTTCTGAATCCATGTACTCCTCACGTAGTCTGAGCTACCACCTCTGTCCATTACACTGGCTTTCTACCCAGAATGCAAATAAGTTTAGAGAAATGCTCCATTCTCACCCTTTTAATGTGCAGATTTAAATCCAGTAACTATAATCACTTAATTGTCTGAAAGTTTTCATCATAAGAAGGAGGATCTATCCATGCTAATTTGAATTACTGAATTGGAGCATGGGGTACAGCATGGGAATTCAGGGTTGCAGGAGAAGCTTTTGAACCCATCCTCATGGGAAAAAGACCTAAAGTCAGTTGAAAGTGTCTTTTTCAGGCTGGAGAGATGGCTCAGTGGAATAAATGCTTCCCTGGTAAGCACAAGGGCCTGAGTTCAATCCCTGGTTCTACAAAGAATAAAAGAAAAGAAAGTGTCCTTTTCCTAGAGAAAGGGATAAGGAAGGGGCAGATTTTTATTTATTTTCTATCTAGGAGCAGACTGTTAGGATATATACCTTGCATTGGAAGTTGGCCCATCTTAGCATTCAGATCTTTCATTACTATGTTATTTGTATGTACTACAATATGCTGATTTAGATTTCTTTTTGTTGCTTAGGATCAGATACTAGGAAATAGTGCATATTTTGTTTCTGTAAATCTAGGGGCAAATACGTTTAGAGGAAGCAGCTGTATTAGGGTTATATGTAGCACAAAGCAATACTGGTGACGCTACTATCACCAGAAACTAAATATGCATATATGCCATCTTGCCTGAGTGGGTACCACATATGCCATATTGCTTGGGCAATCCCATGGAAGTTTGTGTGGGTACACTTTAAGATGCTCACATAGTAACAGTATTGCACAACGATGCATTTTTCAGAATGTATCTCCATCATTAAAAGATGCATAACTTCAATGTGATTCAGTTTCTGTACCTGATTTTAAGGTTTCTGATTTGAAGCTCTGAGATAGATTTTCTTCCTTTTTTTGAGAAACTTTCAGAAGCTCCTAGGCTGCATCCTTCTTTGCTCATGTCCAGAAGGAAAGAGAAAGTCTCTGATCTTATTTTGAAAAATAGGTGCACTCATACCTTAACCAGTTGCTCAGGTCTGAGGACAGGGATTATAATGATCTTAAGTCCCATGGCGCCAAGAGAATTTGGCCAAACTCATTCAAGCAAATGGTTTGGAATGGAGAGCAGTAAGTTGCCACAGTGCAAAAAGTAACACTTTTTTATGTTTCTTTTTTTTAAAATTAATTTTATGGAGGAACAAATAGCAGTGAGATAGTTTCAAAACTGATTAATAGGACAGTTTAAATAATTAATACATTGCATATTGTTGTCTTCATGGTGATTATTCATATTATAAGATGCAGACGTGATATCCTAGCCAAACAGTATTAGTACAAATCTTTCCTCTCATTGAATTAAGAGAAAGTAGCTGTATATCTATTTTATTTTGTACATACAGATACAAAATGGCCCTTCATTTTATTTCCTTTTTTGTTTAGTTTTGTCAGAGATGGGTATTCCATTGCCTTTTAAATATTGTAGATGCATGAATTCAGCAAAATAGTCCAATATAGTCCATTAGTCCACAATAGTAGTGGGTTATCCATAAGACTGGTAATATCAGAAGTTGTTGACTTGAGTCCTTTACAGCTCAGGATATTAATATGGCTTTACTTTTCATACCTCATTTTTATACCTTTCTGCTGAATGGTTAAGACCAAGATAAAGCAAGACCTATATAACAAGAAATGTAACTTTTATATCTGACAAGGTCAGTCAAACCTCCTCAGAATTTAGCCTGAAATCCTGCACCACAGTTTGCAGATCCTCTGTCAGTGTCAGCCATGTGGCTGAGTCATGGCCATTGCTTGACCACTTTGCTGTCTATGAAAGCCTGAGGGAATGTTTTCTTTCCATGTGACTCACCTTAGACACATTCAACATCATTGATCATTTTCCTTTGTGGCCTCATAATCTCCTTGATCAGAAAATTTGGGACATTACTGAATTACAGGGTGTTACAGTACAGATTCTCCTATGTCTTGAGTCTTCACTGACCTTGAAAGGCTAGGGCCAAAATGTTAGCTGTCTTTGTAGCCCTTCTTTTTCTCTAAGATTTGATTTCCAAATTTAAGTTGTTAACCCTCCAGAAAAGAAGCTTAATGATATTATCACTGTATAAAATGGGCAGTTGAGTTTAACCTCATTACCTGTCTGAATATTGAACATGAAAAGCAATGATTTTAAATCATGTTTTATTAACATTCTTCAACCAAATTACATGTTAACCAGTAATTTATGGAGTTTATTATATTGCAATAGTCCAGCTCTGTTCCCTTTCTTAATTCAGACTTGTAGACAAAAGCCTCCTCATTTGTGACTAATTCACTCCATGTCATGTTTCATGAATAACTTTAAAGCTTGTTCTATAGAAATAAAAGCAATAGCTGTTGATATAGCTCAGGCATAAGCACCTGCCTGGCAAGTGCAAGGTTCTGAGTTCAATGGCTGGTCCCTCCCCTAATCCCCCCTAGAAAAAGAAAGAAAGGAAGAAAAAAACAAAGAAGAAAGAAAGAAAGAAAGAAAGAAAGAAAGAAAAAGAAAGAAAGAAAGAGAAAGAAATAGAAGGAATTAAGTGTCTAACCTACTTCAGGTGAACTGGTCTTCATTTCCAATGGCAGCCTGGTTTTTCAGCAAGGTCTTGAGTGATTGTAGGACACTAACTCCATGTTCCATCTTCTGCAGAAAGACTACAAAAGAGACCTGGAGACTGAAGTTAAAGGGAAAGGCATGCAGGTCAGCCCGGACACTCTCGATGTCCAGAGAGCTAAGCGAGCGTCAGAGATGGCCAGCCAGGTGAGGAGCGGTAGATAATCAGCTTCTCACAGACGCGCAAAGCCATGTCCCCAAAGCAGACAGGACTTCCTGGGAGCGCCTTTGCTGGTGAAAGCTCGCAGTGCCTGCACAGCTCTCGAAGGTGAAGTGATCAGCACAATTATTTTCTATTCTTTTAGAAACAATATAAGAAAGACTTAGAAAATGAAATTAAGGGGAAAGGAATGCAAGTGAACATGGATATCCCAGATATGCTTCGTGCCAAGAGGGCATCTGAAATCTACAGCCAGGTGGGTAAAATTGTAGGAGTTGAGAATAATGTGCTCTTTTTAATTTTTTTTTAAATGAGTACATGTCTGCCGTTTACAGTGATGACACCCCTTGTGGAGAGGTGCACATGGATACCATACGTCTGAATCCTTTGCATGGTCCCTCCCCCTGCTTCCAGTTCCCCTCCATGTCTTGGTTTTGTTTCCATTTGCAAAAGATCTATCCTCCTGTTTTCTATTATTGATCTTTCTTTTCCTCTTTAAATTATTTATGCTTTGGTTCCTGATATCCAATCCCTGTGTGTTTTGTGTGTTTCTGTAATCTATTTTATCTTTGAGAACACTGCATCCAAAGTGAGCACACTATTATGAAGAAACTATTGGCAAAGCTTGAATAAATTTATTATTTAAAAGGACAGCTGCTGTAGATTGAGTTCAGTTCAGCAGACACTGCATAGCGCCAAAGCCCCTGTGTGTCCCCTTGATCGAGTACAGTGATATCTTGAGCTTCTCTTTCAATTTTTAACTTTAAAAATTTTGTTTTAACTCTTATCACATTCTTGGCTTACATGTTATTTGGGGGCCTGCAAAATATCTCAGCAGACTAAAGCGCCTGCTTAGGCAAGCATAGAGAAGCAGTTGGATTCCCAGCATCACATGCCATGCCAGCCCTGCCCCCAGGGCAGGCTGAACTGGCCACAGAGTCTGGGCATAGTGGTGCAGGCTGTAATCCCAACGCTGAGGCGGCTGAGGACAGGAGGATCCCCATAAGTCTGAGCTGCACAGTGAAACTCTGTAACAACTAAATATGTTAAAAAAATGTTATCTGCTCATAGTCCAGAAAAATAATTCCAGAGATTTGACTCTTGACCACTTCATAATGAATATTATTATTAAAATAATCAGTTCTGAATAAAATAATAGTGGCTATAACAGCAAAATGTGTGAGCTAAAATTGAATATTAACTAAAAAAGAAGAGCTTTTTAATAGTAAAATTTATATATGCAAGTACATACCCATCACATAGTCTTTTGAAAAAATTGAGATGAGAGAAATAATGATCTCAAAAGAAAATTATTTACAGAAAGGGTTGCTTCTAAACTGACTTGTGAAAAACCTTTCAAGTGAATGCTATTTTTGCTGTGAAATTTACATGGAGAATGATGCATCCTAATGGAAAAAGAGTAAAGTAGACTGCAAAAAAAGTAGTAATAGAAAATTGAGCAACAGATTAAGTTTGATTAATGGAGCTTATGCTGAGAATAATTTTTGACAAAATCTGGTCAAATGTATTAGAATTCTGCTTAAAATTTAAGTAAAAGGCCTAAGCACCCTGGGTCCAAGTGGGCATACCAAGATGGTGGAGTGAAAATGTCGAAAGGGCTGTGGGCACCTCAGCCTCCTTTGGTGATGCAGCCATTGGGACGGTCCTAATGGGCCCAGCCTCCTGTTCATTGTCTTTGCTGTCATTTGAACTTGGGGACTCTTCCCCAAGCTACATTAGCTGAAAAAAAATCCTAGCCAAATACTGGACATAGAAAAGGCAAGTGGACATTTAAGCCAGTGGGGGGCAATGTGCTGTCTCAAGAGTGCCGAGCTCGCTCCTTCACTCAGCAGATACTTCTTGAGTGCCTGTTCACAGAACATCAGACACAGATTTGCTTTGGGGGAGCTTCAGGATCTGATAATCATACAGGTGTGAAGTTACAGGCCACTGCATCCTACCCACAAGAAAAGTAGGAAGAGAAGCTCTTCAGAAGCAGTGGTGCTCAGGCAGTGTCATTGCCTGCCCCAAGTGTGGAGTGCTTGAGTGCAACATAGAGAATGTTGCAGCATTTACAACACACCCGAGTTTTTGAGGTATTAAGCACAGGAGAGATAATAGAATACTGCAGAGAAGGTGCCTTTGACTCACCGGCTCAAAGGTCCACTGCCTTTTCTATGTCCAGTATTTGGCTAGGATTTTTTTGTTTCAGCTAATATGGCTAGGGGGAGAGTCCCTAAGTTCAAATGATAGCAAGAGACCATGATCATGAGACTTGGCCCTTTAAGACCATCCCAACGTGCTGTGGTGCATTTTCACGTGGACAGTAAGTAGATGCTTTTCTTGCAAGCTGCAGGATTGTGTCATGATTATCTTCATTAGCCTAGTTCTGACACTTACTAGCTGGAGCCTCAGTTTCCCCTTCTGAGCATGATAATAGCACCTGCTTGGGGGATTGATTAAATAAGTTAATTTGTGCTGAGTATTTATACTAAGTATTAGATGTACACTGATACTATATATAAGCTATTGCTCATGTTTTATCAAAGTTCTAACAACAGATAGGAATTTGAAATATTTCTATCTCACTTACAAAAATACTGGTACATTCCCCTTAATCAAATATATCTTTACCTAAATTAGGAAGCAAAACATCGATCACAAAGTATAAAAAATTAGATACAGGGTCAGGTTACTTCACAGGTACTGCTGGGCCTTTTGAACAAGGACCCTGACTGCTCCTGTCAGAGTAGGTCTACAGTTAGGAAGGACATACAGGTCAGCCCTCTGAGTATTCAACTAGACTGAGGTGACTCCCATAGTTGGAGATGCGCTGATGCAGCCTGGCTGGGCTCCCTGCTTGCTACCTTTTGTCTTTTGCTGTTGCATGAGTGTGACTTAGAAGCATGTGATGTGGTCCAGTTGGAAGAAGCATGACCATTCTGTTTCTCTGTGTGTCTCATACTCGCCTCCCAATTCATATCAGCTGTTTATGTTTTTAGAAAAAATATAAAGATGAAGCAGAGAAAATGCTTTCTAACTATTCCACTGTGGCAGATACTCCTGAAATTCAGAGAATTAAGGCAACTCAACAAAACATTAGTTCGGTGAGTAGCCGGCACAGAGTAGGACATGCTTGGGACCAGTGCGTGTTGAATGGTTTCAGTTGTGCGGTATTTGGGGATGGAACTCAAGTATAAGCATGAAATTTTTTGTGTTTCATATAAGTATTATACCCATAAACTGAAAGTATATTTTTTTTAAACAGGCCCCAGCTTTTAACCTCCTTCTCTTTGCTACTTATTTATTTTTGTTTATTTATTTTGTGGCTGGCTCAGCCCAGCCGGGGGCGGGATGAGGTGTGGCATGTGGTGTCAGGGATCGAACTGCAGTCCCTAAGTGCTTGCCTAAGCAGGTGCTTTGGACTGTGAACTCTCTCTCCAGCCCCTAAAAGTAATTTTGTGCAATAGCTTTGGTACTCCTGTGTATGGAGTGAGGCCCATCACAGGAACTTAAGTATGGAATTTTTCTGCTATGGTGACTGAATGCCACACACAAAATTTAAATTTTTTTTTTTGAAAACAAAATGTTTTCAGAGTTTGAAAATTTGGATAGGGATGATTGACAAGTGGGTTTTATTTCCTGTTACATCTTTGAAATTTTATGTTTTGGAAGGAATGTTTTTTCCTTCTCATGATCTGATATTTTGCCATATTGTTTGGATTTTTTTTTTGCCAAGTATGTTATCATTATTTCTTCAAAACAGGCGGTCCGTGCGTCCGCGCTCGGCGGCGGCTGGCTGGGAGCGCCCGGGCCCTCTCGGGCCCGCGCTTTCTGGGGCCCCAGTCCGGCGCGGTGCGGCGCGCCCTGCCCGCTCCAGCCCGGGACGCTGAGACGCCGGGCGCCGGCGCGCTTCAGGCACAGAGTGATTTGGGAACATATCCATTGTGGATAAGAAAGCTACTACAATTTTACTAGTATTTTGTCTGGGGAAGTTTTAACATGATACATACACTGGAGCTCAGAACAAGATATTTACCTAATTTCTGTGTCAGAATTAAAGACCTGCTGTAGCTATGAAGAAAGAGCCTGAATGCGTCCTTTTCACGTAGAGGAAAATGATAGACAGAAATCAGACCTGTGCTGCGGGACAGGATGCCGTGCCTTACATGACTTGTCTGATTCACGTGCTCGAGGCATGGT
>PVKA01000605.1:0-189741 GCA_004027165.1 Ctenomys sociabilis | reverse complement strand
TTCTTTGAATAACTCCCTATGGTTGCAGAATGCTGGACTGTGTTGGATTGTGGTGTCGAGTTCAAGCACCTAAGGTAGTTGAATGTCAATGGAGTGCCCACTTTTGACAGGTGTAGACAAAGGAAGGGTTGTAGAAAGAAAAAATCATGATGTGTGTGTATAGACAGTACAGTTGGGATAGATAATGCTGGGCTTCTACGTAATTCTATGATAGGCAAGATCTGCACTAATGGTGGTTGGACAGGATATTATGTCGGCTTTTAGTGCTATGGTCATCCACTAGGTAAATAATTATTGAATTTTTTATATAATTCAGCTATAAAAAAAACCTGTAAATATAATATCATGTATGTACCTTGTACAATACCAAAACGTTATGAAAACAGTTTGTAATGTATTAATTCATGGACTCTGTATGGTTAAGGTGTTTTGAAACTGTCTGATTGACATTTGTATTTTAATAAAATAAAAATAAATGAAAAAAAAATAATTGCTTACTTCTTAGGTCCACAGTAGTCTCTGTATAAATATTACTGAATTATATCCAATAACTGAATAATAACTTTTAAAAATTAAAAAAAAAAACAGCAAGGTATATGCAGATGTGTGAAAGTGTCAACAGGTGAGTTTAACCCACATTATGTAATGTTTCATTTTTGTTTATAATTTGATTTAATAAATATTATTTTGATTTTTTTTGTAGAATTAGCACAACAATACAATGTTGTGTGAAAATGTGCTTTTACAACTCTAGGAAGAGATCAACAGTGAGTTATCAGGTGATACAGCTACCAATGATGACTTGAATCATGCAAAGCAAAGAAATTGTAACTGAGATGGAGCAAGATTTGGCAAATGAAGAAACACAGAATGAAGCCCTTGATTCAGATGAGGAAGAAAACAATAATGTAAAATATGTTTAACTCATCAAAATGGTCACATATACCTGAATGATCCAACATTAGAATTAGGTCAGAAATGTTCTTATTGGGGTGAAACTTACTGGCAGGAATACAAGAACTGTAACTTAATGTTGAAAATTATTTGTAATAGGTGATATGTTGCAAAATGTTTTGAACTTAGGAAAATAGAATGGGAACAAATACATACCCTAATACTGCACCTCAACTGCCTAGAAAGGGAAGAGCAAACTAAACCCAAAGCCCAAATATAGGAGGAAATTATAAAAATTAGAGCAGAAATTAATTCAATTGAGACAAAAAAAAATACAAAAAAATTGATGAATCAAAAAGCTGGTTCTTCGAAAGATTAAGTAAAATTGATAAACCCCTAGCTAACTACATCAAAAAGAGGAAAGAAAAAACTCAAATATAAGCAATAAGGAATAAAAAGGGTGAAATTACTACAGACCTAGTGTAAATTCAGAAGAACATCAATAGCTACTTTGAGAATCTTTATACTCACACAATTGATGACATGGAAGAAATGGACAGATTACTAGAAAGGTACAAATTTGCAAAATTGAATCAAGAAGATATAAAAACTCTCAATAACCCATTAATAGGCAATGAAATATGAATCGTAGTAAACCTACCAACAAAAGTCCTGATGGATTCACAGCTGAATTATATAAGAAAATTACAGAAGATATAATACGTATACTTCTCAAACTCCTCAGTGAAATTGAGAAGGAAGAAATCCTCCCAAAATCATTCCTGGAGGCAAGTATTATAATGATACCAAAACCAGGGAAAGACACAACTAAAAAGGAGAACTACAGGCCAATCTCCCTCATGAACACAGATGCAAAAATCCTCAATAACATTCTACAAAATAGAATACAGCAAATCATCAAGAAGATTATACACCATGACCAGATAGGATTCATCCCAGGGATGCAAGGAAGGTTCAATATATACAGATCTATCAATGTAATACACAATATCAATAGAACCAATCCCAAAACCACACAATCATTTCAATTGATGCAGAAAAGGCTTTTGACAAAGTCCAACACTCATTCATGTTCAAAGTACTACAGAAAATTGAAATAGATGGACTTTACCTCAATCTGATGAAAGCCATCTATGACAATCCAACAGCTAAAATAATTCTATTATTTATTTATTTACGATTTCAGAGATTGAACTCAGTACCCTGAGTGCTTGTCATACAAGCACTTATTCTACTGAGCTATTTTCCTAGGCCAGGCTAAAATAATTATAAATGGGGAAAAATAGAAATCTTTTACTCTCAGGTCTGGTATAAGACAAGGATGTCCTCTATCACCATACCTATTCAACGTAGTTCTGGAATCATTAGCTAGAGCCATTACGCAGGAGAGAAAAAAAAAAGAAGGAATAAGAATAGGTGAAGAAGAAGTAGTTACACTATCATTATTTGCAGAATACATGATATTCTACTTGGAAGACCAAAAAAACTTCACCAAGAAGCTACTAAAATTAATACACAAATTCAGTAGCATAGCAGGATACAAAGTCAATACTCAAAAGTCAATAACTTTCCTCTACACAGATAACAAACACACTGAGAGGAAAATTAGAGGAACAATACCTTTTTACAATAGCACCATGGAAAATGAAATACTTAGGAATTAATCTAACTAAATAAGTAAAAGATCTATTCATTGAAAATTATAGTACTCTGAAAAAAGTTCATAGAGGATTCAGAAACTGGAAAGATATTCCCTGCTTCTGGATAGGAAGAACCACCATCGTGAAGATGGCCATACTCCCACAATCATTATACAGATTTAATGCAATCACTATCAAAATACCACCAACATACCTCACAGACCTAGAGAAATCATTCCTAAAGTTTATTTGGAATCAGAAAAGGCCTAGAATAGCAAAGGCAATCTTGGGCAACAAAGACAAGGCATTACAATTCCTCATTATACACTATAATTCCTCACTTGAAATTATACTACAAAGGTATTGTGATAAAATCAGCATGATATTGGCAAAAAGTAGACCTAAGGATCAATGGAATAGACTAGAAGATGCAGAAACAACTACTAACAAACGCAGCCACCTTATCTTCAACAAACAGGCCAAACAAGCTTACTGGAAGAAAGATAGCCTCTTTAACAAATGGTGCTGGAAAGACTGGCTCTCTACATGCTGAAAACTAAAACTGGACCCAAGTCTGTCACCATGCACTAAACTAAAATAAAAAAAGATTAAAGGTCTAAACTTTAAAACAGAAACACTCAGTCTCCTGGAAGAGAAAGTAGGAGGAACTCTTAAAAACATAGGGGCAGGCAAACAGTTCATGAAGAAAAATCAAACTGCAAGGGTAATACTTGAAAGAATTAACAAATGGGACCTCCTCTTATTGAGAAGTTTCTGCACATCAAAATAAATTACCAATAAAGTGAAAAGACAACCCACAAATTTGGAAAAAATCTTGACTAATAAACGCTCAGATAAAGGCCTGCTCTCTAGAATTCATAAAGAACTAAAAAACATTATGGCCTCAAAATTTAAAGTCCCAATCCAGAAATGGGCATACAAGATGAACACATACTTCTCAGAGGAAGAAATTCTAGAAACCAATAAATACATGAAAAAAAAAAGCCATTCATGAAATGCAAATTAAAACAGCACTGAGGTACCATCTCACTCCAGAAAGAATAGTTGTCATAAAGAAATCAATCAACAACAAATGTTGGAGAGGATGTGGGGAAAAAGGAGCCCTTCTCCACTGCTGGTGGGAATGTAGACTGGTATAGCCATTATGAAAATCAGTGTGGAGACTCCTTTAAAACACATGACTGGAAATCTCATTCAATCTAATTATCCCCCTACTCGGAATTTTCATAGAGGAGAAAATGTCATATCATAGTGATATATGTGCACCTATGTTAATAGCAACACAATTTGTGATAGCCAAATCTTGGAAGCAACCAAAATGTCCATCACCTGAGGAATGGATGAAAAAGATGTGGTGTTTTTATACAATGGAGAATTACTCAGTTATAAAGAATGACAAACTCAAAGCCTTCATATATACATGGATCTTAGGGGCCAGGGAGATAGCTCAGAAGAATAAGCACTTCTCTGGCAAGCACAAGGGTCTGAGTTCAATCCCTGGTTCCAGAAAAAAAAAGTGGATGCAACTTGAAGATATATTCATAAGTGAAATAAACCAGAGTGTAAATATTGCAATCTCTCTAGTGTAAGAAAATTGAAAGGGATTAACACAAGCTTTAAATGGAAAGTGACAATTTAAGGATTAAATAATGAAGACAGGGCAAGGAGAAAAGCTAGGAAACATGGCAGAGGCAAAACCATACATTTATATACACAAGATGTTTAAGGCAATGGTTCTGAGACTCTCCATCAGGTTTATGAAGCTAGTAGTTAATTGATAGGATTCTTACCCTGACTAACTATATATTCTGATACCTGTGAACTAAGCAGCTGCACTGAAGATAGCAATGTGTAATACTAGGGCCATGCTTGGAAAGCCTGTCATTATGGTTTTCTAAATATGTACTGCTTCTAATGTTGTATCAATTATTGCTGTACTCTCTCTCAAGGAATTTTTTTAAAAAGTAATAAAAGAAAACAAGAGACAAGCAAAAAATGTCATAGCACTGTCCTGCTACAATGTTGTATATGGTTAGATTTCTAAATTTCTATTTAAAATTGTGTAATTGTTTATTTTTATTTTATTTTTTTTACATTCTATAGGAATTTAAAATTTAACATATCAATGACTATTGGAAAATATGTTTCATATTATGTCTAATGCATTTGATATTCAGACAGTGATGTTAAGCTCAAATGCCTATGTTATAGAGTAATAATATCATTAAGCTTCTCTTATGGAGGGTTAACAAGTTAAGTTTGCAGACCAAAAATTAGAGAAAAAGAAGGGCTACAAGGATAGCCAATATTTTGGTTCAAGCTCTTCATGGTCAGTGAGGACTCAAGACAAAAGAGAACCTGTACTGTAACATCATGTAACTCAGTGGTGCCCCAAATTTTCTGTTCAAGGAAATTATGGGGCCACAGAGAAAAGTGATTGACAATGTAGAGTGTGCCTAAGAAGAGTCACCTAGAGAGAAAACACTCACTCAGACTTTCACAGAGAGCAAATTGGTCAAGCAATGGCTGTGACTCATCCACATAGCTAACACTGACAAAGGATGGTACAGGGTTTCAGGGTAAATACTGAGGGGATTTGACTGACCTTGTCAGATACAAAAGTTATATTTCTTGTTACATAGGTTTTACCTTATCTTGGCCTTAACCATCCAGAAAAAAAAGTATAAAAATGAAGTACAGAAAGTAAAGCCATATTAATATGGTGAGCTGTAAAAGGCTGAAGTCAACAACTTCTGACATTGCCAGTCCTATGGATAATCCACTACTATTATGGACTACTGGGCTGTATTGGAATATGTTGCTGAATTCATGCACCTACAATATTTGAATGACAAGGGAATACCCATCTCTAACAAAACTAAACAAAAAGGGAGAATATAAATGAAGGACCATTTTATAGTAAAAAATACATACATATCTGTATATACAAAATAGGAACTACTTTCTCTTAGTTCAAAGAGAAGATATCATGTCTGGATCTTTTGCTCTTAATAACTACTATGAAGACAACAATATACAATGTATTAATTATTATAACTGTCCTACTAACCTGTTTTGAAACTGTCTCATTGCTACTTCTTTCTCAAATTAATAAAAAATAAATAAATGTTTTGAATTACACTAATAATGAAATACAAACATTCTATATGAATCAGTAGTAATAAAATTATGTTGTGATACTTAACTATCTGATATGAAAGGCCTCCAGCAGGACTTTATCATTCTCATCAGAATCTCAATGATTTATAGAGAAGTGACAGATATGGCCTTGGGAGTTTTAGAACACTAGTGATGCTCAAGTTGATTTCCTTCAATATAGCTTAAATTTTGATGAAAAAAAGATCTGCCAACAAAGAAAATCATCCAACAATTTGACTGCTGTTTGCTCATTTTTTGAAAGCTTTGTTTCAAACTATGAAACAATTTGTATACCACCCAAATACTTAGAAGTTGACAAACAACTTACATAATTTCATGGTTGTTAAACTTTCTGCAATATATGCCAAATAAATCTTCCAAATATGGTATGAAAATATATGCCCTGGTACAGGAAAAGACATTTTACACCTCAAATTTAGAAACATCTCAAAACCAAGCCACCAACTCTTTGTACAGTAAAAACCATATGACATCAGGAACCTATTTCAGAAATTAACCAAAATGTTAGGTTACAATTGATGTTACCCATTGATGTTATTTTTACCAAAAGAACACCAGTTAACCAACACAGGAATTATTTGTAATAATGAAGCAGAGATCCCTGAAAAAATGCTGTAAATTCAAAATAGAGAAATTTACAGTGAAATCTTTGGATGTCAGAAATACATAGCAATGACCTCAAAACAAAGTAGTATTGTTAATGTCAAGATAAGCCGGGTGTGGTGGCGCAGGCCTGTAATGCCAGCACTCGGGAGGCTGAGGCAGGAGGATTGTTGTGAGTTTGAGATGAGCCTGAGCTACAAAGTGAGCTTACGGCCAGTCTGAACTACATAGTGAGACCCTGTCTCAAAAAGACAAAAAAACAAAAAAAAAAAAGAAAAAGAAAAAAAAAAAAGATTACATAATAATGATAAGATTGATAGTAAAGCCAGGTATGGTGGTGTAGGTCTATAATCCTCACACTTCAAGGCTGAGTTAGGTACAAGGATCCTGTCAATTCAAGGTCAATGTGTGCTACATAGTTCAAGACTAGCTTTCACTACACAATGAGACCCTGTATAAAAAAAAAAATGAAAAAAAGATTGATAGTGAATTCTCAATATTAAAGCCAGAAATATTTTACATTTTATAACAAAATGAAAGGCAGAGTAGATATTGTTGATATGTTATGCAGAAACTATAGTGCTACTGAAAACACAAAGTATTGGCCAATGGTTATATTTTACTCAATTCTGAATTTATCAGCTGCAAATAGATGCATGATTTACAAAGAGAGTAACAGGCGCAAAATATTAAGAAGAAATTTTCTCAGAGGACTGTGCTGGACTTGACAAATGATCAATTACAACAGTGGAAGAACAATATGTATCTGCCAAAGGGAGTCTGCAAAAGAAATCTGGAGCAAACTGGTGAACAGAGAGGCAAAATATCATAAGAACTGCCTAAGAAAACAGGAAGACCAGCAAGATTTCAAGTATGTCCTACCAAAAAAGAGAGGAAAACAAAACACATATGCCATCAGTGTAAGTGACACTTGTGTATTGAACATGTGGTTTTCTCATGTGACATGGGGTATCACATGGCAGGAAACCAAAAACCACACCTGTAAAGTATTCATAATGATACCATGGGGAAAAAACAAGGCAGATCAGTAAGGCGTTTGAAAACTCACAGGAGTTACAGGTAAACAGATACTGAGCCAAATAAAATTATCAACAGGTCTACAGAGGACACTAGTTAAAAGCTAGCAGAGCTAAATAAAATGATGCAAAACTTGAATGAATTGCACAAAAAAGAATTAGAGTCTATAAAAAGCTTAAATCAGAAATTCAGGAGATGAAAAATTCTATAGAAACTATGGGCAGCAGAAATGATCAATGTGAGGACAAGGTGTCAGAATTTGAAGACAAGGTTATTGTTAGTGACTAACTATGATAGATATCTTTAAAGCAAAAGAACATGCAAAATGGATCCATGCTGGAGAATGTGAAGATTAAGGTTAGAATTAGTGAAAATTTGAGAGACAGCACAAATGCTATAGAAAAGTTTGTTTACTGAAATAATAACAAAGCATTAGAAATAGAGAAAAAGAGCTTAACATGCAGATGACAGGCATGTAGCAACCAAATAGCTATGTTCAGTGAAGAACCTTTCCATGACACATCATAGTCAAACTCCTGGAAGTCAAACACAAGAACAGAATCTTAGAAGCACAGAAAAGCAATCAATCACTGGTAAATGTAGACCTGTTAGAACTACAGCAGACTGCAGCTGGGGAGATGGCTCAATGGAATAAGCGCTTCCCTGGCAAGTACAAGGGCCTGAGTTCAATCCCAGTTCTGTAAAAAGAAAAAAAAAAAAGAACTACAGCAGACTGCTTAACACAACTTCTAAAGTCAGGAGAGCACAGAGTGAAGTGTTGTAAGCCCCACAAGAAAATTTCCAACCTAGACTAACATTTTCCAAGAGTATCATAAAAATTGATGGTGAAATAAGGTATTTCATGATAAAGAGCACTTAAAGAAATTCATGAATAGAGGGATGTGTTCTAATAGTGTTTGTAAATAGAATATCATGCCTGCATCTTGTACAACAATTAACCACTAAGAAAACAATATGCAATGTATTAATTGTTGAAATGGTCCTACTAATCTGATTTGAAAATGCCTCATTGCTATTTGTTTCTCAATAAAAAAGATGAAAAAAATAATCCGTCATCCACTCTTTATTAAATATAGACTATACTGAAATGATAAAAAACAACTGAGTCTTAAGCTTATTTTATTCCAGCTTAAGATTCTATAAAAGTGAACATGCTGAGTGTCAAAACTAGGTGAGAATTAATTTGTTTCATCCTTATTTGTTGTATGTTCTGAAAGCAAATAATTAAAATTCCAAGAAAGAATATTCCTTTTTTAAAGTACTGTAAGAAGCTTCAAAGAAAAGCTAATTAATCAATCTGTTCATAACTTTTCATTAATGATACTATCCCAACAATTTATAAAAAATAAAAATTGGTGCATACTTTTGATTATGAAATGATACAAAGAAAGCATTTAAGTGGACATCTACAATGAGAACATTGTTCCTAACGCAGTATTATATTCACTCATATTACCTAAGTAGAAAGGCAAAACAATCTGAAACCTTGTCAGTGTACATTTCTGCAATGTAAAAAAGTCAAAATTTATATTTTCTAGATAAAAAAAAAAAATATATATATATATATATATATGAAATCCATAACCATAAAAACAGCACTTCAAAACCTGTCAAGAACATCCTTGGAATAGATAATGAAGCTAACACAACAAAGGTATAATAAAGGTATAATAGAATCAATATAACAGATAACAGGCAGGGTGAGCTCCTATTATATTGAAGGGGAAAATGGATAATAAAAAGAAAATAAGGCAATAATAAGATCAAGTCAATACTCATTTAGTAACAACTCTCAGTGTGAATGGTCTCAGTTCTACAACCAAAAGACAGATACTGAAGAATGGGCCACGAAGCAAAATTCAGCGATATGCTGAATATGAGAAACACATTTAATCTAAGTAGAAACAGACGAAAGAGTGGAAACTTCCCTGTTAAAGGAACCTGTTATACAAAACCATGTATAGTTACTGTCTGTTCAGACAAAGTGGAATTCAGCCCAGAACAATCTGTCACAAAGAGAAAATTCCTAATATATATGCCCTGAATAACAGCATACCCAATTTCATAAAACAAGTACTACTGAACATAAAAGGTCAGATAAATATAAACATAATTATACTTCCTGGCACAGACCGCTTCCTGAGGAGATTCCCTTCTTCCTTCAGGTTCATGCAGGGAGTAGGGGCCAGGCCACTATCTCAGCCGGCTGCCACCATCACCTTGCTCTCATCCCTTGCCATGGTGGAAGACCTATCCGCGGCCACGTTCTACACTGAAGATGACTGTCCTGTATGTCAGGAGATGCTCACGATGCCTTTGCAGCTTGCAGCCTGTCAGCATGAGTTCTGTAGAAAAATGTTTACTGACCAAAATGAAAGAAAGTGGAATGCATTGTCCCTTGTGTTATGGAAACGTGACCGGAAGAGACAGAGGCCGTCCAGAACAGGCCTTAGATCTTGGAAACATCATGCAGAAGTATTCTGGTAGCTGCAGATGTTATGCAAAACAGATTAAGTCCTGTCCCATGAGACATCATTACAGATCTTGTAAGAAGTATCAGGATGAGGATGGTGTTTTTCTATCATTTCAAACTTTGAGATTTCTCAGATTTCTATAGGGAACAATAATAGACATAGAACCTCCACATCTGATAATGCAGATGCTTACCAAGAGAATGCAAGCTCTGGATCGGCCTACCCTTGTATGTCCCTTTCAGGAGTCTAATTTTACCAGATTGGATCACTGTAATAGTAAGCACCTATTTAAGAGTGTTCCTCTGACATGTCCTATTTTTGTGTCTCTTCTTTGGGGAGATCCTAGCCAGATTACTAGGAATTTATTTGGTCATCTAAATCAAAGACAACAGTTTGATTATGGAGAATTTGTGAATCTTCAGCTAGATGAAGAAACCAAGTATCTTCAACTGCTGTTGAATCTTTTCAAGTAAACGTCTGAAGTCTATACATAGCTTGAAGGGAAATTATCTGAAGTAATCGCTTCAGGACTTGATGTGTATATTAATAAAAGTACTTCAGGCTATTTAAGTTTTCTAATTAAATAACTAAAGGTTGGCCACCTAAAATTTTTATTTCATCCTCAGGACAAGTTAAAAAAAATGAAAGTTACACTGCTACTTTAAAAGCATGAAAAAGATTATATTTCACTAATGTGGTAAAAAGAGAATCCCTCTTACACTTCACCTCTTGGTATTACATATGATTGGATTTTTCACTACTATGTTGCTTTTGAAATTTGGTTCAGTTCCTCACATTTAGTTTTTTGTGCATGAGGAAAGCAGTAGCAAATTCTGAAAGATGCAATTGTTGTAAACCTAACAAATAGGAGTTATCAGAATTGCAGAATGGAAATTTAAAGTGCTAACTGGAGTAGTACCAAAGAAGTTTTTAAAAATATATTCTAGCTGAAGAATGCAACTATGAAAAAATTCTATTTATGTAATGGTAAGTATTTTTGAAAACTAGTGAGATTTTCTTTAGCAATTAAACTTTGAAAAGTGTAAGGTCATTGCAAGGAATTTTTTGCTATTAGCATGAAATATTTGGACAAAAATGTATTTCTTTGGTGAGCAACAGGTCATTTTAATCTTATTTCTTTGAATAATTTATATTTTCAATATATCCCACGTTATATTGCAGTTTTTTGCCCTCAAAACACTGAACAGCCAGTGTTTCTCAATAGCTAAGATCAAACTTACAGTAGAAACTTTCAGGTGATCATATATTATGTGGATAAACTTAAATAAGATGTTTAAATGCATTCAAAGCTAAAGATATGCATGCATACATCTTTGTATATATATATATATATATATATATATATAGATATAGATATAGATATAGATATATAAAACATATATATATATCACATACATATATTTGCATGCAATTTGTCAGGTTATATACAGAATTTCTATTCAAGATTTTTAAAATAGAAAAGTAATATAGAATTGAAACATCTATCTGATTTGATTACAAGTTTATGTCACTGAATTTTTAAAATATAATAAATGTTAAATGGAGTAGTTGGCTGCTATTAATTACATCTTAAAACTTGAATTTACAAAGAATTACCTGTATATGGTCCTCATTTGTTACTCTCAAAAATAATGTGGTAAATTTCTACCAGGCACTGTTTCACTATAGTTTAGTCAAAATGAGATTTGTTTTTAGTATGCAGTAATAGAAATCCTAAAATGTCTTGTGGAATGGCTAAATTATGGAATAAATGATAAAGAAGGATGGATTTGCTAACATTCCACACTAATATAAAATGTTTATGCTTCCTTTAAAATAAATAAAAAATTAAAAATCTCAGAAGTAATTTGTTGCTAATATATATTACATAAAAAGATATATTTTGGTTCTTATGTATTTTTTTAGGGAAGGGCCTACAGGGTGTTCAGGCTCTACTACTAGATCAGACTTGTAGTGATCTGCCTGTTTACAGCCTCTCAAGAGCTGGGATTATAGGCAGGTGCCACCACACTCAGTCTTTAAAACCCTTGTTGAAGGGTTTTAAAATGAATTATTTGATTTAGCATTTGTTCCATTTTAAAAATTCAGTGACATAAAATTGTAATCAAATCAGATAGATGTTTCAATTTTATATTGCTTTTACATTTTAACAATCTTTAGGGGCCAGGGAGATAGCTCAGTAGAATAAGCACTTCCCTGGCGAGTGCAAGCGTTTGCGTTCAATCCCTCGTTCCTCCAAAAAGAAAGAAAAGAAAGAAAAAAAATCTTTAATAGAAATTCTTTATATAACCTGGCAAATTGCATTCATTTTTAAATCAAGTTTTAAAAAAAGTTAATTTTGAGAAAAGAAAAGCAGTCATAATGGAGGACTTCAATACCCCACAGTTTCAAATAAATACACAAAAAATCAACTAAGAAATATCAGTTGAATAAAATCTTCAAACAAATGGACATGGAGCCTCCAAACAATGCGTAGAGGGTCTCACCAAACAGCATATGATCTTCTCAGTAGCACATAGAACCCTTTGCAAAGTAAACCAAGTACTACTGGCCACTAAAGCATATGTAAGAAAATATAAAAGAAGCCTGAGAGAAAGTTTTCCCTCCATGTGACTCTCCTTAGGCACACTATACATCATCAGTCACATTCCTCTGTGGCCCCATATTCTCCTTGACTCATCCACAAGGCTGACACTGACAAGGGATCCACAAAGAGCCGTACAGGGTTACAGGATAAACCCTGAGGGTACCTGACTGACCTTATCTGATACAAAAGTTACATTTTAGGTCTTGCTTTAACTTGGTCTTAACCATCTAGCAGAAAAGTATAATAATGGAGTTATATAAAGTAAAGTTATATTAATATAATGATCTGTGAATGGCTCAAGTCAACAACTTCTGGGGATAATCCACTTCTAATGTGGATTGCTGATCTGTGTTGGATTGTTATATATATATATATATATATATATATATATATATATATATAGCCGTCCATGTTGTGAAAATCTGTAACATATGTATTGTTGTATGTTACCCTGTTTGTGTCATTTGTTCTCTTTGTTTTTCTTCTATTATTTACTCTTCAAATTAAAATACAAATAAATAAACTTTTAAAAAATATAAAAGAACTGTCTCAGTTCATTTTCTCTTATTGCTGAGATAAAATACCCTGATACCCAAAATTAAGGAAGGAAAGGTTTATTTAGCTCATGGTTTGTGAAGGTTTCATTCTGAACTCAGCTGGCTCCAAGGCAGGGTGGTGTGGCACGGGGGCAACAGTTCAAGGTGGCAGAAGACAGCAAAAGTGAAAAGAGCAAAAGGGGCAGGGCAAGCCTCTCTTCCTTCCTTCTAGGCAGACTACTGCTCCTGGGTGGGTGTAGCACTCACACCACCTCCCCCGCCTTCCTCTTTCACAGGTTGAGGTTATTTACAAAGTGAGGACCCTGTTCCCCTGCTGAGCCACTTAATTAAACATCTAAACTTCTCAAGTTGAACAATGTATCAACCATAACAAGAACTGAAATTACAACATGCATGCTATCAGATCATAGGACCATGAAACTAGAAATCTACAAAAGAAGAAACAGAAAGTATGGAAATGCTTGGAAACAAAATACCTTCTTTTTTTAACATATTAGTGTTTTAGTTTTTATTTATTGATGCAGGGTCTAGATACACAACTTAGACTCATAGCAATCCTCCTGTTTCAGCCTTCCCAGTGCTGGGATTACAGACACACACCACCATCCCCAGTTCTGGGCCAGCATGGTGTGCCTAGTGTTCTGGGGGCTGGCTCAACATGGGGTGTTGGGCATGGAACCTAAGTCCTTGTGCTTTCTGGGCAGGTGCTTAGACCACTGAACTATTTCACCAGCCCAACAATACCTTCTTAAATAAATAATGGCTTACAGAAAAAAATTAACGAAGAAACAGGATGGTTTCTAGAACTTAACACTGATGCCAGTACAACACATCAGAATTTATGGGACACAAAGAAAGCCATCTTGATCCTAAAGTTTATAGCTGCTAATACATTTAAAAAAAACAACAGAGTGAACCCAAGTAAATACAGTGGTACCATGGTTCATGAATACATTTGTTTGCCAACAAGTTGATTCCAAAACAGAATCAAGGAAGGCGGGGGAGGTGGTGTGAGTGCTACACTGTTTGAAATTTCTGCATCAGGTGACAAGAACTTGGCCATCTTTCCTACACAGACACAAACATGACCATGTTTTCCACAATTGTGGCATGAATTAACTTCATGAACTGAGGTACCACTGTAAACTAATAATTCACCTCAAGTTCCTAGAAAACAAAAAAATCTGAACCCAAAGCTAATAGAAGGAAAAAAAAATTATAAACATCAAAGCTGAAGTCAATGAAATTGAGACCAAAAAAAAAAAAAAAAAAACAAAAACAGTTCCAAGGGCCAATGAACAATGAACTTGTTCTTGAAAGAATAAACCAAAATAGACAAAGTCTTAGTCATTCTAACCAAAACAAAGGAAAAGAACCAAGCCAATTCAATTTGAAATACAAAAGCTAAAATCACAATGGACACTCACAAAATAAAAAGATTAACAGTTATTTTGCAAATCTGTATTCAGCAAATTGGAGAATTGAGAAGTGGATAGAAGTAGTACATATGAGTTATCAAAATTGAACCAAGAAGATTTAAAAATTTTGAGTGATACAATGAAAGGCAAAGACATGAAGCAGCAATAAAAACCTTACCAATTAAGAAAAGCCCAAGTTGAGATTGATTCATTGGTGGTTCTCCAAAAACTTCTGGGAAAATCTAACACCTATACTTTTTAAGCTTTTTAATGAAATTGAAAAAGAAGGACTACTCCAAAAGTCATTCCTGGAAATTAGCATGATTCCCAAGATAGGCAAGGGTCCAAAAGAAAAAGAATTAGAGGCCAATCACTTTAAAATATAATGTACATGAAAAATCTTCAACAAGGTACTGGAAAACTGAGTGCAAAAATTAATAAAGTATCTATATCTACACCAAGTAGGCTTTATCCCAGGGATGCAAGAATGGTTTAACATACAGAAATCAATAAATGTAATGCATCACGTAACAGAAGCAAGGACGAAAATCACATGATCATCTTAATAGAAGCAAAAAAAGTCTGTGACAAAGTCCAACATCCTTTAATGTTAAAAACATTGAATAAAATAGGAACAGAAGGATCTTAACTCACTTTGATAAAGACCATTATGACAAGCCTACTGTCCATGTCATATTAAATGTGGAAAAACTGAAGCTGTTTCCTCTAAAATCAGGAAAACAAAAGGATGTCCCTTATGACCACTGCTTTTTAACACAGTACTTGAAACAGCAAGAACAATTATGGAAAAAGAAAATGGATACACATAGGAAAGAAAGAAATCAAATTTTCACTGGTTTGCAAATGACATGATCCTTTACATAGAAGACCCCCCACCTAATCTTAGAATTCTAAGACTCTTGGAATTAATAACCAAATTTGATGATATAGTAGGATACAAAATCAACCCACAAAACTCAAAAGTGTTTCTGTATACCAATAATGCACAGACTGAGAAATTAGGAAAAAAGTACCATTCAGAATAGCACTAAGAAAATTTGAATACATCGGAATAAACCTAATTAAGGAAGTGAAAGACTTCTACAATCGAAACAGTAGTGTTCTGAAAAAGGAAATTAAAGAGAACCCCAGAAAGTGGAATAATATCTCATGTTCCTGAATATGCAGAACAAATATAATCAACTGGCATAATTCCAAAATTAGAATATGGATTTAATGCAAAGTGAATCCAAATTTCAACAGCATTCACAGAACTAGACCATCCTAAAATTCATATTGAAGCATAAGAAACTCAGAGTAGCAACAACAATCTAGGATAACTAGGAAACAGGGAGTTGCCACATTCTTGGACTTGAAGTTATATCACAAAGCTACAATGTTAAAAATAGCATGGTCCTGGTGGAAAAACATGTGAGAATCAGAATAGAAGTACAGAAAAAGAAATAAACCAAGTGCATTTAACTATTTGATCTTTGGTAAAAGGGTTAAAAACACACAGTGGTGGAGAGATGGCCTTTTAATAAATGACAATGGGTTAACTGGCTATCTAAGGCTAGATGCAGAAGACTGAATCTAGAACCCTATCTCTCAATATACTAACTAAAATAAAAATGGATCCAAAAGCTCAAACACTTAACCTGGTGGAAGATACAATAGGTAAAACTTGTAAAGTTATAGATGTAGGCCAGGACTTTCTGAGAAGACCCTTGATATAGTACCAAGAATCAACAAATGGGAGCACACCAAATGAAAGGGATTTTAAAGCAAAACAACAAACAGAATGAAGAGATAACCTATAGAAAGGGATAAAAATCTTTACAGTTATTTCCTAGAGAGAGAATTAATATAGAGAGTATGTAAAGAACTTGTAAAAATTCCACTCTTCAAATAATAGACACAAATAATGGGAAGTGAAATGAACAGTCACTTCACAGAAGAAGTACAAGTGGCCAGTAAATACATGAAGAAATTTTCATCACTGACCACTAGAGAAATGTGAATTAAAACTTCTGATATTTTAGCATATCTCACACAGAATGACCATCATCAAGAAATCAAATAATAGCAAATGCAGAAAAAAATGAACCTTTCCCTTCCCTTGGAGCAAATGAAAACTAGTACAACTAGCATGAAAAACAAATTGGAGATGCCTCAAAAAGTCAGACAAAAAATTTCATTTAATCCAGCTATTCCACTTCTAAGAATCTTCCTAGAAAAGCTAAGGACATCATATTGCAATAATACATGCATATCTATATTTATAGTAGCATAATTTATAAGAGAAAATATGGAATTTACACACAGTGGCGTGTTATAGCACCATAAAACAAGCCCATTATTTGCAGGATAATGGATATAGTTGAAGATCATAATGTGAAATAAACCAAACACATAAACGTAAATAATGCACTTTTCCAAAAAAAATTTGAAATCATTTATTTATTTATTTGGTCCAGGTCTTGTCACACAGCTTGACTTTGTAATGATTCTCCTGTCTCAGCCTCCCCAGCTCTGGGATTGCAGGTGTGTACCACCACACTTAGTGAACACCCAGGGTTCCAGGGCCAGATCAGTATGTGGTACTAGAGATCAAACCTGGGTTCTTGTGCTTGCCAGGCAGGTGCTTAGACCAGAGAGCTATCTCCCCAGCCCTGCATGGTTTCTCTTATATGAGAAATACAAATTATTAAAAAAATGATTAATACAATATAGATAAAAGGAAGTAAGAAAATAGATCTTTCTCAAATGGGAAAGAGATCAAGAGATGGAGGCAAGGAGGGACAGGGGATTAGAAAAACAAATTAACACATGTTTGAACATATACTGACTCCATGAAAGGAATATAAACATTATGTCCTGCAAACATGTACTAATTTTAAATAACACAAGAATTCACCATGAAAGTTTAGCAAGATTCAGTTACATGTACTATTCACATAGCTACCATCATGTAAGATTACATTGCATGCAAAGAACTATGAGCCTCTCTAGTTTCATAAGGAAAGACCATCAGCAAGGGACACATAGTGGAAAATTTTCATGTCCCTATAATAACAGTGCTCTTTGAAATGATTATTAATATAGAAACTATCAGCAAAAAGAAAACATCAAGGAAAACTAAGTGAGAACTGGTAGAAGTCCAGTGAGTGAAATAAAAGGCTCACTCGAATGGCTTAAAATCAGCTGAAGGGTGATACAGCCATTGATCTTGAAGACTGACCAACAAAATTTTCTATTTTGGTCAATAGAGAAAATCCAGAAAAGAAAAGCCAGGGAATTTGTGGCTAATATTAAACATGTTATTTGCATTAGTAGGATACAAGAAGGAAATGAGGAATAGTATGTACAAAAAAAAGATTTTCAAGCAAGGGCTGAAAACTTGCTAGCAAAGACATTCACATATAGATTCAAGAACTGCAGCAACCTCCAAAGAAATCCTAGTGTAGGGCTGGGGAGATAGTTCAGTAGAATAAGCGCTTGCCTGTCAAGCACAAGGCCCTGAGTTCAATCCTTGGTTCCACAAAAAAAAAGAAATATAAAAGATTTTTGGGCCAGGGACATGGCTCAGTGGAATAAGTGCTTCCCTGGCAAGCACAGGGGCCTGAGTTCAATCTCCAGTTCCATCAAAGAAAAAAAACAAAAAACAAAAAACAAGAAATCCCAGTGTAGACATATCACAAACTTGTGAAACTAGATGAAAAAGTCTAGTGAACACATGGTAAAATGATGTATTTAGTATATGAAGGAGAAATATTCAAATGGATGGGAATTTCTAACTAGGAATCATGAAAGCCAGAAAGAAATCTTTAAAAATTATCAACCAAAATTGTATATCCAGTGACAATGTCCTTTGGGAATTGTAGGGAGAGGCTGAAATTGGAAATTTGTCATATGTTTGAAGGCAACACAAGGCCAAAGCTCCCAAAGCAGCCAAGCTACCTGTATTGAGGGGAAAAAAAAAATCCTGCCTGAACAATTTCAGTCATTAGTTGGTAGGCAGCCTTGTGTCTCCTGTTACCATCTTTGCAAAAGAAAGTATAAATAAATGCCCCTACTGTGTTCAGTTGTTCTCCTCCCACCAGGAGAGAAGACCTCCACCTGACCCCAACTTTGTCTCTTGTCCATATTTTTCTCATCCTGCCACACTTTTCCCTGAGGTTAAGTGAGAGCCCTAATGAATCATAACAAGGAACAAAAGTGAAATAATCATATTCTAAAGTAAAAGAAATAATTCCTATTGATAGAAGAGATTGCTCCAAAATGATTGGCCAAAAAGAGATGTGATTCAAGGGCGAAACATTAAATATAAATGAGAAAAACATTAGAAATAGTAACTATGCAAATAATAGAATAATTTTTTTCTGGGTTTCAAAAATGTGATTTAATGATTAAAACCAACTATAACACTATTTGTTGTGGTTTTCAGTGTATATGATACACATTGATGCATTGTTAATTTTTTTAATGTATTTTGGCACAGGGTCTCACTAAGCTTCTTAGACTCATAGTGATACTTCTATTTTCAACCTCCCCAGCTCAGATATTACAGATGTGTGTCATATACCCTGACTTGGTGGCTGGCTCAGCATGCCAGGGGGCAGGGCTGGCTTGGCATGTGGTGCTGGGGATCAAACCCTATCCCTGTGTTTGCCTAAGCAGGCACTAAGTTCACCAAGCTATCTCACTGGCCCTATTAATTATTTTTATTCAGCACTTCTGACATAAAATGTGTTGTTTTTCTACATCAGAAACCAGTCATTCAACTCTTTGGACATCAGCTGGATGTCCCACAATTCATTTTTATTCTGATATAAAATACTAAGAGTTTAGCATCAGAACTCACAGAGCCTAGTCCCACAAAATTGCCCCACTTTGGGGCTGGGGAGATGGCTCATGGAATAAGCGCTTCCCTGGCAAGCGTGAGGGCCTGAGTTCAATCCCCAGTTCCGAAAAAAACATAATAATAATTGCCCAACTCTGTATAACTACTGTAAGTATCTGGCCCATTGCATTTCTGACTAAATGGGGCTAAATTTGGAATCTCAGCTGCTTAAATATGTAGCGCAAGGGCTCCCAAGCACATGGACTGCACCCCATTTGCGTGCATGCACTTGCCAACTGTGAAGTTCTCTCTTGCCTTTTGTTTAGGTTTCTATAGGGGCTCCACCCCTTAGGCAACACTGAGGAAGTCTTTGACCACTGGTGGTTCACCTTATCTCTCTATCTTCCCTGAGGGTGTAGCAGAGCTGAAAGGTCTTGGCTAAGCAGGTGGTTTGTTCCACCAACCCCTAGGCCCTTTGCTGGAGCTCACCAAGAGTCACCAGTGTCACCAGTGTAGCATTAACTCAGGAGCAGCTGAACGGAGCTCACTATAGATAACAAAAGTTATTCCTTTCATAGATATTATTCTGGAAATTATAGAATTTTAGGAGTTTTATTCCTGAGAAGGGAGACCAAATTGTGTGTGTGTGTGTGTGTGTGTGTATATATATATATATATATTCATATATATATATATAGAGAGAGAATATATTATAATATGTATTTATAATATTATAATATATAATATTATGCATATTTATAATATATATATTTTAGGAATAAAACTCCTAATACATATAGATATAGATATATATTACTTCAATTGCTGTCAGAAAATATGAAGAACTGGTTGTTGAAAAACCACATATTTGGTGTCATAAATGTTCAGAGTAAAACCAATAGAACTAAAGGAAATTACATGGCAATTAAGATTTTTAATTTAATTAGAAATGCAGAATTTTGACTCTAAGTCAACAATGAAAAGTTAACTATGTATAGTGTAATCCCTCGAGCACCACTTTTCAGACTTTACAACTGTAGTCTTCCAAAGAAACAAACAAGGGAAGGCTTTCTTCTTCTTCCCCTTCTTCACTCTAGCCAGGCTAAAAGTCTATTGGTCAGTGTATCTTAAATTTGCAGCCTATATGTCAATCATATACCCAGAAATGTGTAATTCTAACTCTATTAAGTTTTAAGTTTTGACTGTTTTTATAACAATCTGTCCCTACTGAATGCTAAGTGATGCAGATTTTGATACCAGAGAAATGAGGCCACCACTGTGACTGACTGTGCATTGCTGTATGACTTATATCAGTTGGGCACTGATTGATAGGACAAGTTTAGAAAGGTTTGGGGATGTGGCTGGAGAAGCCCTAGGATCCTGGGAGCCAAAGCTCTTATTAGTTTTTGGTGACAGCTCAGAAAGCCAGAATTCTGATAAAATTGGAGAATGTGAAGGCGAGGTCCAGGATGTTTCAGCTGAGAACAAAGACTCCATTGATATTTGGACGAGTCCATGTGTGTTATGTTCTGGTAGAAAGTTTATCTGCATTTTGCTCACGTTCTGAGACTTTGCCACACACTGAAACTAATGGTGGTAGGCTAATAGGATGGTAGAAATTTCAGTGTAGCCTAACAGGCTGTGCTTGGAGTTTTCAACTAGTACTTCATTGCGTATCAAGAGCAAATGGCACAAGGGAGTGACTTAAAAATGTTGAGTTTCACCAGACTGGAAACAGCTCCAGTAAACTTGGAGCTTATATTTGGAGAAGAGGGGAGAGACAGATTGCTGAAAGATTACACTAAAAAGAAGCCAAGTAGTTTACCAGAGGACAATAGGAATGATGCCTTGAGGGCATATCAGGGACAAGCAAGGCTCCATCCTCCACAGGGTTAAAATTGAAGTCAAAGTGTTTTTTAAGAAGCCCCCATGGCACATGCTGAAAAGGTGTCAGCACCCTGCTGACCAGGAATCTGTTCCCAGGAATTTGCTTAAGAGTGCTTAATTATATAGTCACTCAGACACCTCTGCAACTTAACTCAAGGAGGCCTGGGTACTGCTGGAGTTGGCAGCAAACTTTGGCCTCATCCACATGGTGCTGGTTTTACAGATACACAGATCACAAGAGTTATGGGGCCAAGAAAGCTCTCATGTAGATTTCAGAAAAAGCCCTGGGATGTCAGGCAGTGTACACTTGAGAGAAAAGTTCCTGCAGCTTTGGGAACGAGCCAGAAGGATTAGGGAGAATCTAGGAAGCTGAAGAAGCAGGAAATATGAGATGCGTGAGGAGAGCTAAAGGAATGAGCAAAGCTTTTCCAAGAATCCATACTGCCACCAGCTATAACTTCTAAAAGCTTTGAATTGCTTTTTACTATGAATTAAAATAAATTCTTGGACTTAATTAGAAGTAACCAGTAGAGAATTCAATTAATTCTCTAGTTTAAAAAAAAATTTTTTTTAATTTTATTGAAGTACAAATATCAATGAGACAGTTTTAAGATACTTTGACAATATGAATTCGATAAATTAATACATTGCAAACTGTTTTCATAATGTTTTGGTATCATAGAAGGTGCATACATAATATTATACTTACAGACATTATTATAGCATATGTCTCAACAGTAAATTAAGAGTGTAGTTTTTTGCGTATCTTATTTTTTATGCCTGAATTACATCAAAGATTCAATAATTAATACTTTCTACCTTGTTATTTTCCTAGTGGTTGTCCATAGTACTAGAAGCCGACATAATATCCTGTCCAACCACCATTAGTGCATATCTTGCCTCTCATAGAATTATGTAGAAGCACGGTGTTATCTATCCCAACTGTACTGTCCATACACACACCTCATGATTCTTCCTTTCTATACCCCTTCCTTTGTCTGCACCTGTCAAAGATGGGCACTCCATTGTCATTCAACTAATATAGGTGCCTGAACTCAATGACACAATCCAACACAGTCCAGCATTCCACAATAGTGAGTTATCTGAAGAAGTTGTTGATCATAGCCATTTACAGCTCAACTTATTATTGTGGCCCTATGGTGTATACCTCATTTTTAAGCTTTTCTGCTGGATGGTTAAGACCTAGATAGAGCAAGACCTATATACTAACACATGTACCTTTTGTTTCTTATGAGGTCAATGAAGTCCCCTTTGGGTTTATCTTGTAGTCCTGTACCTTATTCTATAGATTCTTTGTCTGTGTCATCCATGTGGATGAGTCACAGCCAATTCTTGACCAGTTTGCTCTCTGTGAGAGCCTGAGAGAAAGTTTTCTCTCCATGTGACTCTCCCCAGGCACACTATAGAACTTCGATCTCTTTCCTCTGTGGCTCCATAATCTCCTTGTTCAGAAAATTTGGAGCTCAATTGAGTTTCATGATGTTGCAGTACAGGTTCTCCTATGTCCTGAGTCTTCACCGACCTTGGAAGGCTAGGGCCAAAATGTTGGCTAGCCTTGTGGCTCTTCTATTTCTCCAATTTTGATCTGTGAACTTAGGTTGTTAACCATCCAGAAGAAAAGCTGTTTAGTATCCTGCAGCATATGCCTTGCACTTTGCCTTATCTGACTCAATTGCTTTTAGTTGTTGTCGTACAATTCCATTTGTATTTCTTCTTTTCACTTCTTATACTAAGGAGACTATACGATATTTACACTTGTATCAGGTTTATTTCACTTATGAGTATATGTTCAAGTGGCATCCACTTCAATATAAATGCTTCAAGGTTATCATTCCTAATAGCTGAGTAGTACTCCATTATATAGAAATACCACATCTTTTTCAACCATTCCTCATGTGATGGACATCTTGGTTGTTTCCAAGATTTTGCTATCACAAATTGTGCTGCTATAAACATAGGTACACATATATCACTAATTCTCTAGTTTTTGAAAATGTGTTCTCCAGCTATCCAGAAAGAAGAACAAATGTATGTGTGTGTGTTCTTCAGGGGAGGCAGCTGGCAGTCATCAACTATCCATTTCTCTCTATAACAAAGCCTCACCAGTTTTATTAGCACAACAGTATAATTCCTGATTTCTTCTTAGAGGAACCTGTGGCAGCTGGTAATTTAAATCAGAGAGAAGTAGAGAAAGCAGCTTCCTGAGAGGTGGAAGTGAGAAGCAGGTGAGCTTCTGTCAGGCCTTTGGGTGTGCTTTCATGTCCTGCAGCTTATTCCTCACTGGCAGCTCTCCAGACGTTTGATCTTTCTAGAGACCTCCAGACAGCCTGGCCTTTCCTGTAACCCTGTCCAGTAGGACCTTGCACCATGACATGGGTGGAAGAGCATAGATGAAATAATGGGAAGATTTTCGACTAAAGTCTGCTTCTGATGTGAGCCACTTGTATTAGGGCCCAATTATTTTATCTCCAAGTCTCTGTTTCTGCATTTGTACATTGGAGATAATACCCTATTTGCATCAAAGTTGTAAATAATAAATAAGAGAACTAAACAGAGTACATAGTTCTAGTATTATTTTCCTTCTCACTTTTGTTTCCCAAGGTATCTTTGGATATCAAGAGTGACTAATTCTTCTTAGAATAGCAAGAATTCTTCTAATTCCTAAATGTGCATGGATACCTGAAATTCACATAAATTTCCAGGTAGAAGATGTAGGTATAGAAATAGATCAACATTCCACAAGTACCCTTTATTATGAGCACATTGCCTACAAGCCATGTAACCTTGGATGAATTCTGTCCTCTCAATTCTACTTTCCTCATCTGTAATGTTTCCCACTCCAGAAATAGCAGATAATCTATGCAGAGTGCTTAGCACACTGCTGGGTACAAAGTGGTCAGTTACACATGTTAGTGAGAACGATGAAAGGAACTTTGGAAATCCCACACTCCTAGAAAGGATAAGAGAACACTGAAATGGTACCAACTGACAGCCTTTAAAGCCACATGAAACTCACCTGTCTTCTACGTCCTCATATGGTGGAAGGTGAGGGAACTTGCCAAGCTTCTTTGTAAAGGCATTATTAATCCCATCCATAGGGCTGCTCCTTCCTTAACCTCATCACCTCCCAAAGTCTCTGGCTACTTCTTACTAGTGTCACCTTTGGGCTAGGATTCCAACACTTAAAGTTTGGGAGGTCCCAGACTCCTACATCCTATCTGAAATCATCATAGCATTAGGGCATTTAGAAGCTTGTATAGGGGAATCTTTGCCTTCAGCCTTTGCCAAACTTGTCACTTGTGTTGAAGCATTCCTGTTGTAGGACAAACACGATCCTGTCACAGTACCAGATAGCCATGCTATCATGGCAGCCTAGTACAACCAAGTCAAACACGATCCTGTCACAGTCCCAGATAGCCATGCTATCATGGCAGCCTAGTACAACCAGGTCTCCTCCCATGGCAGTGGGCATCTATGTTGATGCACCAGGGAGAGGAGGGAGAGCAGCATGAACTGGATATAGAGCCCAGAGCTTTTGATTGCCAGAAGAGCAGCATAATCAGTCACTCTGCATTAAGCACACGTGTCACGTCATCATGACTAACTCTCAGTGGGGGAGCAAATGAATGTGCTCTGCGGTCAAAGAGCTGAGACCTGGAAATGCCAGTGAGCAACGACACCACCACGAAGACAGACACAAAGGCAGGCCCTGAGCACAAAATGCCACTTCACCATCGTGCTGAGAAAGCATCTGCTTGTGCTTCCTCAGCTTTAATGCCACAGTCAACAGAGAAGACCCCTGACGAGCATGTCTGCCCACCCTCACGCGAGCAGCTCTGCAGCAGTGGATGCCACCCAGCTATCCTCTAATTCAGCTTAATTCTATCACCACTTACCTGGAGATGGCCTCAGATCCCCCAGGTTGAAGGCACAGTCCTCTGTAGATGCCAGTTGCAAGCCCCAGGGAGTTTTCTCTGTACTTTTCCCTGGTTGGCTGTCAGTCAGAGTCCTCATACTCCCCTCTGTGGGTTCAACTTGTTTGCTTAAGCAGCTGTAGGACACGAGGAAGCACAGCTACTGGTTTATTGTACTGGATATCATGAAGGACAAACACAGAGACACACAGGCCGAAATGCAGGGAGAGGCTGCAGAGTTCCCCGGCCTCTCCTACATGCCATCCTCCTGGCACCTGCATTGCTCAGCTATTGGAAGCTCCCTGAGCCCTGCCCTTCTAGACTTGCATGGAAGTTCCTTTGTGTGGGCAGAACTGAGGCAGGGACAACTGTGTCAAAATGTCACTGGGCACTTTGGGTGTGGTCTAGTGCTCATGGGCTGTTGTGGAACCCAGTGAGGTCTGTCTGCACCAGAGTTCTCCTGGCCTTTTCATGTGCTCCTGTTTCCTCCAGGGTGTGAGGTAGGCCCCTCTGGAGTGAAGAGGGTCTTGTGATCTACTTAGGGCCAGCTAAAGATAGGAAGGCAGTGGAGCAGGGAAGGGGAGGTGAGTTTTTGGGACCTGCTTTAGGAAAGAAAAATTCTAGTTTCTATGGCATGCCTCAGGGATGGAGTTATAAGCCAAGATCTATGACAGAAACTAAAATGAATGTCACGTCAGAACCACAACATGACTCCGATGCCCTCAAAATGCATTCTCTATGTGAGATGTTAGGATTCATGGTGCTTTCTAATTCCAGAAAATTTAAAACAAGACATGACTCTGTGTGTGTGTGCATGTGTGCATGCGTGCGTGCGTGTGTGTGTGTGTGTGTGTGTGTGTGTGCATACATGTGTGTAATGTGGTATTTAGAGATAGAGTTTTCCAGGAACTAATGACCAGATAATGATAGGTTGGGAATCCGTGGACTTGCAACCTGAAATAATGTTCTTAGCTCAAATGAAAACCTGTGTATGGTTGACAGTAATAGCAAAGAAATATTTCATATATAACTTTTGATGCTGAGATTCTAGTAAGAAGCTTTAGATAACATGTTCATGTATTCATGAGCTCAAACTCCCATAAAAGCATTACAGGAATTGTTTTTTTTAGGCAACAGTATTTGTTTTTGTTTTGAGACAGAGTCTTGCTATTTAGTTCAGCCAGGCCTTGAACTCACCTATGTAGTCCAGGCTGGCTTGATTTCATGGCATTCCTTCTGCCTCAGCCTTCTAAGCGCTCGGATTACGGGTGTGTGCCTGCAACAGTTTTTATGCCCCCAGATGGATGATTCCTGTGCTGCTCTATGGGTTGGTCTTTGTGAATATCTTCCTTAAAGCAAATACATAGTTTCTCTAAACTGGTGCTCAGGATCACCTATTGGGAACAGCAGGCATCTCTGTACTTTGGTGTGAACTGGGCTGCAGAGGAACATGCATAGGCGAAGTCCTGGGAACTAGAAAATGGAAGTGAAAAGGGTCAATTCCATTGCCTTGTAATTCCTGCACTTTGTTTTAAAATTTTTTTTTTATGTATTTAGTACAGGGTCTCACTCCACAAATTGGACTCATCTTGAGCACCACCATGCCCAGTCTCAATTGCTGTCTCAGTGTGCCCTGAGAGTGGGGCTGGCAGAATATGTCAGCGATTGAACCCTGGCCCCTGCATCTCCCTAAGCAGGTGCTTTAGTTAGCTGAGCTATCTGGCTGGCCAATTCTTGCACTTTAACTCTACTAATTTACTCTATATGCCTGTTTCCTTCACTTGCAACTTTGGCTGCTTGTGCTTCTGGTGTTCTGGCCTACACATGACTACGTGGTCCTCTCTTCCCTCAGGATGGTCTGCACTCTTGAGACTTCATTCACACTTCTAGCTGTAAGCCTAGGCTCCTTTAGTTGTTTCCTTTGGCCTTCTGGATTTTTCTCTGTCTCAAGAATGAGGGAAATTGGACACATTATCAAAATGTGTTTATACTTGTCATATCCCCTGGAGTCATGGAGTGTTTAGAACTAAGTGTAAGCCAGATTTCTGCTTCATAAAGTGTAGGGGCCCATGAAAGAGTGCTGCTCCTATCCTAACAAGAAGCTGCAATTGTGTGAAATGAGAAACCTGTTTTTCCTGAGTCCTCTGGAGTATAGGAAGCAGACAAACAAGAAAGTTAAACCAAAATCAGGGATCCCCTTTAGGAGATGGGGTGCACAGGCCAGACCAAATTGTTAAAACCAGTAGGACGGAAACGGCTATTATCTGTGTGGAAGGATCAATGTGGCTATAGTTTAAAAACTCCCTGGAGCTCGTGTGTGGACTGGCGCATCACTCCCAGGGCTGGAGCCTCAAGCAATGAGAAGTCACATTCAGGGGCCACTCTTTGGTTTGGGGTCCATCTAGGAGGGTGGGAAACAGCACAGGAACCTGGAGACCAGAGCCCTGTCAGTGGCACAGTCTTGCAGGTGGTGACAGTGACTCAGAAACAGACCTAAATACTCATTGTCTATTTCTGTCAGTTAGGCAAAAGGCTTCAACTCCTGTGGGAAGAGCAGTTAAACCTCTGCTTCTGAGGGAGGGGACTTGGTCCCACTCAAGGCTAACTATAAGACAGAGTTTGGCTTCTGCAGGGAGGAAAGCAGAATGTCATAAGCCCTTCCCTATGAGGTCCATGTTTATAGAGTTTGTCTAAGATTCAGGTCAGTGGACATCCTTCCTTCCACCACCACCTGCTTAGCACCAAATATTATAATCAGCTACAGTAGTGGTTTCTGGAGGAAAGTGAGGGGGAAAGCCTTCTGTTTAGCTCGAGTGCACAGGAATGGTGGAGAAGAGGGCATGAAGAGGGCCCTGGGGAAATCTCCAGCATCTCATCCCTGAGCAATTGAAAGGCACCTGTCACCAGAATATATGTCATAAAGTTAAACTTGAGCTTTCTCTCCCCAACCCCAATCCAGGTTGGCACTGAGGATCTTGAGGCATTGATCCTGTATGTAACCAGCAGCATCCACATCAATGGCTTTTGCTTCTCTAGGAGGAAGTTGACCTCAACTGCAGGGACTGTCTTGGAGAATTAGACATAGGAATGAGATCAAGATCGCAAGGTTCTACAAAGTAGGGAGCGCCAGCCTGCCTCTAGAATAGGAGGCACTATCCTTATTGGTTAACAGCTCAGTTGCCTCAAGATGGGTCAGAGTTCAGAGGTGGACTGAGTGCTGGGTTCTGATGAGATAGCAGTCTTGGAGAATGCCTTCTGTTAATAAGAAGTGTGTTATTGGGTGGGAAGCATGGAGAAAGGAGGATCCCTGGAGGTACTGGATGTTCTTGATAAATCCATGGACGTGTCACTTTGGAACTTGTGGTTCATCAAAACCATACCAGACTCTGCAGGCCCCTTGTTATACTGGATCAAGAATCCTGGCATCCAGTATCAGAGTGGGAGCCCTTGGGTGTCTTGTGAGTCTTATACCCAATGGCTTAGAATGGGAACCCCGTGATTTACTATGGGTTAGAATAGGAGACTTGGAATTCCCAGAGTACCCCATCTATGCTTTCCTATAGAATGAGAACATAAATCAGCAGCATCCTTTAAGGACCCTAGATTGACTTTCAGCCATGAATGTGCCATATTCTGTGTTGCTAAGTTGGGTAGACAAAGCTTTAGAATCAACTATGCTGTAGTCTAGGGTGAATTTTATGGCAGTGAGAAGCATTGTGTTGAGCTTGATCCTTAAGAATAAGGAGCAGCCAATTGCAGACAAACAGGAAGGAGGAGGTCAATTCTCCTACAGAGCTCCAGGCCAAGGCCAGAATCCTTGCAGCGCTGTGTCCGTGCTGAACAGCTGTCTTTGGAAGAGCAGAGTGGGTCTCAGATGAAAGTATGAACTGGAATCATCTCCTTCCCTCCCTGTACCAACAGAGCAGAGATTTTTCTTTCTTCCACCCACGAGATGTTTTTGATTTCTGCAAAGTAACCAGAACATAGAGCTGATGTTATGAGTTGCCCTTCTGTTCCTTTCAGCCAGCTCAGCTCTTGGGGATGTTTTCTTTCTACTTTGTTTTCCATTCCGCTGTAGCTTACTTACCACATTTTGGGATTTCTGTGTAACAGGCACTATGTGTGTTACATGAAGTTTATGTTTATATCTGTAAACCTTATGCTTAGATGAGTAATTCCCTGCCCCCTTTCCAAAGAAATGACTCCTGAAAGGTATCACTGGCAAAGGTCAGCAGTTGCAGTCTAGAACTGGGATTAATGGTAAAGTGGGATTTCTTAGCACTCTTCCAACAAATTAAGTCAGTACAGAATTAGATCTGTGTTATCAGTCTCTTAGCATGGCATGGATGACCTGTTTGCCCCTCCTCCACTTACTGTTCAAGTTTTAAAATTTACTGTATGTTCAATGTACACTTTTAAGGCACCTATGTTCCCATCATCTTATTTGAGGAAATAGATTCAGAGAGGTTGAGTAATTCCCACAAATCACCAAGTTAATACCCGGTAGAGTCAAGATTCAAATATTGATGTAGCTCTTCTGTCTTTGCTCTTACTGTTTAAGCTTTAGCATCTTCTGCTTCAGGAAGAGCCTGCACTTAGTGTCACTTCTCGAATGACATTCATCCTCTGTGTCCTTACACTACTTAACATTTGTTTTTCACATATTTCCACTTCTTAGGTTTGTGTCCTTTGGTGAGGTACCAAGAGAAGAAATTTCAGTTCTAAAAGCAAGTTCAAAGTCTTCTAATTAAACTGTTAATTTCCCTGAGGTGTATCTGTCCTATAGCCAGAAACATCTTTGTATATTTTGCCGAACTAAAAGGTTTTATTTGGCAAGATGGTCTTGAGTACGGTAAAGTTAGAGAGGAAATTGCCTGGCCACTGAGGAAGCATTGCCCAAGTGCTCTGCAAAAGGACATCTACTATTTTTCTCTTTCAAGTTAAAACCTCTTCCCCTTTCTAGATGACAAATCACAAAATTGGTTTGCCCCAGATTGCTGTGTCTCACCCTATCTATCATCAACTAAAGGTTGATACAAGATCTGGCCTACAGATTATTGCAAAAAATTGAGATAAGCTTTTCAAACACCCACATTCTTCATTTTCATGTCAATCACTGCTTCGTTTATTCATCACGAAATATTTTTTGAGCACTAGTAGTTTGCTAGGCCCTGTTCCAAATGTAGGAAAAAGCAGCCAACAGAATAGGTCTCCTCCTTCTCTGCTGGACCTTGCATCCTAGGGCACACAAACATGGGGCAGGGACATGTACTGGGAAAATACAACAGGGTTAGACCTGGCGTGGGAGAGGAAGCCCTTGTCCACAAGATGGTCAAAGAAATTCAAGGAGATGAGGGGCAGCCATAGTGTTCTTGACAAACTACCAGCAAGCAAGCCAGGCATTGCCTCAGGAATGGGCTCAGCAAATCCAAGGAATAGGACAATTGCCAGGGTGAATGGTGTAAACAGTAAAGTGAGGAGCCAGTCAGGAAGGTAGGGCATTATGGAAAGCTAGTCCTCTTTGAGAGGATCCTAGAGCAGATATACAGTTTATCTGGAGGGATTTTGGCTGTCTGGAAGGGACAAAGACAGACTACAGATGCACATGCGTACAGTGTTAGAAGTCTCAGTTCTCTGTGGGTGGAGGTCTGATGGTGAGGCAGGGAGACCACCTAGTATGTGAGAATGATGACCTGTATGGTTCCTGGTAGGGAACAGGGAGAATATACTGGATTTGGGACACTGGATAGGGTTTAAATCCTGCAGAGAGAGCTAAGAAGATCTGCTTGGACAGCCGACATGAAGAATGGGATTTCAGAGGCAACAACAAAGTTTGTGGCCAGAGCAGCTGGAGGAGCTCTGCTGAAGTGCCCAAGGAAGAGCAGTCCTCCAGCAGGGAAAGGGGCTGAGTTTCTGTATTTGAGAGTCTTCTGAGTGGTTCAGGAGTTCCACAGAAGGCTATGAATTATAGATCCCCAAAATGCATGGCCATCAGGAACCTCAGAATATGTTTTTTTTGCAAATGTAAATCTCATGGTAAAATAATCATGAATGTAGGGTGAACCTCAGAAGAAGTCAGAGAGAGACTGGAGAGGTTAAGCACAGATGGAGGCAGAGGCTGGAGCTACACATCTGTAGGTGGAGAACACCAAGAATGAAACCCACCTGGAGGTGAGGTGGCCAGTGTTTCCTCAACCTACATGAGAGCCATCACTCTGCATAGGATTTGGGACTTTTGGCCTCTGTGAGAAAATGTACTTCTGCTCTATAGTTCACCCCCATGCCCTGCCTCTTTGAAGTACTTTGTGAAGGAAGCTGAACTGGACCCTACTGGATCTAGCATTAGATGCTCTGGTCTGATGAGGACATATAGGGCAGCTGGGCTTGCTGAAGTCCAGGGTCAAGAAGGGGAGGCTTAGCACAGCAGCTTAGCAAGCTTCTTCTTCCCTCACGCCTACAAAATGGAAAGGCAACAATCAGAAAAGCAAAAAAAAAAAAAAAAAAATCCAGAATCACTCTGACAGGACTCGCAACTGTTTGGGTGAAGCTTTGGGGCAGATTGACTGTCATATACTTTCTTGTTCCTACCCTTTGTCCTCAGTACAAAAACCAATCCAGAGGCTGGGGAGATGGCTCAGTGGAATAAGCACTTCCCTGGCAAGTGCAAGGGCCTGAGTTCAATCCCTGGTTCTGCCAAAACAAACAAACAAACAAACCCCAAAAAACAAACAAACAAATAAAAAACAATCAAATGATATCTTTACAGGCTTGCAAGATTTGTCACATATTTTAATATCAACTATTGAGTTTATAATACAACAAAATGCACTTGTTTCCAGGACTATTTCGGTGATTTCTGACAAATGTATACAGGTGGAACTGCAATCATAACCAAAATATAGGGGATTCTGCTGCCCCTAAGATTCCTGGGGTCTTTTCTGCCTACTCTGTTCCTCTCTTATTTTAAACAATAGCTTTTCTGTCTTCTGTCACTTTTCTGTTTATGTAGCTGTTTCCCCTAGAATTCACACAGTGGCACCCATAGAACGTGCCCTTGTGCCTAAGCTTCTTCCACACATGCTGTCCTCTATTTCCTGATTGGGGACTTGCAACCAGACAGGTGGAGCAACTGGCTTCTGTGTGTCACTTCTCAGTCCTGCTTTAGTGATATCATGGTGGGGCTTGACGCTGGCCATAGAAGGGGTGTTTATCCCACAGAAACTTGTAGGCGCTCTCTGTCAGTGCCTTTCTCCTAGAGAGCAGTAGATGAATGATGTCATTTAGCGTTAGACATAATTTCCCGATCACTTTCTTCCCAGGTTAGCAGATGATCAGTTATTTCTCTGTCCCATCTCCTGCCCTGCTCACACCCTTTCTCCCATATTTCTCAAAAGTCCTGGGACATAAGCCTTCTTGCCTCATCTAGATGTTAGAGATGTCACTGACAGATAGATTGTGGTCCTTCCCCTAGGTTGACTGTAGAGGATGGGGGGGATTTTCCACTGTCACTTTGTCATGAAGACAGGTATTGTGGGAGGGACTCTGAGTGGTGACCTTATGGTTAGTCTAGAGCTGTGTACAGACCAGAGGGATTTTCCACAGGAAGTTGCCCCCACCTTGCATCAAGGGTATATTCTGTACATGCACAGGCTGGACTCAGGGCCATTCCTGGTTTACACAGGAATGTTGGGGAAGAGAAGTATGGTATTCCCTGATAGTATGGTACTGAGCTCAAAGCAGCTTAACTTCCCCCATGACACATGGGTACCTGTCATCTCTCTATTTTCTATAATGGCTTTTGTTAACTGGTGGACTTACTTCACTGAAGGCCACCCTGCTAAAGAGCACAAAGGCAAAGCTGTTTCTTTTCCCTCATCCTTTTCCTCCAGCTTCAAAGTTCTGAACACCCAGAGCTAAGCGAAAGGCCACTCTGGTCCAGCTCCTTACAAAAGGTTGTGCTATGCTTTCAGTTATGGCCTATTATTCTGCATGTACTTCTCTTCCCGGAGCTGACACCTGTCCCATGCCTCTTGCTGCCTCCACACGGATGGAAGGCGCTCAGAATCTTCCTGTAGACAGCTTCTTGAAGAATGCATTGTAGAGTACTCACAGTTATCCCCACGTCTCCTCACGGGGTCGACTGTGAGTCCCTGGAGGCTTCCTATGCATCTCCTGTGTGTGAGGAGGCAGAGCCAACTCGGTGTGGTGCGCTGGCAAAAACCCAAACCCATGAATTCTGGATTCTAATTCTGGTCCCATTTGTGATTTGTCTTATAATAGTGTAAGTCACAATACACATCACACACAGAGTGTAAAAGGAAAACCTAAGCAGCAGCTGGGGAACAATGCACTTGCCAGCAATGGAGAACGCTGTGCGCTCTCTCTTGGGGCTTGTGGTTAGACAGCACTGGGGACTTTTGACCTGAACAGATCAGCACCCGCAGTCTCTTTCACTTCCAGTCTATCCATTGCCTCATGTGATCTTGAGCTGTGCTGTGCTCTTTCATTCTTTGGTGGAAAAGAGCAAGGTGCTAAGTGCCTAGAAACTGAGAGTGATTTTATGATGAGTTCTCAAGGTTCTGGTTAGTCTTGGCACGTTACCTCCAGGGCCATAGGATGTGGCCACATGACAGCAAGGTGTTGACAGTGGCGGTGTGTGAATTGCTGGTGGTTAGGGTCTGGCCTGTTTGTTAGAAAGTTCTCCCTGAATGAACTGGTGTCTGTTGGAACTCCACTCCCTCTGTGTTTGTCTCATCATCTAGCATAGTTCCTGGCCTACAGGAACCCACAGAGACCTTTAGGGGAACTGAGAACAAAGCTCTTTTTTTCCACATAATGGCTCATCACAGCATCTGAAGCTGTCTTTTGAACTTTTCACTTGGGGACTCGGTACATGCATGTCTGTGGTCCTTTGTAATGAGCATGACACCAACTGCTGGAGCATTCAGATTTCTGAGAGCAGCTCACATCATTGAGCCTATAATCTGTTTATGTTCTGATTAAGGAACAGATTGGCAGGCCCTGGTAGCCATGGGACAGCTGCTCTAATGTGTCTTCCTGTGGGAGCCTCATTGTCCATGGATGTCTTTGACTCAGCACTGCATGCCTGCAGTTCCCAAGAGCCTGCAACATTCTGTGCCCTCCACTGCTCCTGCACACTCAGCCTGAAGCCTATACCACTTGAAAGCCTTCACAATGCTTTGAGGAACTTTTTCTTCCATCGTGGTGAAGTCCCAGCAGGCGAGACAGCCTTGTGTGTGCCATGCTACTCAGCCTCAGGTGGCCCAGCATTGCTGAAGTGACAGCTTGGGTGTCATCTTTTCATGTCCAGTTGATGATCCCCAGCTATCCCCCCAGAATACACATTCCCTATACTTCTGTTCGTTCTTTCCTTCTTCCGTGACTTACTCTTGCATACTCCCATTCTATGTGTCTAGGGTGTCCCTAACCCTGTTGGTTTTTTTGCCTATGGACATTGCTGAAAGGAGAGGACTCAGGCTGCTGTCATCTGTCTCCTGACCTGTGGCCTTAGGAGGGCTTTGGGTCTGATAGTGATCCCGTACCTAGGTGGAAGGAGACATTTTCATTGTTGATATATATAAAACTTTTGGATCATTGTGACTCAAGGATATTCTGAGAGGACAAAAAGATCCATTGGAATTTCATCTTTTTAATTATGTAGCTAAATGTGATGCTGGAAGGATATGAGTCAGTGATGGTGATGGTGTGACTTTGAAGGTTATAACTGAGCCAGACTAAAATTTTCTTTCCTTTAAGTTGTGAGTGTTGAGTTTTATGTCTGGGAAACAAGAAATTAAATACAACATTAGACTTTAGACATCAGGCACTGTGGTTCTGGACCCTTGCCTTACTTCCGTTACTGCTTCTGAGAACTCTCTTGACCTGAAGTCATGCTGCTGTCCTCACAGCCAGTACCTGGTTCTGATTCCCACATATTTCCTCTTTCCTCTGAAGCTCCATACGTATGTGGATATTGTGCATTCAAGTGACTTTTACTTGAGTTGTATGGATTTTGACATGCTGGCCACATTACAGCAAGACTACAGCAAGGTAAACTTAGACACTAGAAATTTTTCTGTCAGATTCATGTTACTTCATGAGATAGAGTAAGCATTTCCAAACCCCAGCCTGATCTACCTCCAGGCCTAAAATTTTTATTACCAAAGGTTCCTTATCAATAAGGAAGAGATGGCTTATATATTATATCACCTAAGAATGCTTAATAACAGTTTTACTTTTCTAAAAGTGCATATATGTTGTACACAGAACCTAAGATGACTAGAGTTCTTAGTAATTCTCACCATACAAAGTATAAAACTCCTATACATAGAAGACATCCTAAACAATTAACCTTCTCTATAGAGGCCTCAATACTAACTTTAAAGCCACTACTATGAAAACTTACCAGGATCAGCAGAGCAAACAAAACAAAAACTTTTGAGATAGAAAATGACAAGATGCAAAAGAAAATGCAACCTCAGACCTCTAATCCACCCAGAACAAGTCTAAGAAACAAGATAAAGGAAATAGAAAACACATACATTTCTGAAATAATAACAACTGAAGTAAAAATCCAAATCATTGAGGCTATAGAAGAAATCAGATCAGAAATAATCTCTCAGGCAAAAAAAATCACTATTTATAGAGGCAATGCTCAGCAAAGCTAGAATAACAATAGATTAAAAAAAATAGATGATGATAGGAAAAAAGATGGAGACTATGAATGATCAATATAGAAGAGAAGTGGAACGTATTGGATTTAGGCAGATATCCAGGATTAAAAACTCCATTGAAAGCTGGCAAAATGGCTTGAACAAAACAAAAGCAGACTTTTAGACCTTGAAAATAAGATCGTGGTTAATAATCAGGAAAGGAAAGATCTCTTGAAAAAAAAAAAAGATTTGGAAATAACAATTCAATAGCTGCAAGACAACTCAAAGAAAAATAATATAAGAATAATTGATGCCAATGAAAATGCAGGACAGTGAAAAAGCAACACAAATGACATTAAAAAAAACTAATTGCAGAAGTAATACAAGAAAATTTCCCAAGCATGACAAAGGAATCTGACATATAGATAAGTGAGGTACATAGAACTACAATTAGCCATAACCAAAATAAGTGTACACCCAGACACAATAATCAAGATCCCAGAAATTCAGCAAAAAAACCCAGAATATTAAAAGCCATTAGAGAAAAGAATCAGATCAACTATGAAGAAAATCCCATCAGAACCATGGCAGGCAGACTTCTCAACACAAACCATCATCAAGAAGCACTTGGAACAAAGTATTACAAATCATGAAGGAAAGCGACTTCTAACCCAGAATCATACAACCTGCAAAACTCTTTCAAAATTGGTGGAGAAATGAGATACATCTATGACCAAGAACTACCCAAGAAATTTATAAACACTGAAACAAACTCTACAAAGAGTACTAAAAGATATTCCAGCAGAGATAAAAATGTTCTCAATTCCTATAACAACAACAGAAAAAAAACCACAAGGCAGGGCAAGCAAATAAACACAGGGAAAAAAGCAGGGAATAAACTGCTGGAAAATAACATGAAAAAGGTAAGTTAATACATGTCAATTATAACCATCACTGTAAATGGCCTCAGTTCACCAAGCGAAAGAGATAGGTGGGTAGGATGGAGAAAGAAACAAGATCCAACAATTGTCTTATACAAGAAATACATTTAGCTAAAAAAGAAGCCAATAGGCTAAAAAAATCAAAGGATGGCAAATAGTACTCCATGCAGCAGGAATCTGAAAATAAAGGTGGGGAGCTATTCTGTTTGAAGAAAATATGAACCTCAAAACAAAAATGATCAAAATAGATAAAGAAGGTCACCACATGCTTGTTAGGGTAAAACTTCCAGAGGAACTAATAATAATCATAAATATATATGCACCAAATATGGGATCATAAATAAGACAAATATTAATAGTTATAAAAAATCAAATAAGGAATAACAACTGTAATGGAAGACATTAGTTCTCCATTATCACACAGAGATAGATAAGAGATAATAAAATCAACAATGACATATTAGAACTGAGCCAACTTTTTTTTTTTTGCAGAACCAGGGATTGAACTCAGGCCCTTGCATTTGCCATGCAAACCATCTCCCTGGCCCCTGAGCCAAACTTTTGAACAAATGAATTTAGTAGATGTCTATAGTGTTTCACCCAAAGCCATCAGAATATACATACTTCTAAGGTGTGCATGGGAGATTCTCTAAAGTAGACCATATACTAGTCAGTAGAACACACTTAAGTAAATGCAAAGGAATTTAAGGTATTCACACATTATCTGACCGTAGTGTGATGAAATTGGAAACTAATGACAAAAGAAATCACAAAAACTTCATAAATCGGGCCAGAGAGACAGCTCAGCATCTTACGTACTTGCCTGGTAAGCAAAAGGTTCTGAGTTTGATTCCTAGTCCTGCTAAAATAGAAAAAGGGGGAGGGGATGGCTAGATAGCTCAGTGAATTAGAGTGCCTGCTTAGTCAGAGCACATGGATCGGGGTTTGAGCCCTGGTCTGCTGTGCCTACTGCACTCCTGGGGGCACTGAGATGGTGACTGAGACTGGGCATGCTGGCATGGGCCTATAATCTCAGCTCTTGGAGGCTTCAAACAGGAGGATCACTACAAGTCTAACCTACATAGTGAGACACTGTTGACACTCTACTAAACACATAAAACAAATTTTAAAAACCTCCATATATACATGGAAATTAAATAATACCCTCCTAAACAACCATGGGGTCACAGATGAAATTAAATAAGAAATTAAACAACATCTATAATCAAATGAAAATGCAAATACACCATACCAGAAGCTGTAGGACACAATTAAAGAAGTCTGAAGAGGGAAATTTATAGTGGTGAATTCCCCTATCAGAAAAAAAACAGAATGAGCATGACTAAAAAACCTAATGCTGTACCTCAAACAAAGAACAGCAAGTCAAGCTCAAAGCCCACACAAGGGAGGAAATTATAAAGATTAGAGCAGAAAATAACATAATGCAGATGGAAAAAACAACACAAAGAATTAATGAATTAAAGAGTTGGTTCTTTGAAACAATAAATAATATTGATAAAGCCCTAGCCAGTCTTATGAAAAAAAGAAAGAAAAACCTAAAATTCATAGGATTAGGAAGGAAAAGGCTAAAATCAATACAAACCCTATGTAAATGGAAAAGATCATCAATAGCTACATCAAAAATCTTTATTTGCTTTGGATGGAAAACACAGAAGAAATGGACAGATTCCTAGAAACCTAGGAATTAGCAAGGCAAAATTGAGAAGATATACAAATTCAGAATAATCCTATATCAGTTAATGAAATCAAATACACAGTCAAAAACTTATCAACAAAAGTCCAAATCCTGATGGATTCACAGCTGAATTCTATAAGAAATTTAGAGAAGATTTAATGTCGATGCTCCTCAAATTCTTTAATGAAATTGAAAGGGAAGCAATCCTCCCTAACTCATTCCTGAAGGGAGGCAAGTATTACCCTGATAATACAGAATGCAATAAATCATCACGATGATTATACACCATGATCCAGTGGGATTCATCCCAAGAATGCATGATTTGCAACAAATGCAAATCAGCAATACACCGTATCAACAGAGCAAAAGACAAAAATCACATGATCATCTCAATACCTGTACAGAAAGTTTTTGGTAAAGTCCCACAGTTATTTGTGATAAAAATCCTACAGATAATTGGAATAGATAGTCTGTACCTCAATCTGATAAAAGCCATCTATGACAAACCAATAGCCAACATCACACTAAATGGACAAAAAACTAAAATCTTCCACTCTAATCTCAGGAAAGAGGCAAGGACATCCACTGTTATCACTTGTACTTGGTGCAGTCTAGAAACATTAGCCAGAACAATTAGATAAGAGGGAGAAATAAAAGGAATAAGGATAAGAAAGGAAAAAACAAAACTATTATTATTCACAGATGATATGATATTCTACATAAAAGCTCCCCAAAACTTCACCAAAAGACTTCCAGAATTAAAAAGTAAATTTAGTAGCATATTTGGATACAAAGTCAATACTCAAAAAACAATAGCATTCCTGTAATAAACAACAAACTCATTGAGAGAGAAATTAGGAAAACCATACCTTTCCAAATGGCATCCAAGAAATACTTAGGGCTCGACCTAACAAAAGAAGTAAAAGATGTATACATTGAGAATTCCAGCACTCTGAAAGAGGAGATCAAAGAGGAAATCAGAAAATGGAGAGATATCCTTTGTTTGTGGATAGGAAGAATGAACATTGTGAAATATTCCCCAAAAGCTTTTCAACTCATGAAAGGAAACAACTCCCAAAGCTGCTATACAGAGTTAATGCAATGCTGATCAAAATACCATTAGCATACCCCACAGAACTTGAGAAAACATTCCTAACATTCATTTGAAACAAGAAGAAGCCTAGAATAGCAAAGGCGCTCCTGGGCAATCACAATCCCTGACTTGAAATTATATTACAAAGCTACTGTGATAAAATCAGCATGGTACTGGCAAAAAAAATAGACCTGAGGATCAGTGGAACAGATAAGAGCATATAGACACAACTGTCAATACACTCAGTCACCTTATCTTTGATCAAGATGACAAACATGTTTACTGGAAGGCAGATAGCTTCTTTAATAAATGATGCTGGGAAAATTGGTTTTCCACAAGCTAAGACTAAAACTAGACCCATGTCTAACACCATACACTGAACTCAGGTCAAAAGGGGTCAAAGATCTAAATACTAATACAGAAACTCTAAAGCTACTAGAAGAGAAAGTAGGTAGAAATCTTGAGGACATACAGATATGCAGAGATTTCATGAAAAAACGATAACTGTATGAGAAGTATTTCAAAGAATCAACAAGTGGGATCTCATCCTAGTAAAACACTTTTGGACATCAAAAGAAATCACCAGCAAAGTGAAAAGAAAACCCACAGGGTGGGAAAAATTTGAGTCCACTGTCCCTCAGACAAAGGACTTCTATCTAGAACTTATAAAGAATTAAACAAAAACTAAATACAGCTAATTCAAAGATCCAATTCAAAAATGAGCATCTGAAATGAATAAGCTTTTCTAATATGAAGAAATACAAATGACATATACATATATGAAAAAATGTTCAACATCATTAGTCATCCAAGAGATGTAATTTAAAACAACATCAAGCTTGCATCTCACACCAGAAATAATGGCTGTCATCAGAAATATCAGTAACAAATGCTAGATGGGTTGTTGGAGAAAAGGAACCTTTTTCCACTATTGGTGGGAATGTAGACTAGTGTAGCCACTGGAATTCGGTGTGGAGATTCCTCAAAACAGCTAGGAAACTAGGATTAAAGGTCTCATTGAACCCAGCTATTCCCTCTTGGGTATTTTTCCAGAAAAAATTAAAAACATCATACTCCAAAGATATATGTGCCCTTATGATTATAGCAGCATAATTTGTAATAGCTAAATCTTGGAAACAACCCAAATGCCCATCCACTGAGGAATGCTAGAAAAGATGCGGAATTTTTATATAATTGTGTAGTACTCAGCTCTACAGAAGGGGAAATGTGAGGCTTTTACAGATATGTAAATGAATGCAACTTGAGACCATACTAATAAGTGAAAGGAGTTAGATTCACACATAAAAACATCATGGTGTTCCCCTAGTATGAGAAACTAAAAGAGTAAATAAGATCCAAAAGGTACAATAGATGTTGTGAAAGGGGAAGAAACTGCTCAAAAGGAAACTAGCATGGTGGCAAGCACAAAAGGAATATAATGTAATGTAATATAATATAATAAAAATATATATGTATGTATGTATATATATATATACAGATACACACACAAGGTAGCTGATGTAATTGTACTATTTTATTTCTCTGATTTCATTAAAAAGTGGTTTGTATTTGTATTGTTTATTTTTTTCATGCCCATATCTTGTAATCTGAACAACTACTTTGAAGATACCAATGGTACAATATATTAACAATTGTTAATCTCCTATTATTGTGGTTTGAAATTCCGTATCATCATTTTTGTTTATTCTCTCTTAAGATATACAATTTTTTAAAAGCATGGATTGTCAGAGTGTTAGACTCTACAGTACTTGACACATCAAAGACAATGTTAAGACTTATTTTTAGAAAGTAGTATGTTTATAGTCAAGAGTAAAATTCAACAATTAATTGCCCTGAGAAGTGTCAGTGTCCAATTAATTAAAGGAATAAGTCTTAAACTACCGGTTTTGCAACCACCATCATTGGCCAGAGGGAATTGGGGCTTTGAGCCGCAGCAAGCTTGCACAAGTAGCTCACACGGAGGAGGTCAAGGACCTGTGAATGAAGCTTGCTCCTGTCCTGTGTACCGCGGACACAGGCACAACAGTGCTGAGCCCCAAGTGGTGCTCACTTGGCCGCACCTGGGTGGTGGTGAGGCTTTTCTGAGTGGAGTTAGAAGGTGTGGCCATGCTTTCCTGCACCCACCTCAAGCTCTCAGCCCTCTCTTTGTCTTACGTGGTTAAACCACAGCTCACTCAGATTGGATTCCACTCTCTCCCACTCAGCTACTGCACCTGCAGCTGGAATGTATCTAGAGGAAGACAGCAAGTGGTCCCAGCGTGATCCTGCAGCTTGCCTGCACTGCTGGACCTCCAGCCCAGCCTTCTCCTCCCTGGGGGTTGGTTTTATTCCTTGTCCTCTCCTCCAGCCCAGCCTGCTCCTCCTTAGGGGTTTCATTACTTGTCCTTGTTTCAAAATTCTGATGCCTGTTTTCTGTCTTCACATGAAGCCAATGCCCTGGCTCCTGCTTTGGGAAAAAAGTCAGACCTTCCAGAATGGTCACTCTGAGCCCTCAGCACTGTGGTCTCCCACCCCCTGACAGCTGAAGCTGTGGACTCGGCCTTCCCCCTGCAGGCTGCTTGCACGGCCCCGTCTCCAGAGGTGGCATTCTGTGTAAGCTTCCTCAGGTTCGGAGCAAACTCTCCTCCCTTCTCCTTCCTACAGTCACCAGCATCTCCTCTCGGCTCCCCCACCACTCCACTGTATGAACCCTTCTGATGTCTCCTTTCTTCAAATATTTGCCACACTCCCGTGTTATCTCTCGCTGCTACCTGTTTGTTGCTTTGCTTCCCCTCTGGCACACTCCTTGGGGAGTACCTTTATTTCTTCCCCAGCCAGCTCAGTTCCCACAGCACTGCACAAAAACTGGGTCAAGATTACAGCAATCTCTGGACTGCTAGCTGCGGGGACTGATGCTCAGCTCCATGTCGCCGGGACTGCAGCAGCCCTGACCTTAGTCAACTGTCTCTTCCCGGGCACAGTTCTCTTGTTGGTCCACAGCTCACCTTTGCTGACCATGTTCAGCTGTGTGATCTGCTCTGGGATAGTTTCTGAAATGCCTTTCATTTTTCAAGTTTGTAACTGACTCCTGGGCCCCATCCACACCCATCCGTTCCATAATGTTTCCTCGTGCTCCATCCCGTGACTGTCTTTTCTCTTGTCTAGCCTGCCAGTAAACCTTCCTATCTAATGCGGCCCACTTGCCCCTGGATAGCATTCCCATTTCACCTTTGGCCATTCTCAACACTGCTGGAGTGATCCCCTTGTAATGTAAGTCAGAATATGTGACTAAAAACCTCTGGTGTCTGTGCACTGCCTTGGAGGGGAAGGTGCACAGGCCCCAGAAGCAAGCACTGTCTTCTTTCTGCCTTCATTCACTCTTAGCTCACCTCAGCCTGACCCAGCCCGGCCCTCAGAACCTACTAGGAAGGAGCCCACCTCAACGACCTTGCCTTTGCCTTTCTTTTGTCCTGCAATCTGGTCCCCTAAGGAGCAGTGGCTCCCTCCCTTCTCTCTGCCTTTGTTTAAATGCAATCCTCTCAGCGAAGCCTTGTCTGTTCATTCAGATTAAAATTGAGCTGCCTCTCCAGTCCCAGCTGGATTTCCTCTTCAACAGGCTTTGCCATCTATCATTCAACCTATCTTTTTAAAATTCTGTTTGCTGTGTCTCCTGACCTTCATGTAAATTTATGAGGCCAGGGATTTTCTATTTCATTCATTGCTATGTTCTCAGTGCCTGGAGCAGTGCCCTGTATAGTATACATTTAATGTGCTTGTTGAAGAAATGAATGGAGTGGGGCATCAGGAGGACATAGAAGACCTAGGTCTTATTTTCTGGATCTATGACTCTTTGTTTATCTATGGTGGAACAAATTACTGAACATCTTCGTGTGCCTGGTTCTTCCTATATAAACACAAGGGTAAGAATATTTTATCAACATCATGGGTTAGAAGTAAATAAAATGATGCACATGGAACTTTAACTAAACATGAACCTTGACTGAATACAACAGTGCCATTTAGATCCAAAGAAACAGGAGAGAGCGGATGCCTGAGTGTTTTCCACAAAGGGGCAATTTGGGGCTTTTCTGGGGGATTTGTAGCTTGACTAACGCTTATTGGTGTTCTCAGTTTTCTCTCCTTTTAAGAATAGTAAATGATTGGTTGATCACAAAGATCACTAGGTATTGTGTGGTACTTTACAAAGAACTTTATGATTATTCTAATTAGCATGTCATTTCCAAGAAGAATCAAGAAATATTCCGCAGACTAATAATTCTGAAACAAAAAAATTTCATCTAAAATTGAAATTATGAAGTGACCTACTTACACAAGCTTGCCTTCCTTCCTCCACCTTATTTGTTACCTTTACTTGATGTGAGGTGTGTGCTGGAGGAATAAAACTTGTGGTGAGCAGCTCACCACACCAGCCCCCAGGAGGGTGCAGAGCGCGCAAGCACAGTGTGAGGAGGAGCTGCACCGTGAGAGGGAGAACGTTGAGGGACAAAAACCACTGAGTGGCATTGACCTGTCCCATCTAATCCATGCAGAGAGGGCCTGTGTCTTCACCCTGATGTAAGGAAACTGAAGACTTCAAGAATCTGAAATTTGAGAGACAAGTTCTTTGGCCTCTGGTTTGTGGATTGGAGCAGAGATCTACTTCTTTCTAGGTAAGGTTTTGTTTTGTCTGGGAATTTAGAATTATTGTATATCTATTGTTATTAGAAATTGTGTATTTTGAAGGGAAAATAATTTTGTAAAAGTTTATATTATTGAGTCCTGCATAGATTGAATACTTATTTATTTACACTGCTTTGGTCATATCATGGAGACAGAGAAAAGAAACACTTGCTTTAGCTGAATCTAGTGTGTGCCATGCACTATTCTAAATGCTTCCTGAATGTCATTTTATGTAATTCCAATGACAATAGTATTTTAAAGGACTAGACAGAAAAAGTCACACCCCCAGTGTGTGGCAGTGGAGGAACCTGAGTTCATACTGTTCAAATTCCAGTCTGTCTGGGCTTTTCCTGACTCACACAGACACTGACTGTGATCTTTTTTTTTTTTTTTTTTTTTTTTTTTGTCTTTTTTTGAGACAGGGTCTCACTATGCAGTTCAGGCTGACCTTAAACTCACTTTGTAGCTCAGGCTGGTCTCGAACTCACCACAATCCTCCTGCCTCAGCCTCCCGAGTGCTGGGATTACAGGCATGCGCCACCACGCCCGGCTTCTGACTGTGATCTTTAATACACTTGTAGCCAGACATTGCTAAGAATGACAGGAATGTCTGCCAAGAATCTAACAGATAATATAACCATCTTTGTAGGAACAACCGTCTCTCCAAACTGGTAGACGAAGAAAACTGCAGCTTCTACAAGTGCGAACTAAACACCAGGGCCCTCATCCTGGGGCTGCAGCTACAGCAGAGCTAGGCGCTTGGGTGGTCCATGGGTATAGAGAAGCAGCGCAGCCTTGGGTAGAGCTAGAGAAGAGTTGAGAGGGCTCATAACAGGCTGAGGAGGCAGCAGTGTGAAACAGGTGAGCCTGGAGCCAGCTGCATGGGATGGACAAATCTGTCTGAGGGCACAAATCCACAAGCCCACTTGAAGGTTTGTTCAGAAGAATGTGTGATGCAATATCAAGATGTTTTCTTAACACATTCTTCAAGTGAAAGTGATATGGGGGGGATCAGCTCACTCTTGGGGTGGTGTATTTATGTTACTCCCTTTACAAGAGATAGCAGAGCCATTTGCTTTAATCTTGTATGATGCCTTTTGAACCTTTACTTACCTGGAGATCTTTTACCTAATAATATCCTCCTCTAAGATAAACAGAGAAAGAGGAAATGAGCAGAAAAGAGACTGCAGCCAAAATAGAGACCACAAGCCCAAGTCTTGGTCCTGCGCTCTCTCCCAGGGGACACCCTCAGGTGCATCTTCAGATACTCTGGCCCCTATTTTGGGCACAGTTCTGATAAATAGGACTGCCTGATTTCCCAGCACAGAGCCTTTAGAAGCAGAAGATGAGGAGTGGAGATGTCAGCTACTGTGGGCAGACACGGCAGAAGCAACGCACAGGCGCAGGAGACCCTGGGCTGCTGTCAGAGGTTACCCCAAATCCAGTGTGGGTGACTCCATGTGTCCTCTATACAGAAAGTTGGAGGCTTTGAAGGCTGCAGCATAGACACTGGGGCTTTGCTGCTCATGAGAAGAGCAGACACCCAAACAGTGACCAAGAAGGACTGCCGCGTGGCTGGGCCCTGGGGTTTTCCTCGGTGACCTGGAACCACCTTGCGCATTAGAACAGCATTTTCACTCATCAAGCCTCACACTGTAAAATGTATCAAATGATCAGCCTCTGTTGACAGTAACCTGGCATAGAATTCCCTCAGTACAAAGCTCATTCTAGCTGTGGTACTACAGAAGCCACCCCAAGCCTGCAAGGCATTACCCAGAGCTCAGGGAGAGGGTGGTGAGGCCCAGATTTCAAAATCATTTTTTATTAGAGTATGTCAGCAATACCACTTGGTTACATTCATTTTGGAAGATTGATACATGTATACTGCATATCTTGTTCATATTCAATCTCCTTACCCTCTTTTAACCTCCCGTGGCTTGATCTTCTTCATCCCCAAGTCCATCTTTATTTCCGTCTCTCCTTCATTTTACTCTTTTATTTACTTGTAGTTCGGATTTCTCATGAAAGGGAGGCCATATGCTGTTTAGCTTTCCAGCTGAACGTGACCCTAGGATTGGATAAAAGCTCATGGCAGCAAAACCCTGCTGCTAGCTGGGGGTCTGCGGCGTCCCTCCTGTGGCAATCTCTGCCTTTTCCTGGCCCCTCCTCAGTGGGGCTGAAGGTGTAAGTTCTCATCCTTCCTGTCTATATTCTCCCCTGCTCTACCCCACTCTGAGTTGCACTGGGCTTGGAGATCCTGCTTCACAAGCTAACTGCACTGAGCAGGCCTCCTAGCCCCTTCTGCCTGGGTACGGTGTGCCAGGCAACACCGCAGTCCAGGGCACAGGGGATGAGCCCTGTGGGTTCTCACTGCCACCTCCAGCACTCACCATTCAACATCACTGAGAGGTCCCTCAAGGCTGGGCAGCCCAGACAGCCTTCCTGTGGGTGTTGGCCCCACAACCAAAGTGACAGAGCCATTAGTATGGGGATCACTGCAGTATGGTGTAGATATGGCTGCCTGGCATAGCAGTAGGGCCCCTTTCTGCACCAGACCATGTCAACAGCTGCCTTTGTGGCTGCAACAGGTGAACCCAGCCAGCCTCTCTGTCATCACCAACCTTTTTCATTTCTATAGCAGCCTTACATCAGTAGTCCCTTTCCTATCAGACAGAATGAGGTGGCAAGTCAGTGTGTCTGGGTCACCGAGCAAGGCTGTGTTCCCAGGCCCTTTGGCTGCCTCTCCGGTTAGGAACCCAGACAATGATCTCCTCATGGCTTTGAGAGAGGGGCTTGAGACACAAGTTGTATGTGTGCTCATCTAACGTCTGAGTCAGTCGTTGCTTGAAGGCCCCAGCATATGGAGTGCCTGGTTTTCTGGTTTCTTTCTGGTAGCTGAAGACATTTTGGCAAGTCTAAATCCTGCCTCGGGTGTATCATGTAAGGAACATGTAATCAGCCACTTGTGGTCGTTTTTTTAGTTCCAGTCTTCCTGGAATCCAAGGTATGCTAATCTAATTACACAGTCACCCTGCCTGCGGGTGTCCTCCATGTGGCTCTCTCCAGATGGAGGCCAGCGAAGCAGAGGACATGTGGGCAGCGTATGGCACGCTCTGCATCTTGACTTGGTGGAACCACTGCAGAGGTCTTGCTCACTCTCTTTCTGAGCTAACCTGCCATTCTGGCATCATCAACTTCTTTGTGGGACTGTGGCACAGTCCGCCCAAGTACAGCCAGTCCCGCTGGAAGCAGGAAGTTCTCCTCGGCTCCGGGTCTGCAGTGGCTCCTCCTCCCTGTGTCTCGGCAAGTTTTGAGTCCAGTTGTGTGGCTCCCTTTCTGCCACTTCCTGACTCTGACTTGAGGGCAACCATGTGTCCCTGTTCTGGGAACTGATGGGGAAGAGGCTACAGTGCAAGGGGGGCCTGGGGCATCACACACTGCTACTCTTCCTAGGCATGGGCACCAGCAATTTGGGGGCAGTCAGTCCCTGCAGCCTACCGGACTCATTATTAAACATGTGAAAAGCATGAAGACATAACTCTAAGCTCCATTTTCTATATTTATACCTCCCCCAAAGCACCTCTATGATTTACTCAGTAAATTTTTTGTCAGGGTCTATTCATGGTATGGTTTGTTATCATTTTTACCTTTAGTTATACATCTTGGTAAGAGCACAGCAGTGTTTAGGATGCTATGGTCAGAGTTTACATTCAAGACCTCAAAGGATATTTCCCCAAAGGGTTGTGGTCTCAGCTTGAAGCTCCCTGTTCTGTTTCAATCATAAGGAGAACAATGGCTAGTTACACAGAATCCATCTTTAACACAGTCGCCGTGACAAAGTAAGACCCAGCCCAGGATGCCAGCTGTGGTCTCCACCTCTTCAAAGTCTTTCATGCTTCGTGGAAGACAACCCTCATCACACACTCATTCTGAGTTTATCTCAGAGGCACAATGAACCAGAGCAATCAGATACGAGGCTTTGTGTCTGTCCTGAGTCCTCAGTGCCACAGGTCCTTCTTTAGGCACTCTTCTCCCTTGAATATTCCTGCATGGCTGTTTCTTGTCTGTTTCTGTTCCTGATTCCTAGGAGTCCTTCTACTTCCTTTAACTGGCCTACATCCTAGAGCCTAGTTAGCGCCACTCTGTGCATTGCTGTCCCTGTGTATCTTCCAACACAATAATCACAGTAAGACCAGGCTGCTACTGCATACCATTGCTCTGAAAGGCACTCCATGTCTGTCTGTCTGTCTGTCTGTCTGTCTGTCTGTCTGTCTCTCTCTCTCCCTCTCTGATCCACAAGTCCCTTATTTCCAAATCTCCAATTCATATTCTGCCCATCTGGAGAGAGACATCCAAGGATTAATTTGAAAAATTACTCATTCATGGCTGATATGAATCTACAATTACGTGAAGAGTGCCCCCAAGCTGGGCATGGTGGCATGTGCCTGTAATCCTAGCACTTGGGAGGCAGGAGGAGGAGGATTGCCATGATTTCAAGGCCAGCCTGTACCACATAATGAACTCAGCGTCAGCCTGAACTACATAGTGGGATGCTGACTCAAAACACAAAAAACAAAACATGGATCTAGAGAAAACATTCCTAAAATTCATGTAGAACCAGAAGAGACCTATAATAACAAAAGCAATTCTGGGCAACAAAGGAAAGGCAGGAGGAATCAAAATCCCTGACCTGAAATTATACTACCAAGCTATTGTGATAAAATCAGCACAATACTGGCAGAAAAACAGACCTGAGGATCAATGGAACATATTAGAACATGCAGACACAACTACAAAAATATTGAGCTACCTTATCCTTGATAAAAGGTCTGAACATAGTCATTGGAAGAAACATAGCTTCTTTAATAAATGGTGCTAGAAAATCTGGCTTTCCACATGCTAAAGGCCAAAATCAGACCTATGTCTATCACCATGAACTAAACTAAGGTTAAGGTGCATATAAATTAAATATTAAATTAGAAACACTAAATTTGTTGAAGGAAAATAGTCAGTAAAAATCTTGAAGACGTAAGGGTAGATAGAGAGCTCATGAACAAAAACCAAACTGCACAGGAAATACTTTACAGAATCAACAACTGGGATCTCATCTTATTGAATAAGTTTTCACACATCAAAAGAAATCACCAACAGAATAAAAAGAAAACCCACAAATTGGAAAAAAATTTTAGTCAAATGTCCCTTAGACAAAGGACTTTTATTTAGAAGATATACTTTTTTAAAAAAATCAAGTCCCCTAAATTCAAAGACCTAATCAAAAAATGGTCATCTGAGATGAATACATACTTCTCAGATGAAGAAATACAAATATAATAAATATATGAAAAAATGTTCAACATCATTGGTCTTTCAGGAAATGCAAATTAAAACAGCATTTAGAATTCATCTCATTCCAGAAAGAATGGCTGTCATCAAGAAGTCGACAAATGCTGGAAGGGCTGTGGGGGAAAAGGCAGGCTTCTCCACTGTTTGTAGGATTGCAGACTAGTACAACCACTACAGAAATCAGTGGGGAGAGTCCTCAAAAGGCTAGGAGCAGAGGTCCCCTCCTGCATATTTTTGCAGAAGAATTGAAAACATCACAACGTGATATATATATGTTTATAGCAACACAATTTGTCATAGCTAAATCTTGGAAACAACCCAAATGCCTATCAACTGAGGAATGGAGAAAAACTATATGTTATTTTTATATAATAGATTACTTCACTATAAAGAAAGATGAATTTGAGGTTTTTATAGATAAATGGATGCAACTAAGGACCACTCTCTCAATTGAAATAAATGAAACCTGCATGCATAAACATCATTGTCTCCAAGATACAATACATATTGTGGAAGGGAAAGAATCTGTTCAAAGGGAATGAACAACTGGGACGAGGAGAAGGAGTAAAGAAAGAAAGAGGGGAAAATTATACACTCACACACACACACACACACAAGATAGCTTGGATAATTGCACTGCTGATTTCTACTGGTCTATTGAAATGAGCTTACTTTCTACATTGCTTTTAATTTTTGGAGCTATTTTGCATGTTTCTATCTGGTAATCTGAACAGCTAATTTGAAGACAAAATATGAACTATAACAAACACCATTGAATCCCTATCATTTTGTTTAGTGGAATTCTATATTGTTTCTTTTTCTTCTTTTGACGGAACCAGGGATTGAACTCAGGCTCTTGCACTTGAGAAGGAAGCACTTACCTGTATTGTTTCTAATGTCATTTTTTTTTTTTTACTATTTTTATTGTCTTAAAAATTTTATTTATTCATTTATTTTTTGTTAGTAAACCTTCACAGTACATAGTTAAAAAATGCCATCAAATTATCAAGTCCACAGACTTGAACTTCCTCTCGTGCTGTATATGTTCAATGAGACTCATCTTTTTACACCAGGCAGTTGAAGCTTTATTGCGTTACTCATTTTGTCAGCTATTTGTACCCTGACTTTCTGTAAGTATTACTTTTCTTCCATGTGGAAATAAGTTGTAAACTTGGAGAGAAGTTTCCAGTCCTGATTTCCGTGTTTCAGCCCAGATGGTGAATATGGATGGCCTTGTTCTTCACTCTCCCTCATCTTGCTCCTTACTGATTTTTTTGGTGTTTCCCAAACAGTACTTTCTTTTCAAACTTATCCTGGAAAGGCATGGACTTCAGGGTTAAACAACGTGGCTACGAGCTCTGATTGTTCAAAGTATTAGGCAAGTAGACTTGAGAAGTGGCTTTTTGTCTCCAAGTTTCTATTTTCTTGTCCATGATCTGATGATGGCTGTGACAGTGCCAGTGCCATCAAGGCCCTGTGACAGTGAGTAGGCACTGGTTGACAAGTGCCACCATGGGTGCCTGCTTGCTGTGTCCTCTTGCCTGTTCCCAGGATCTGCTACCTGACTCCACAGTGCAGAATCTATACCGTCACCTTGTCGCTGAAGTTCCAGCCCTTTGTCCCTCTTCCTAGGCTCTCCTCCTGGGCCTTCACGTGGTCCGCGTCAGTGGCTCCTGGCTGCTACTCCTTGTTGGTGCTCAGTTCCTGCTTGTGTCTCTGTGCCTTACTTCCTGGGCAGTCTGATTCATCCTCCCAGCTCAGCTCCAGCCCTTCTGTTCTCACAGGGTTGCTACAGGCCCTGGGGACCTGTTATGGTTTGTGTTCAATTGTCCTTCCAGAACTTCATATAGTTCACAGGGCAGACAAGGCTGGAGGGGCAGTGAGTGGCTTGAGGGGCACAGCCAGAGGACTAGGGCAGAGATCTGGGGCGGGGCCAGAGAGGTGCCAACTGTTAAACTGACAGCACGCGCGCTGTACCCCTGCCCCTCACCCCAGGTGGCGGTCTCTCGGAGGTGAGGAACAACTCATTCTGGGCACTGTGGTGTCCCAACCTCTCCTCCAGACCGTGTTGGGCAAGGTGGCAGTGTGAGCGATTGAGGCCGCCTGCGATTAAGGCTCCAAGGTCCTGCTATGTAATTCAGGCTGTTTTATAGAATGAAACCTCCAGTAACTGTGAGCTAAATAAACCTTTCCTTTCTTCATTTTGAGTGTTGAGTATTTGTCCCAGCAACAAGAGAAGAGTAAGTAAGATCGGACTTCTCGCCTGTGAGCACTTAACACTCTCTAGGGAAGTGGTGGCAAACTATGGTACATGGGCTGAGGCAGGCACGCATAGCCCTCTGCGTCGGCAGGCAAGCCAAGCTGCCACAGCAGTCAAGCACTGGATAGCGGTTGTTTTTTTTTTTTTTTTCTCTAAACTAAAACCTCAATATTCAAGTTAAATTGCAACGTTGATACTATGCAGTAAATAAGTTTGTGATTGCAGTTTGGGCACTAGATCTCTAAAAGATTTGCTACCCCTGCTCTAGATTTTTTCTCGACTGTCAATCATATTTCTCTACTTCTTGCATAGCCTTTGTGAAAACCTCGCGTCTGTGCCCCAACTCTCTCACTGCGTGCACTCCTTAAAGACACTGAGTGAGACACACTTGCCACTTGCTAGTGTTTCAGAGGTGAATGCTGCACGTGCCCTTAGGCACACAGAAGGCAGATGGGCTGTGCCCTTGCTCCACTATGGTGGGGGCAGAATGACAGCTGCCAAACTTCCCCATTATATGTAACCTTTGCAGTGAACATAAAGGATATACAACTTGAGGTCCTTGTAAATTCCAACATGTTTCCCTTGCAAATTGAGGGAAAGCACCTAGGCTGGGCTCAAACTTGAGAACTTCCGGCCTTAGTTTCCCAGAGTGCTAGGATTGTAGGTGTGTATCATCAGCCCCTGTGTAAGATTTTCTTCTTTAAGGGCTGGCCAGACAGTACAGTGAACTTAAGGGCCTGCTCAGGCAGGTGTAGAACTGGGGTTTGATCCCCAGCATACCATGCTGTGCTGGCCTTGCCCCCAGGGTGTGAGACAGCGATTGAAACTGGGCGTGGTGGTGCACACCTGTAATCCCAGCACTTGGGAGGCTGAAAACAGGAGGATCATTACAAGTCTGATCTGTATAGTGAGACCCTGTAGACCATGTACTAAATACATAAAAAGAAAAAAGATTTTCTTCTTTGAGGAGCTGCTGCATGGGTGCACCCACTGTATCATTGGTTTGTCTTTGATTCCAAGAGTCATATGATTGTTTTTTATGTTTTTATATAACCTTTGGGATATATATGGTTAACCATGTGCATTTGCACAGCTAGGCGTTGCTTTTAAATAGGAAGTGGTAATACAGCACTTTCTCCTGGAGTTCTAGTGTCTCACCACTCTTGAACATTACCTACTGCCTCTTGTTGAGAGAGTGGTCCTCACTGTGGTGACGCAGGGGACTGGACAGCTGCCTAGGGGAGTGTAGGTCGACAGTCCACCCAAGATCAGCGCGTTTCCTGAGGTGAGCATGCCCAAGTCTTCTCTACTTCCCACCAGCTTCTCTTTTGGGCTTTCTGAGGTTCTTGGATCCTTCAACCTACAACAGGAATGTTGAATGGAATGGTCCTGGGACATGACAGAGCACCCTGTTCACATGGCTCACAAGACCCTCCCACTTTCCTAAGCCCACCATCCTGGTGGCTTTAGGAGAGGATCTTGTTGTTCCAAAGCCCATTGCTCCTCTAAGGGCATGGTGACTGCCTTTATGTTTACCTCCTCATGCTATAGCCAGGGCAATGGGTTGGGCCTCATGCAGAGAACAGCTGTGGGATGTCTGGCTGTCCACAGAGCAATGCAATTTTTCTTTCAGCTCTAGGGATGAGCCCAGGGCTTCATGCATGCTTGGCAAATGCTCTATCGCTGAGCGATACTCTCAGCCCTAGAAATGCAATTTTCTTATTCGACCGAGTACACAAGTGAAGGTTAAGCTAAGCAATGTTTTGTGAGCAATAGGTGACTTGGAACAGTCCCAGATGAGCACCCTGGGGCCCCGCTTTGGAGCCCTGGGGCTGGGTGGGCAGGAGCTCATCTGGGAGCTATTTCAAAGGGCCGATGTTATGGAAAACTTACTCAGGAGAACCCGAGCAAAGCCCTGGGAAGAGCTGCAGATGCCGTGGTTATTATGAGGTCAAGACTGATGGCCACAGAAGAGTGATGGCCTGAGGCTGGTGAGTGCGGGGCAGTCGCCGCCAGTGCCCAGGCAGCAGCAGGAAGCACCAGCATGGTAACCGAGAAGCATAATGAAGTTAAATCTGTACTTAGAGAGGTCAAAAATAGAATGTCTGCACATAAAAAAAGAGTACATAAAAGTGAGCTTATAAATTAGCAAAAGGTGCAGAACCCCCAAAAGCAACCACACCAAGTCAAAATGTACATATAAACCAGTAACCAAATCACTGGAAACAACCTTCTGGCTTCTTAACCACGCTTATTGAAAAGCAGAAGGAAGCTGGCCTCGAGCTTCAGCTCCACTGATGTTTATAAGGAAGCACACAAGCCGGCGCACCCACACTTCAAATGAATTTAGGACATATGTTTACTGAATCATTTGAATAAGGAACATTCTAATATTGATAAGGTTTTAAATAAGGGTTTGTGGGAATTTTGCAGTACCTCACTTGAACCTGGTGGGGCAGAGTGAGTCAGATAGCAGGTAAAAGACAAAGATGGGAGGGGACGGGCTGCAGTCCTCGCAGCTAGGAGATGGCTGCACCATCCTCCTTCCGGAGTTTCTATGAGATTACACAGGGGACAGGTGTAGGTCAGTGATCTAGGGCCCAGCACATGACTTACATTTAATTTGCAGCACATGTACATAGGCATATACACACACACACAAGTACATGCGTACATATGAACATCCTTGAGCATACAACTACACATATGCACACAATATATGTATGCACATATATATGTATACTTGCATGTATAAATACTGTCATATACACACAAATGCATTTGTGCTCTTATTTGCTTCTCACTCCTTGTCTAATATAGTCATCTCTTCTTATGAAAGAACGTACAAACTTAAAATCTGATTTAATTAGGGCCAGGGAAGTGGCTCAATGGAACAAGTGCTTCCCTGGCAAGCGCAAGGGTCTGAGTTCAATCCCTGGTTTGGCAAAAAAAAAAAAAAAAAAAGAAAAAAAAAAAAAGGAAAATCTGATTCAATTTAATAAACTTTTAAGTTTGATACTAAATGTATCCCAAATTGAAATTTCAGCAGTTTCTGTACTGGTAATATTCTGATGAACATGCTTTGTCTTGCCTGCATTGCATTTTGCTGGGAGGGCCTGTGCCTGGGGAGAGACAGGCGGTGGGCACAGGCTTCTTGCAGCCCCTCTGCCTTGTCAGTAGTTCTTTGGTCTTGGACACTTCCTTCCCCTCAAGCTTTCCAGTAGTTGGTCTCCCTAGCTTGCTGCATGTCAGCAGAAGATGGTAGTGTATTCTTCTCTGTTTTGGAATGAATTATCCCATGAGCTATTACTTTTTGAGACATTTGCTTTTGCACATTGTGTCTAATAATAGTGCCTTCAAAAAGCTACATTACTATATCGCAATAAAAATTAAGTTTCTGTACTACGTTAAAAATGTTACTCTAGAATCAAGGCTTTCCTGACATAACATTTGTGATCCTATCTCTTAACGGTCTTTTTTTTGCAGTGTTAGAATTGAGAGGCAGAAGCCGAGTTACGAGACATGCATGCATCTCATCAGGGGAGATCTTCGCGTTCCACTTGATAGGACCTCACGTTCAGAACTCAAGTACAGCTTTCCATGGGAGGCCTTCTAGAAAGACAGAAAAGTGCTCAAAGGGCACGCCTTTTAAACAAATTTGATTTATAAATCCAAGTATGATCACATAAAAGAGAACCAGCTGGAACTCAGTGAGGCTTGCATAATGACTTGCGTTAGCTGGTGCAGGAGCCTGGAGGTCAGTCACTGTCCGTCTGGGTCAGGCACGCTGGAGGGAGACTGTGAGCTGCGGGGTATGTTTGTGTGTGGCTGTGGCATCTCATTATTCTCGGCATGGGGACTGGTCCCCCAAAACTGCGTATCTCTGAATGAAGAAAGGATGCCCCCTAAGTGTGAATTACCCAGCATTTTCCAGAGAACGCTTTTCAGCGGATGGGGTCTCTTGGCTTTCTCACAGTGGTCCGTACTTGTAGCGTGTAACTGTGCACACCGGCAGTACTCGAAAGGTTCTGTGGCAAGCAGCCTTGGGAGGCAATGAGTTGTACCAGCAGGGCCCTAAAGCCACTGACAGGTGGGCTGCACCACGACAGGCAGAGAGGAGCAGGTGGGCATTTTCCAAAACTATGTAACCACAGCCCCTCGCTGTGCCCTCATCCGTCCCCCTTTACATCCTGCTTCTGGTAACCCACTTCTTAACGTCTAGTCATTTGAGCTTCCTATAACATATCAGTTCCCAAACATAATCACAGAGATTGTGCTCAAGCAGAGCGTTGACCTGCCAAAGTGTGTCTGTAAGCTCTATAGATCTGACCTAACATCTAAAATTATTAACAACCCCAAAGACATAGCAAGTACTTGGAACAGGAAGTATGCCTTTCTTACAAGGCCCAGCATATGAGGGCACTTTACCAAAGATGTGTGTGGCTGCAGATGGATGGGAAGCCCCGGGAACAGGATGTGAGAACCTTGTTTCCAAGGCTCCCAGTCTGCACTCATTTGTTAAGTTACCCAGAGGGAAGATGCCCACATGACTACCTCCCATCTCCTGGGAACAGTGCTCCAAAAGCCCATGGTCCCAGGTCTGTACACAGCAAGTTTGTCCTTCTTTGCAGCTGAGTAGGACTCCACTATATAAAAATACTGCACCTTTTCTAGCCATTTCCTAGCTGGTGCACATTTGGGCTGTTTCCGAGATTTAGCTATTACAAATTGTCGTTGGGTATGATGTTTTTAATTCCTCTGGGAAAATAACCAGGAGGGAATAGTTGGGTAGAATGGGACCCATAATCCTAGTTTTTTTGAGGAATCTCCACACTGGTTTCCATAGTGATTGTACCAGTCCACACTCCCACCACAGTGTCCTTTTACCACACAATCCCACTGACATTTATTATTGGCTGAGTCCTGAGGATAGCCATTGTTTCTGTGGTGAGGTGCAATCTCAGTGTTGTTTTAATTTGCCTTTCTTTCTTTCTCCTTCTTTCTTTCTCTCTTCTTTCTCCTTCTCTGTCTTTCTTTTTTTCTCCTTTCTCTCTCCCTCCCTCCCTCCCTCCCTCCTTCCTTCCTTTTTTTTTCTTTCTTTCTCTCTTTCTTTCATTCTAGGTGTGTGCAGGCATTCCACTGGCAAGCAAGCACTTACTATTTGATGGGGTCCCCAGCTCTGTTGCCCTAAGTGGTGTGATTAGCACATAGCAAGGAGGCCTGGTCCTGCTCATGGCCGGTCCTGCTCATGGTTCTCCTGTGCACAGCTTGGGAGGGCAACTTGTGGCCCACAGCTCACCCTCTCCTCTGCACTGTGCTGTGCCCAGTGGTCCTGATGGGGTCTGGGCCACCCACATCCCACAGGACCCCTGCCCCAGTTCTGGGCAGCATCCAACGTGCCTCCTGTTGTGCCCCAATCTGTTCACTTTGTCTCCACTCCTGGAACATCTCTCTACTCTTTTGAGGAAGATGAAACAGCAGCCCAGACTCTCAGAAACAACCATCTTGGATGCAGTGATAATCTTCTTTCCACCTGACCCTTTACTTTTTTATTTTAAATAGATTCTAAAAAACATTAAAAATGATAATTACAAAACAAGATGATAAGAAAGCAACAGTGGTTGTTATATTGCATGTTGTTATAAAATAGTTGCTCAGATTGCCAGATAGAGGAAGGTGACATTGATCAGACAACTAAGCAGTAACTATTCCTTTCAATAAACCAGTAGAAATCAGTAATGCAATTATCTTGCTTTTCCCCTCCCCTTCCTTCCTCTTTCCTTGACATTTTCGGGTGAGCCACTCCCTTGTGCTCACCTGTGGGCGGGTTTGCCCCACACCCCCGGACTGCAGCCGTCAGGCCTCGCGTGGCACAGCTCAGCATTACTATGAAACCTCAGAGAGCCCACTAGTGTTAATAATGCAGCCTGAAAATGAAAAATGCATTAATTTCAACAAGGTGCAGTTAGTGAGCACCGTGTGGCTTCCTATTGCTGCCCTGAGGCCAGCAGCTTTTTCCACAGCACAGATTTGCTGTTATAGTTCTGTGGGCAAGAGGTCTGGCGCAGGTGTCACTAGCCTAAACATCAAAGTGGTGGCACTACGGAGGTTCTTGGTTTCTGAAGGAGGATGTTTCCCAGCTCAGTCTGCTGTGGGCAGGACCCGGGTCTTGCAGCGGTAGCACTGAAATCCCCATTTTCATGTCAGCTGCGGGAGGAGGACCTTTCTTGTCACTCGGCTGTGGCTCCTCTTTGCTGTAGGTTTCTCCAGCAAGGGACTGAATCTCACTCAGGTTTTGGGGTCCCTTCTGCTTGCACCTCAGAGGTGAAGAGTGCTCCACTTCTAAGGGCTTTTGTGGTTATACCAGGCCACCAGGGTAGCCCAGGCTAACTATGTTTTTTTAAATTTTACTTTAATGAGAAAAAAAACAATAAAAACAATGATACAGAATTTCAAAGTATAATGATAGGAGATTAACAATGGTTGATATACTGCATATTGTTATCTTCAAAGTAGTTACTCAGATTAAAAGATATAGGCATGAAAAATAAATCAAACAATAGACACAAACCCTGGTTTTTGTTTTTTTTTTTTTGTTTTGGTACCTGGGGTTGAATTCAGGACCTTGTGCTTGCCAGGCAGGTGCTTATGTTGTTGAGATATCTTCCCAGTCCCAAACCACTCTTTTAAATGAAACAATGTATGATTACCTTAGCTATCTTATATATATATCTCTATCTGTCTGTCTGTCTGTCTGTCTGTCTGCCTGCCTGCCTGCCTATCTATCTATCTATCTCTATCTATCTATCTATCTATCTATCTATCTATCTATCTATCTATCTATCTATCTTTTACCTCCCTTCTTTTCTCCTTTTCCCATCCCAGTCCATTTTCTTTCCTTTTGAGCAAAGTCTTCCCTGTTTACAATATCTATTATACCTTTTGGATCTTACAGTAGTGAAACAATATGACATTTACACGTGAGTCTGATTCATTCTACTCATGAATATATTCTCCAGCTACTTCATTTACCTATAAACCTCTCAAGTTTGTCCTTCTTTATAGCTGAGTAGGACTCCACTACATAAAAATACTGCATCTTTTCTAGCCATTTCCTGGTTGAGGCACATTTAGGTTGTTTCCAAGATTTAACTATTACAATTGTGCTGGAGTATGATGTTTTTAATTCTTCTGTGAAAATACCCAGGAGGGAATAGTTGGGTAGAATGGGACCCATAAGCTCAGTTTTTTTAAGGAATCCTCACACTGATTTCCACAGTAATTATACCAGTCCACGCTCCCACCACAGTGTCCTTTTACACACAAACCCACTGACATTTGTTGTTGGTTGAGTCCTGAAGATAGCCACTGTTTCTGTGGTGAGGTGCAGTCTCAGTTGTTTTAATTTGCATCTCTCTTTCCAGTATCATTTATTAAAGAAGCTATTTTTTTCCAGTGAAAATGTTTGGCCTCTTTATCAAAGATAAGGTGGCTGAGCATACTGGCCGCTGTGCCTGCATGTTCTTTTCTGTTCCACTGATCTTCAAGTCTAGTCTTTGCCAGTACTGTGCTGATTTTATCACAGTAGCTTTGTAGTATAATTTCAAGTCAGGGACTGTGATGTCTCCTGCCTTTCCTTTGTTGCCTACAATTGCTTTTGCTATTACAGGTCTCTGCTGATTACAGCTGAATTAGAGGGATGTTTTCTCTAGTTCTGTGAGATATGCTAATGGTATTTTGATCAGTATTTCATTAAATCTGTATAGCAGTTTTGAAGAATAGCCATTTTTACAATGCTCTTCCTATTCACAAGCAAGGGATATCTCTCAAATTTCTGAGAACCTCTTTGATTTCTTTTTTACAGAATACTGTCATTTTCAATATACACGTCTTTTACTTCTTTTGTTAAGATAATTCCTAAATATTTCATTTTTTGGATGCTATTGTGCAGAGTATGGTTTCCCTAATTTCTCTTTCGGTGAGTTTGTTATTTATGTATAGGAATGCTATTGATTTTTGAGTGTTAAGCTTCTATTTAAATATGCTACTAAATTTACTTATTTCATCTGAAAGCCTTTCGGTGGAGTTTTTGGGGCCTTCTTTGCAGAACATCATGTCATTTGTGAATAATGATAATTTCACTTCTTCCTTTTCTATCTTTATTCCTTTTATTTCTTCCTCTTGTCCAATTGCTCTGGCTAATGTTTCCAGAACATTTAATAGGAGGAGTGATGGTGGATATCTTTGTCTTGCTCCTGATTTTACAGTGAAAGCTTTTAGTGTTTTGTCTATTTAGTGTGATATTGGCTATCAGTTTGTCATAGATGGCTCTTATTAGTTTGAGACAAAGGTCATCAGTTTCAATTTTCTGTAGCATTTTTATCACAAATAAGTGTGGGACTTTATAAAAAACTTTCTTTACAAGTATTGAGATGGTCATGTGATTTGTTTTGTCACTTCTTTTTATAAATTAATTTATTTTTTTTAATTTTTGTTTTATTGAAGTACAAATATCAATGAGATAGTTTTAAGATACCTTGACAAGATGGATTTGATAAATTAATACATTGCAAACTGTTTTCATAATGTTTTGGTATCATAGAAGGTGCATACATGATATTATACTTACAGACATTATTACACCATATGTCTCTTATCAGTAAATAAAGAGAGTGTAGCTGTTTGCGATCATGTGACTTTTGTCTTTGGCTCTGTTTATAGGGTGTAATACATTTATTGATTTGCATTTGTTGCACCACCCATGCCTTTTTGGGATGAATCCCACTGGGTCGTGGTGTATAATCTTCATGATTATTTATTGCATTCTGTTTGCTAGTATTCTGTTGAATATTTTATGTTCATTAAGGAGAGTATCTATGTGCATTAGGGAGATTGGCCTATAGTTCTCTTTTATGGCTGGATCTTTCTCTAGCTTTTGTATCAGGGTAATACTTGCCTCCCTCCAGGAATGAGTTAGGGAGGATTGCTTCCCTTTCAATTTCATTAAAGAATTTGGGGAGTATTGGTATTGAATCTTCTCTGAATTTCTTGCAGAATTCAGCTGTGAATCTATCAGGACCTGGATTTTTCTTTGTTGGTAAGTTTTTGACTGTGTATTCAACTGAATTAACTGATATAGGGTTATTCTGAATTTGTATATCTTCTCAATTTTGCCTTGGTAATTCCTAGGTTTGTAGGGATCTGTCCATTTCTTCTGTGTTTTCCATCCTATGCAAATAAAGATTTCTGAAGTAGCTATTGATGAACTTTTGAATTTCCATAGGATCTCTACCGATTGCACCCTCTTCATTCCTCATTGCATGAATATCAGGTTTTCTTTCCTTTCTTGATAAAGTTAGCAAGGGATTTGCCAATACTATTTGTTCTTTCAAAGAACCAGCTCTTTAATTCATTAATGTATTGTGTTGTTTTCTCTGTCCTCATCATGATATTTTCTGTCCTGGTGTGCATAATGTTCTCCCTCATGGGCTCTGGATTTGACCTGCTCTTCTTTTTCTGAGGTGTGGCATTAGCTTCTTCAGTTGCGCTCATCCTGGCTTTTTCATGTGAGAAGTCTCCCCTATAAAGGTCCCTCTCTGGACTGCCTTCTTGTTTTCCACAGTTTCAGCTATGGTGCATTTGTGATGTCACTTGATTGCAGATGTTGTTTAAGCTCATCGGTGACCCCTTGGTTGTTTAGGAGAGTGTTACTTAATTTCCATTTATTTATCGGGTTTTTGTGGTTTCTTTTCCCATTAATTTTCATTTTCATGGCACTATGGTCAGACATCATGCATGAGATAATTTCAGTTCCTTTGCATTTACCTAAGTACGTTCTACAGGCTAACATGTGATCTACTTTAGAGAACCACAGCTGAGTAGTATGTGTATTCTACACATGTTGTTGGGTGAAACACTGTGTAAACATTAATTTCTTCAAAAGTTTGGCTTAGTTCTAATATTTCATTGTTGATTTTTCATTTAGTTGATTTATTTCTTTGTGATTAGGGGATATTAAGGTCTTCCATTACCATTTGTATGGCTTGCTTGGTTTTTAAGGTCTATTAATATTTGTCTTATATGTTTGGGTGCTCTCATATTTGGTACAATTTTTTTATGTACTTAATACAGGGTCTACAGGGACTTACTGTGTAGATTGGGCTCATAATGATCCTCCTGCTTTCAGCTTTCCAAGCACTGAGATTACAGGCATGTGCCACCATGCCCAGTCCCAGTCACCATCTCAGCATACCCCAGGGGCAGGGGTAGCACAGTATGCCGGGATCGAACCCTGGCTGCAGCGCTCTGCCTAAGCAAGTGCTTCAGTCTGTTGAGCTATCTAGCCTGCCCTTGATGCAATATACTTACGATTGTTATGTTTTCCTTGTGAAGTTTTCCCCTAAAATCATGTAGTGACCTTCTTTATCTTGTTTGATCATTCTTGGTTTGAAGTTTACATTGTCTGTGATAATCTTAGCCTAATCCCACCTCAAGAGCCCCTTTTCACAGCCTAAGGTGCTGCATTCATATGTCCCAGTGACTATGGCAAGGAATCAAGGGCTGTGTTTCTGGTGACCGTAGGCGCTTTCTTGGTCAGATTCATCAGCACTGACCCTCTCTTTTTAAGTCTGAAAGTCATAGGTGAAGGAGTAGAAATGCCTGCATGAAAGCAAAGCCAAGTAGTTTTCTAGTTGCATGGATGACGGTGCCTACAAGGTGTTTGATTCTGTGCTTAGGGTTTGCCTCCCTGAGATGACAGAGCATTAGCCCCATTACTTACAAGTTTCCGATTGAGTCATAGATTAGTAACACTTGCCACACTTCCTTGTCTGCAGCATGGAGATCATGAAAACCTTGGCTTGGGTATCAGTCAAGCATGGACCGTCAGTGAACCCATGCTGACTTCGGAGCCCCTGGCTTCTCTGCCAGGCTCTGTGGTTCTTTCATGATGAACATCAGCATCCTGCTGGGATGAACAACAAGTGTGGCCCTCAGCCAGAGGTACTCATCCCTGTTTCTGCAGCAAGCTGCAACATTTCTTTCTCATCTCTGTCCTCCTGGAGTCCACAGGCATCACTCATGGAACTGGGCAACCTGGCTTCAAAATTCTACAAATATTCTTGAAATGTTTTTTTCAGAATAGAGAGATGCAAAGTGGAATTGAAAAATTCTACTTTCTCTTGAATGCATAGTAAAATTTATCAAGGAGACAGAGCCTTGTGACAAATGAAATGTGGAAGGGCATTTTAGGATATGAGCCCATATAATCTGAATATTAAATACAGTGCATATTGTGGCCTCATGAGATCCTGGTGGACTGGAAAGATTAAAAGTACAGTGAAAGGTGGCCTATCAGTCCACTTTTGAACACTGAGTCAAAAAAATGACACTTTATTCAAGGCCATTGTATATTAGACAAGAAAACTTTAGATTGCAAAACGAAATTACATCTTAGGAATCAGTTGGGAATTTGTATTTTATGTCTGATTTAATGATATCAAAATAAGAGATGGCAGTTAAGAAAGAATACTTGTAAGAAAGAAAGTGAAGTCTCGAAGCAAGATGGGGCAAGACAACTCGATTAGATGGCCTCACTACTACGGAATCATTGCTTCACCAAGAAACAGACCCAAAACTTAGCACCCTTCCTGATATTCTCATCTCCTGCTCATGGCTACCAGATTTTACTCTCATTGAAGAAGTATAGAAATATCTATTTAAAAATTTCTCATTAATTTTATCATCAAAGTTGTAATCCTTATCACAGAAAAGGCTTACTTTATTTCTCCAAAGAGATAAATCCTGTTCAAGACTGAGGCAACAGAACAATGTGCCCATCACTTTATGTATCATGGTGACACTGATGTCACTCTGTTACAAATATAATTCCTTTCAATACGGCACACTGTTTTTTCTTTTTCTTTTTGTGGTAAACACATTAGCTTGAATCATTTCACGCTGAATCATTTCCAGCTCTTGTGGAAGCCTGCCACATGCTTAAATTAAAAAACAATTTGTTACCAAAAGCAGTGATTCACAACCTCAACAGGATTCAGTTCTTCATTACCCAGAATTCTATATGGTGTTACCCAATGGATTGATAACATAACCTAAAGAGATACAGAGTTTTAAAAAAGTTTAACCTATATTACAATATATGATATTGTTTTCAAGTATATTTCACTGAGTTCAACCCATTACAAAATGTCTTGTGAGGACAGGCCCAGGAGTGGGAACAAAGTGAGTCTCTAGGTCAAGATGTAAGATAAACCCATGCTTACAACACTGTGAAAGGCCACCAAGACGGTCAGAGGTGTGAGAGCGGTTTGCTCCTGGTGCAGAGGTCATCAGCGACGGCTCAGTCACCAGCCACTGTTGGTAGGGCGGTTACAAGGGGCTCAGACTGGGGAAGTATTGCTGGGCAAGAGGGGGCAAGCGTGGCTTCGGTCAGTCCCTTAATTCCCCGTAATTCCCTCTTATTCCTGACGGGAATGGCGGGTGAGTGCTGTGGATGTTCAAGTACGTATATTTTTCATTTTTCTTCAGTAAATATGCAGGAGTCAGCCTGTGGTTCCTGTGGTGAGTACATGTCTTATAAGAAACTAACACATTCTTCTCGAAGTGGCAGTGTGTTGCCTCATTCCTGCCACCAAAACAGGAGAGCTGAACCTCCTGAGCTCTACATCTCTTGTCTACCTTTCTAATGTTAGCCACTCTTGGGTATGAAATGCTATCTCATATCCATTCTAACTTGAATTTCCCTAATGCCTAATGACATTGACCATCTCTTTTGTATTTTCTGTCTTTGCTTTGATGAACTGCTTAGGAGGTTTCTTCTGTTTCCTAATTAAGATGTCTACCATTTGGATGCTATGAATTCTCTGCACATTCAGGTGCAGACTACTAGCATCTATTTCAGTTTACAAACATTATTTTCCAATTCTATGCTTTTCCTTATTTCCTCCTCAGAAAATAGAAATTTTTAATTGTTTTGTTATCCAGCCTTTGAATTATTTTATTTTTAAAAATATTTCTGTTTAGTGAAATTCTGTATTGATTCAGATGTTTATTATTATTTTTGTATTCTATCTAAAAATTGAAATTAATTTTAAATCCTGATCAAGCATAATTTATCATTTTTTAACAATTCAGTTTTTATAATTTACAGTTTACAGTTTTTACAATTTGAACAGAATACTTCATTTCCTGTGGTGAGATAGGTTTTCTTCTTGATATTTTGTATTTGGCTTTTGCATTTAGAGCTGTAACCTATTAGAGGTAATTTCGACATATGTGAAGCACAAGGTGAGGAACAACCTTTATATAAGTAAATCCTGTTATTCCAGCACTGCTCTTTGGAGAGTGCTCGTCTGGCACCGAGCCACCATGGCCCTGGGGCAACGGCCGCCGACCCCCAGCAAGTGGCTCCATCCCCCCCGCACCTGTGTACACTCTCCCCACACTGCCCCCGCCGTGGAGCTTCGCTTCCCTGTGCAGAAGTCAGGCTGTGTGAGGTCCCATCTGGATTTCTTTTTCAAGATTTATTTAGCTGTTGGAAGTACTTTGTATTTCTATATATTTTTTAGAATTAATTGGTCAGTGTCTATATAAAAAACTGCTATAACTTCTATTTTTTTTTCTCCTTGCACCTATAGATTAATTGGGGGAAAGTTAACATTTGAATATCAAATCGTTTAAACTTTAGCATTGTACCTCTCTCTCCCTAAATTTAGGTCTCATTTAGTTTCTTTTGAAAAGTACTTAAGAAATCTTTCATTAGCTCAGCGGATTAAAGTGCCTGCAAACAGGTAGAGGGGCTGGGAATTGATCCGTGGGCCTGCCATGCTGGCCGCACCCCCGGGGTGTACTGAGACGGTGATTGAGACTGGGCATGGTGGTGTGGGCCTGTAATCCCAGCTCTTAGGAGGCTGTAAACAGGAGAATCACTATGAGTCCAATCTAGTAGTGAGACCCTGAACACCCTGTAGGCCCTTCTCTAAAATACAAAACAAAAAAAATCATTTATTTATTTATTTATTTGGTACAGGGTCTCACCATGTAGCTTGATTCATAATGGTCCTCCTGTCTCGGCCTCCCGAGATTACAAGCATACACCACCACGCCTGGCTCTGGTCACCTGCGTGGCATGGCTGGGGTGGAGCCAGCACAGCATACAATGCCGGGCATCAAACTGGGGTCCTTGTGCTTACCAGGCAGGTGCTCAGACCTCCAGTCCCACTTAGTTTCTTTCAATAATGGTTTATAGTTTTGAGCACATAAATTTTATTTAAATGTTCTTGGGCATATCCCTAAGTATTTCATTCCATATTTTTGATCCCTCTGTCTGTGTGTCTGTCTGTCTATATATATTATCTACATATATTTTAACCTAAATTTTCAAATGTTGCCAGAGAATAGAATTATAACCAAGTTGTGCATATGACAATGCCTAATCAGATTTTAATCACAATCAGTGCATTTCTCAGTTTACCTATTACATTTTTTTCTGTAGAAGCTTTATTTTAGTCTTCATATACTTTTCATTACTTTTTTCTTCATGTTTATGCTTTGCTGAACGTTTTAAAATATGTACACTATATTTATGGTGGGTGCTTGAAATCTTTTTCTGTTAATTACATTACCTCTGTCAGTCTTCTATTTCTTCCTGCAGATACGGGCCATAGTTTCCCACTTCTACCAATGTTCAGAAATTTCTGGTGTTTGACTTATTTATTTATTTATTTTTAACTTTAAAAAGTTTTTATTTTGTTTGTTTACTGTTTGAGACATAGGTACACCAGGTAGTTCAGGCTGTTCCTGAATGCACTATGTAACCCAGGCCAGCCTCAAGCTTGTGACAACACTATCTTTGCCTTCCTATGCTGGAATTATAGGCATGCACCATGGCACCCAGCTGGTTGCCTGATATTATGAATTTTTAAATTTGTATAAAGTTCACTTATATGAATTTATTTTTTTATATGATTTTGGGCTTGTTGGCAAACACATTATATTCCTGGAATCAGCTGAATCCCCTGAGACTTTCTCACCAGTGTCTGCTCTGCTCCGAGCATGTTCAGGGTGGAGCTGTGTCAGCACACATGCCTGTGGTGCACCTTCTCGGAATGCTGTCCTGCCTCTGTGAGGGAGGGGCATCACTGCTCATGCTGCAGGACGACAGCCAGCGTGGTGTGGGGAGCTGGAACCTCTGCCCACTCCTTTCTGGAGTCCTTCCTCCAGCTCGACTCACTTCCTCTGGTGGGAAAGCCTCTGCTGTTCTAACTTCTTGCAAGCATCTCCCTCCTTCCCTGTCTTTGCTCGGGAAGGCCGCGTGCTTTTGGAGGCCCCCAGCTCGCTCTGCAGTGTGTTGGGGACTTCACAGCTCATCTTCTCTCATGTCCTTTGTTTTCCAGGCCTGAGGCACCTATTGCATGCAGTCTGACAGCTGGCACTGCACCTTGACTGGTGCGAGGCAGCAGGGTACAGGGGGATGCTCACTGGCCCACACTGCCTGGGTGCTGTGTGCTGGTAGTTGTGCTTCGATGCCATGTATAATCTGATCATCTCACTGATGCAATTATCTTCTCTGTGCTCTGCTTCTGCGTGCTCTAAAGTGCTCAAACTGTCACTTGCGGGCACCTGCAAAGTGCTGAAGGTGACTATTCCTCCTTACAATCATGCCCAAGTCAGTGGCCAAAAGGCAGCAAAAACTCCATCTCCAATGTGTGACTCTAGGTATCCATGAAGAAATGGGCTTGGTAAACACAAGACGAGAACCAGCATCTATAAGAAACATGTTCAGGGCGAGCCGGTGCTATGCGGACTTCCTCCCTGAGTGCGGGTACACAACTGGTGGGGCAGTGTGGTGGTGCCGCAGCTCCCCACCTGTGCCTGAGGCTGTGCTTCCACTCTCACTCTCTCTCACCTCACCAGGTGCCCTCAGCAAGAGTGAGGCCTATTGACTGGTTGGAAAGCAACTTAACACAGTGGTCAAGAGTTACAGGGATGGATCTTACTGGAAGGAGGGGGCAAGCAGGAACCACAGCAGTGGTTAGAGTAGTAAAAAGATCTTTCTTTATCCTATTTGAGTTGTTCAGATTTATTTCTGTCCTTCCTTTCTCTCTGTCTCTGTCTGTCTGTCTGTCTGTCTGTCTGTCTGTCTGTCTGTCTGTCTGTCTGTCTCTTTCCTGGAAAAGGACAGGACCAAGCCATAGAGGTAGGGGGAATGAAGAGAACGAGAAAGAGATGAAAAAAGGAATTAAGATGTGTTACCTACATGTGCCAACTTTCACAATGAATGCAATCATTATATGCTGCAAAAATGTGCTAATAAAAAAATGAAGGGATTGATGGATTTCAAGATCTTTCACATCCAGGTCCTTTTTCATCTTGTAGCTCCACTCCTTAAATGGCCTCAGTCCTGCTGGCATTCTTGGCATGCATGGTAAAGACTGAGTAAACATCTAGTTGGTTCTTCCAGCCTGATGGTGCTCTTGTCTCACAGATCCTCCTCATTCTCCCTCTGGGCTCCTCCGCTTGGGCTGTGGTAGATGTCATCAATGGGGGATCATTTCATCACAGGCCATCTGCCCATGGAGGACCCAAAGAAGCACCTCCTCCTCACCCCAGCTTTCCTGTCCCCCAGCCTCAGCCTCCCTTCCTGCCCCCAGGTCACTGCTAGTGTCAAGGCACAGCACATCGACTCCTGTTGACTGGAATGGTTGGGCCTGTTAAGGAATATCCCCTACCTGCCCGCTTAGTCCCAAGCTGAAGGTCTTCTTGCATCTTGATGAAGATCTCACACTCAAACCTTAAGCAACTCTCCTGAGACCTCCTGTGGCTTAAGAGTGAAAAATCACTACTTCCAGAACTATAAATCTTAGTTCCTGTAGATATCCATATTTCTCTAGATTTTGTTCAGTAGAATTCCATTATATGTAATTAAAGTTTGCACAAAGACTTTTTACCGGTCAAAACCTGTGGTTTTTCTGGGTGTGACCCTTCTGTTAAACCATAGGTAAAAGACTGGTGGAACCCAACCCGTGGCCAACCATATATGGTCAGCCCCACTCACTCATTCAGGGTGTATAGCTGCCTCCACGTTACCAAGGCAGGCTGAAGCCATTGTGACAGATACCATAGGCCTGCCCATCCTACAGGCTAGAGCCTGGCCTACGTAGGTCCTGCTACATTACAGAGCAGATTCTTCGCCATGCTCCCCGGGATAGAGTGCTGCATCTCACTTCCCAGCTGTGCTAACCTCAGAGCATTTGTTTTCCCTCCCTAGCTAACGCTCCCTCTACTGGCACTGCTGCTGGTGAGCTGGTCCTGGGAGCCATCTACTCCCTTTCTCTGCCAGGCCTGCATCTTCAGCTCAGAGCAAAACTCACCATGGCTGCTGAGGTGAGACCACTCTATTTCTTGTAGGAAGTATAATTTCAGTTAACGGTGGTTCTGTAAATATTACACTACAGCTAACTCCATCTTTGTTTATTTCCCAGCTACCAATGAATTCCAACAACAGCGAGTACTTCATGGATTACACTGAGTCAGTGAGTGTTATTTACTACATGCCTGGTGAGAATGACTTTCTGTGCTCCCTGGAGGAGGTCAGGCAATTCTCCAAGAAGTTCGTGCCAATTGCATACTCTTTGATCTGTGTCTTTGGCCTCCTGGGTAATATTCTTGTGGTGATTACTTTTGCCTTTTATAAAAAGGCCAAGTCTATGACGGACGTTTACCTCTTGAACATGGCCATCGCAGATATACTTTTTGTCCTCACCTTGCCATTCTGGGCAGTCTCTCATGCCACTGGTGAGTGGACTTTCAACAGTGCCATCTGCAAGCTGTTGAAAGGCATCTATGCTGTCAACTTCAACTGTGGTATGTTGCTCTTGGCTTGTATCAGCGTGGACCGGTACATTGCCATTGTACAGGCAACCAAATCTTTCTGGTTCCGATCCAGGACTCTGGCACACAGCAGAATAATCTGTCTCGTAGTGTGGGTGTCGTCACTGGTCATCTCCAGCCCAACATTTGTCTTCAACCAGAAATACAATATGCAAGGCAGCAATGTCTATGTCTGTGAGCCCAAGTATGACCAAGAGTCAGACCCTATCATGTGGAAGCTGCTGGTGCTGGTGCTGCAGCTGCTGTTTGGATTCTTTGTCCCGCTGGTGTTGATGGTGTTCTGCTACACGTTCATTATCAAGACCTTAGTGCAGGCTCAGAATTCTAAAAGGCACAGAGCCATCCGTGTGGTGATAGCAGTCGTCCTTGTCTTCTTGGCTTGCCAGATTCCTCATAACATAATCCTTCTGATGACCGCTGCAAACCTGGGCAGAGTGAACCGATCTTGTGACAGTGAAAAGCTCATGGGATACACCAAAAATGTCACAGAAGTCCTGGCCTTCCTCCACTGCTGCCTCAACCCAGTGCTCTACGCTTTTATCGGTCAGAGGTTTAGGAACTACTTCCTGAAGATAATGAAGGACATGTGGTGTGTGAGAAGAAAGCCCAAGGCACTGAACTTCCCATGTGCCAGGGTGAACTCAGAAGCCTTTGTTTCCAGGCAGACCACTGAAATCACAGGCAATGACAATGCATCATCTTTCACTATGTGATAAAGACGTGCAGGCTAAATGTCCTGAGAGGCTTTGTGAAACTTATTAATTGAAGAATAAGACCCACATATATGCACACCTCCCTGGCCAAATACGCAAATGTGGAAATCAGACAAAATTAGGAAGTGTCTTTCTCTCAGATCAGGGACTTCCTGTGCCCAGCCCTGAAAATCTCCGCAGTGGGTGGCGGGGAGGTGGGAGGTGAGTGGGTTCTGAAAGCAGCTTTCCACGTACCTGCTTGAGAAGAAATAGTGGTTCTAGATCCTCTCAGGGCTACCTTCTCCAAAGCAGGTTGTGGGAAATATTAAATTGAAGCTAATATTTATGTGTATGAGAGATTTTAGAAATATTTGTGATGATGTCATAGACTACAAATCTCCTGGTTATAGGAAAAGACTTCTTTTTGGGTACCAGGGATGGAACTCAGGACCTTGCACTTGCCAGGCAGGAGCTTATGCTGCTGAGCTATATCCGCAACCCCAAGAAGACATATTTTTTAAAAATACCTAGAAGCCCTCTTGTAACTAACTCATTTTAGGGAAATGTTGAAACATTTTGCTATCTGGTGACGGTAAGCAGGGGTAATTGTCATCTCACTCCTTCTGGTGTCAGAAGGCAGAGACAGAGAAGCTTCAGTGGCCTCAGATTGGAAAAGCAAGTGGGGCACAGGTGTCAGTGATACCTGTCCCCAGGCATGGCCTGGCTGGCTCTTGTCCTCTGTGATTAGACTTTCCTCTAACTGCCCCGAGGCAGGCCTCCCTGAAGACAGGCTCTGCTGTAATCCTGTTGCTCACTGTACTTCCTGACTCTGGTGGAGCTGTTAGACACAGGAGGGGTGCAGTAGATGCTCTTTCAGTGTGTCATAATGAAACTGGAGCTTATTATGCAGTTTGAAGGGCTATATTTTTTTAAATAGAGTAATCATTTTATTAAGAAGCTGAAGGAAACATTACTGAGACAATGCAGAAAGTACATTTTTCTGTTTTGGTGCTGGGCTTAAAGAAGGATGCATGGCTGATGAGTCTGTGTATAAAGAGTTTAGGGTTAGCTGGTGTGCAGCCAGGAGCACAGCAACCTCCACAATGGACTCTAATGTCATTTTGCCCCAAATCTGAGGCTAGCAGTGAAATCCAATTAAACAATTTTCATCAACTTTGCAAGTGCATAGAGCTCTACTTTTTAAAGTAATATCTTGTGTAAATATATAAATATAAGTGTGAACTATCAACTGAATTGCAAAAATACAAGCATGTATTAGAAAAATCCTGTCATGTTTCATTCTGACAAATGTGGTATCTGCAACTTGATATGGTTCTTGTAAGCTTTACCTCTCTGTGAAATGCAGAATGATGCTTTCAGATACAAAGTTTATGTTTAAAAGCATTGTTTGGCTTTGCAAAATAAAATAGTGTGCTTACATGAGGCAGGGCTTATCTCCTAGCTTCAGGGTTGAACCAAAGGGGCTGACTGCCTGGCCAGTGTGGTACTTGGGGTGGTTCATGCCCATCAAATGTGTTAGTGTTCATTTCCAAAAATCAAAGCAGGGGGTTCAGTCAATGCCCTGATGGCAGGTTCTGCAAAGATACTGGTCCAGGCAACTAAGTCAGATAGAATGATACAGGCTCTCAGGTCATGCCAGGCCCTCAAAGGAGACAGATCATGAGAGACAGACACCTCCCGGCTGGCCAGACCTCAAGATGCAAGATGAAACAATGTACCTACATACTTCCCAAGGATAAACACAGGGACTGATATTCCAAATAGGTCTCTGTCACCTTGAGAAAGCCAAGAGCCACTAAGCCAACTCCCTACAAGGAAAGCCCACATTCTGTATTCCTATATGTTACTACATAACGTGCTTTTCTATTTGATCCTGATTGATCCATCTTACCTGAGCAATTATAATCTTATTGGTTGACCAAAGTTTTGTCCCTCCTCATGTCCACCTTGAGATTTCCCATTTTTCCTACCTTGGACCCATCTCAATTCATGGATTTGCTCTATAAAAACCCCTAGGAAAAGCAGGGCTCCTGGCAATCTATTTGGGACTTCTTCTGTCTCTTTGGACAGAATCATCCTTTCTCCTAATGAATATATTTGGCTCTTGACATCCATGGTTCCTAAGATTCATTTTTCAATTTTAGAGATCATGAGCTTGCCCCAGACACCTAGCAGGTTGGGAGCGTTCTTGCTCCCCTCTGACAACAGGCTCAGAAAAGCCCTGCTTGTTTGGCATGTTGGGAATAAGCTCTTCTGTGTAGATGTGATTCCAAATCAATGAAACTAGCTTCTTTAAACAATAGCCACTAAGTCCTGCAGGTATAGTTACAAGCAGGTTTCTTAAGTGTACCACACATTGCACTTTTCAAACCAGCAGGTTATATCACACCATTCTCCTCGCTGTCTCTGTCCTCGAGTTGGCTCAGGGTGGCCCCTTCATGCTGTGATCACTGAGGTGGATGGGGTACACTGCAACCATGCTGAGTGGCTCTCCGTGTGCTCTAATGAGCCTTGTGCCTTTTCTCCAGGCTGCAGAGTAGCTCCTCCGTGTCAGGCTCTGTCGCCTCCTCCACCTGCACTTCAGTGTCTGCCTCAGGCAGGACCCTGCCTCCTGCAACCTTATACTGCTGTTCAGTTGAGAGCCAGTCAGTGGCGGCTGTCAGAGCTGTGTACTAACTAGGGGCAATGAGCTCAGGCCCACAGGATTTTGTTACTAACTACACACATTCATATACTTATCTCATATTTGTAGTATATGTAGGCATGTATGTGTTCATATTAATCACATCCATTTGTGCTGACCAGATCATTTTTCTTGGATCCTCTTACAGAACAGTTGCTATGGTTTCAATTATTTCTATGTGAGTGAGATTTTATCATAGGTAATTTGCAGCAGAGGTGAAAGTTTTGGCATTTGGACATCACTTTGTAAAACAAACATTGATAATCATTTATTTTTTTAATTTTTGACATAGGGTCTTGCTACGCAGCTCAGACTCTAGTGATGCTTCTGTCTCAGCCTCTGAGGTAGCTAGTGCTGGGATTACAGACATGCACCACCATGCCTGGTTCAGGGGCTGGCCTGGCGCACCCAGGGTCCCAGGCTCACATGGCATGTGGTACTGGGGACTGAACTCGGGACCTTGTACTTCCTAAGCCACCAAGCTATCTTCCCAGCTCAATAATCATTTTTAAATCACCTGTTCTACAGCATTTAAATAGAATTCGAGGATGAGAAAAGTAAGCCAAGGTGGGCACAGACCGTGGGCAGGAAGTTGGGACCGGCTAAGAAGCAGCAGTAGTGGTATTTGGGTCCTCAGTGCCCTGCCTCTTGACAGGAATTTGGGTTACTAGGGGATTTGGTCAAAATTTAAGGATACACATTTAAGATTTGTATGTTTTACTGTGTATATGTTTCATTAAAATATAGAAATAAAAAGAACCACATGTTCTATGTGAATACAAATATGCGCTTACAGTGTGCTCGCACGGTAGCTCGCCAGAGGCACCGTGACACGCAGCATGGACCGGGTTGCTTACATGGCAGATGGCTGTTACTCACATTCCTGGAGGCTGGAGGTCAAGGTGTCTAGGGCAGGGCTTTACTGAAGTCTGCAGGTGGCACCTCCTGTCAGTGTCCACACGACATTTTCTCTAGGAGCATGACTTCCTATGAGGACATCAATCATATTGGGGCTCAGTGTGGTACGTTCTGAGATACGGAGGGACGGAGGAGACAAATGGGCATGCGCAGATGATAGTCTGTGGACAGAGCACCTCGTGTAAATAGGTTAATTGTAAACATGGGAGACTTTATTTCTATATAATGTCTATTAGTTTCCCCCTTTCTTATAGGTTGTATTCTGAGTATTCATCCCATTCAGTTTCTTAGATGCAGTGCCTTCCAAAGCAGTAACAAAGGATGGGAGACCTCTTCAAGCCCCCAGGCCTGGAGCCTGACTCCCACCACCTCCAAGCTCAGACTCCTAGGTCAGTTCTTCCCCTGCCTAGACAGTGTGGTTCCTGGACTCTTGACATCTCTTCCCACTACATTTCATGAAGAGCCAGAATTTCTCCAGCCCTGGGTGGTTTCCATGTTCAGTGTGGAGACGGTCCTTTCCCTGCATGGTAGCAGAGAGCAGGTGAGATGACACTGTGTAGCCAGGACCCTCCCTGCCCACCCTTCTATATGAAAAGGGCACTCTCAGCATGTGTCGATGTCCACCATCCTAATCCAGTCTCTGGAGCAGCCTGTGCCCCTTTGTGATGCCATGAAGAGTGACGGTAAACATGTAGCCAGACTGGATCTGCATGTCCACAGAGGTGGGGCTGGGGTGGGATGGGATGGGAGACAGGCTCTGGAGGATTCTGCCTCCCACTGCCTCTCTGCCAGAACTCAGGTCTTGTGCTCAGGGATCCACCAGGTAGTGGAGCTGCGCAGGCAGGGATGAGCATGGCCCTCGCCGGGCACGGTTGGAGAGCCTAGAGAGGTTCCTCATCTCTGGCTCTAGCATGCATCCTAACACAGTTCTCTTAGGCTGCACTAGGGAAACCCCATGCAAGAGCTATCAAGGGCAGGACGCGGATCTTTTTAATCTGTTGGTGTGTTTCTCCAGTTAGAGTCCTCCAGCCCATAGACAGCATTGGTAGAGTCCTGCTGCCCCACCTGCAGGCCTTCCTCCTGTTGTAGGCAGCGGAGTGAGATAGAAATATTTTTAGGCAGTCAGGCAGGGCCAGGCCCTCAAAAAAAAAATAATACAGGAAACAAGATATCTGCAACACTGGGAAGGTCGGAGGCTCCTACTGTGAACCGGACCTAAAGGCCAAACAAATGTTAAAGAATAACACCTAGGACTGATATTCTAAATAGGTAGCAATCACCTGAAAAGACCCAAGTGAGTCACTTAACCCAACCCCCAAGGGGCAGAGATCCTGTCCTGTATTCATGCCCGCTTACTACGCGACAAGCTTCCCCATTTGGTCCTGGGCCTAATCAACTTAACCTGAACAATGGTGCTTGTAATCCCATTGGTTGACCATAGTTTTGTCCCACCCCACATTCACCTAAGCGAGACCCCCTTATCTACCTTAGTCCCTCATGGTTTTGCACTATAGACGTCCCTAAAAGAGACAGCTTCCCCGGGGAAACCCTTTCGGGTCCCCCTTCTGTCCTTCTCCGACAGAAGCTTTTCTTTCCAATAGTTTTATCCTCAACCTTCGATTGTTCCTAAAATTCATTCTTCGGTTTTAGAGAACACGAACTCATGCAGGTCAGGTTGGGAGTTTTACTTCCCTGTATCACTTCTGGCCCACAGGGGCCACAGCAGCTCCCCACCCCCTTTCCATTCTAGTCCCTGGAAAGGGAGTCAGTCTTTCCTTCCTAAAGACAAAGCCTGAATGTGGTCGAAATCACTGTGCTCCAGGGCTCCTGGCCTTAACATAGTCTTGTGATCAGAGCTAGAGGACAGAGTCTGGGGTTAGGGAGCAGGGTCCCATCTCTACACAATAATCACAGAATAACCCTAATGCTGTGTAAGATGGGGTGGGGGAAGCTGAGAAAACATTTGAAGGAAGGCAGGACCCCACTCGCTGCTCTCTGGAGAGGCGGAGAAGCCCGCTGCGGGCTGCCCATCATACCCTGTCGCACACGTTGGAAGCTCCTTCCTTGATACCTTTCTAATGCCGGCCCGCGCGCTGCTGCCCTCTGGTGGCAGGAGCCAAGTCTGCAGAGAGACTTCGGGGTCGGACTCAGTGGACAAATTTAAGTGCTTATTTGGATAAGCAAATATATTAAATTTATAGAACTCGGTAGATTGAATAGCCGAAGCAGATTTAGGATGAAAACCCTCTCACCTCTCCCATGGCAAGGATCTCCTACCCCAGCAAGAACCCCCATCATCTTGGTGTAAACTCATCCCTTACGGTCAGCATTCCACAATCCAAGCCAATGTCTCACTGTTGGCCTCAAGCTCAAGCTGACCTGCATGTAAAGAGGACTCCCCTAGGGCGTCCCTCCCCCACCGTCCCTCCCCCGCCCAGTCCGCTCCACCCTGCAAAGACCACACCCCTTACCTCCCTTCCACTTGCCCAGAAGCTCCATGCCAGGACCAGCTACATGGCTCCCCTCCTGCCACTCGCTCCTCAACGCAGAGCCACCATGCTGGGCGTCCCTGCTTCTCTGAGCGATCTTTTGCGGCTCAGCTTCACTGGGCCATGTTTGGCTGCTGCCACTTATTGTTACCTATCCATGGAGAAGCAGGCCAGCAGGTGGCAGTTCACCATCTCTATCATCCTCCAAAATCCTGGTGTTCAACTGCCCATCCTCTGCAGCGCTGTGAAGCAAGAAGTCGTGTCGTGCCCGGCCCTGGGCTCCTGCACCAGATGCCCTCTGACTTGGTCCTTCCTTCCCCACGGTGAGGTCACACGCTCCCTCCTTTCCTAGCTCCCTCCTGCCGGGTCGGGCAGAAAAGCATTTTGTTGTTGTACATAGGCAATAATAAAACAAAGTGAATCACACAACTGAAAATCATCACTTCTATTTTTTTCTTCTTTCATATCCTCTCTTCTTTCATTTTCTGTTCTTTTCATTTCCTTCCTCTTTGCTTTTCTGTCAGCACCAGGGATTGAACCTAGGACTTGTACATCTAGGCAAGGAGACCCCCATTTCTTTCTTTTCCCTCCTTTCTACCTTCAGCCATGTGTACGCAATGCCCACATCTACCCTGGACCCTGACATATTGCCTCTGTCCTGTCTCCCCCAAACTATCTTTGTGAAGGTCTCCTTGACCACTGGACCCAAGCACGGGGCACAGCAGCTCTTATGAGTGACAGCTGTGCCCCCACCCCCTCCACATCACCAGGTTCCACCCCACAACCTGCCACCTTCTTCCCAGAGATGCACCTTCCAGCTGAGTGTCCCTTCGTCCTTGTGATTGGGTACCTATGGCAGAGGTCATTATTAGCTCAATCTGCAGGTGTGATGAGGGCCACCTCTCAGGGGTCCTGTGCTCTGCCCTAGTGGACCTCCTGCAGTGGTCCTCCACATGATCAGACATGCTTCTGCTCTTGTCTTCTGCATATGTGGCCCCACTCAGCCCCTCCCTGGGTGGCTAGTACAACGCTATGGGATTCCTTCACAGACAATTCCATGGGTCTCTAGGCCGCTACAGGGTCCTTTCTATGGACTGTCTTGACTGCTTGCCTGGAGCTGCACTGGCAGTTCCATCGCACCCAACCCAGGGCGTTGGTCACTAGGTAAGCGTTCTGCCACGTGGATGCCCCCTGTATGCCTGCAGGCTCTCCGCATCTTTTTTAGGTGTGCTCACAGACCCACACAAGTGGCTTTTTGGTCAGGGACCATCTCTCAAAAGTACTAGTGAAGGAAGCAGAACACTAAGCTCCTCGGTTCCTAGAATTGCCCCCCTCTGGGGTGCTGCCACTCACTCCTGCTGCTCTCTCTCTGCACATATCTGTCCTGCCTCGGCAAGCAACATCACGGCGGCTCCCTGCCAGCATGGGTAGGACTGGTTACGGCCCCAATGGTGGATGCTTGGACTCCAAGTGTAAAATGGGAAGGCCACGTGCTTCAGCGGCACGACTATGACTCTGTATTTCTTGAGGAAGCCAGCACAGAGCCTTCCTTCAGATGTCGTGGACATTACCAGTCTGCTGTCCTACACCTCTCCGGGAGACTGGTAGACCCTCCCTGTATTTCCCTACTGAACAAAGGGCTCCAAGGCACATCCTTTTCATTGAGATCCCTCAGGCTGGTTACAGTTGCCATGGTAACGAGGGCAAGCTGAGCCGCAATGCATACAGAGCCCCTGGAGTCTCCGAATCGCCCCGGCCTGTTCACTTCCCCCACGAAGGACAGAGTGCCCTTGTCCACCTCCGCTGGCGAGCGCCTTCCTCTCTTCCCTCCCGCCCTCCACGCAGGCCGTGTGATTCCCGAAACACTGCGGCTTCCCGGACACTTTGCCGCGTCATTTTCACCCTTTGCTTCCTCCTTTCGTTTTCAATCACTTTTCCTTTTGTACTTGGACAAAAGATGTACATAATGCATTTTCTGGGCAGCCCACTCTTAAAAGTCCTAAAATTCTGGTATTGGGAATCAAAGAGACAAGATGTTTTGGAATTTAAAAAAAAAGTTTTTTCTTCAGTGTGTTGTAGGTAGCGCAATATATTGGAGAGAGGTTCCCAGCACAACAGGCTTGGGACGTGGCTGCACCAAAGCCCTTCTAAAATGACGTCTGAACAGTTCAGGTGCATGGAAAATGATAAAACAGAAGCCCGGAGAGCCGGGGGATTTCCTCCCAACGGGTTTCTCTCATCACTGATGCGTACGTTAGGAACCTGAACTCTGACCCTCAGCTCCCCCACTTGTGCCAAATGCGCCCTGAGTTTAGAGGAATCCTATCTCCAGAACACCCAGTGTATTCCCACCCTGAGTTCTTGGTTGGGTTTAAGTGGCATTTCTTTTCCTGGTAGTTTTGACATTTAGTCACCATTACTGTCACTAAGTGAATCTTCAGTGTGCCTCAGCCAGCCAAAGGCCCTGCCATCACCAGCTGGTCTCACGCATAGCTTAAATGGCTTTAGGTCTCTGTGGTGAGTTGGCTTTGGTTTTGTTGCTGAAGGAAAAAAAATTAAAAGATTGCAGACAACAGAGCAGATTGGACTTTTCTAGGCCCTGTCCAGGAGTCAAAAAGAAACCTGCCTTTCCTTGCTGAATGTTTGTTTTCTTAATGGCAATGTACAAATGCAGAATGCATGTCACAGAGCACGAGAATCATCCAGTTTGATGTGGAACTGAAGCAAGCTCTGAGACCACGTCATATGAGAAAGCTTGGGCTAGGCATGGTGGTACACACCTGTAATCTCATCACCAAGGAGGTTGAGGCAGGAAGATCATTGAAGGTTCAAGACCAGCCTGGCCTACAAAGGGAGCTCAAGGCCAGCCTGAAATGTACAGCGAGACCCTGTCTGAAAAGGACAAAAAAAAAAAAAAAAGGACAAAAAAACAAGAAAGTATGGGCTGGGTAAACAGATGTGATTTCTGGGAAGAAGTAAGGGGAGTTGCTGGGCGACAGAGGAGAAAGTCTGAGATGAGAGGCATGAAAGGGGTGAGAGACACAGGAAGTGACAAAAATAGAAATAATGTGACAAAAGTAGGCCTTGGACACCTGCTGTCACTGACACTGCTGCCTCAGACAGATGCAAGCCTAGGACAGTGGACAGAGGGACAGAGCTAGCTTTCCCAATATTCCATTTGAGATCCCCAAAAGCAGCAGATCTGTTAGGATGGGCATAGGGACTGCTGGTCCCGATACACACAGAGCAGGAGAGGAGGCTGGAAGCCTCTCCCATCTCTGCCTTGGCCAGGAAATACAATAAATACACAGTGCATGGAAAATGAGAAAATGGAAGCCTGGAGAGCCAGGGGATTTCCCCTCCTCCAGGGAACCCCAGAATTTCTAAAGCCTGAACGCCTTACACTGATTAGACAAAGCCACCCACGCTGCAGAGGCACATCAGCCTGATTCAGAGTCAGTCAGCTGCTCACTGATGACCACCCTGGTCAGAGTAGACCTTCACAGCAACATCTGGATGATGTTTGGCCAGTGAAGTGGACACATAAATTAACACTTGCACTTACTGGGAGAGGGACATTAAAATACACCAACATACCAAGGCATAGTCTGTTGATACTGCTTCCTGCAGGGACCAGCAGTCAACAATTTGCAGCAGCCAGACTGCCAGGACTGTGCCACAGGGTCTTGCTGTTCTGTCATCTTCCTCTCTCTTTCTAGATGTCTGCTCTGAAGGGATGCCTCAGTGGAAAGGGACAGTGAGAACCTTGGGTCTCATGTCCATCACATATCTGTCCTCAGAGACTGCCAGGCCTGTGCAGTCACAGTAACCCATGTGTCTAGGACCACATGAGTCCTCTTTTACTTCACACGCCCAGGTAGTACCTGTACCATGGAGCCAGAGGCCTGGGGCTGTGTTGTGCTGCTCCCCCAGCTGGCATCGGGGGTGGAGCACAATGTTAGCTTCTGTCTACTCTGCTCTCTGCAGCTCCTATTTAATTTGTTAGGAGAGTTCCAGCAGCAGGCAGCTAACCCCAGCTTTCTGGAGCAGACAGGAGAAAAGCTGGAGTTGCTCTTGAGACAAGAATCACAGTTGGGTGGCTGGTAGGCAGGTGGGTGGGTGAGGCATCCCGTGCATTGCCCAGCAACTTAGCTGTGGAGTGAGCGCACTGGGTACTGATCTCGGATGTGCAGGACTGCTTTGGCTTCCTGATGGGATCACTCTGCTATGAAACAGGTGCACCCAGGCACTGCTGGTGAGATGGGTGTGCAGAGGAAGGCCTGTGGACAGGCGGATGTTGCTACCCTGGGTGGATGAGGTAGGTAAAAGCCAGCCTTTCCTCTGGTTCCTCTGTGCTGTATCTCATGGGTTTACTTTGGAGGATGACAGTGTTGTTTGAGTCCAATATTAGTGCTTCTGTCTTTGACAAGCACATTGAAACCAAAAAGAAAAATTACTCATTATTGTATATTTTTTGATGGGTGGAGCTTGAGAATGCTGTGCAGGAGGAAGAATCCAGTCACAAAGGACACGTGATGTAAGTCTCCACTGTGGGATACCCAGAATCATCACAGTCGGAGACAGAAAGTCGGATGGTGACAGGGAAGCAAGGCGGGGCATGAGTGAGTGTGGTCCGGGGACAGTTTCAGTTTCACACAATAGGAAGTGTCCTGGGCTCTGGAGACGTGGGAGTGCCCAGGACAATGGACATGCTTAGTGCCCCCGAGGTGTGTCCTGAGGCTGTCACGGCCCTGAGCTGTGCCTTGTGGGTTCCTTACTCTCAAACACTACAAGAGGCCTTTTGAAGGTGACCGCCTCACGTGTGCGTGCTCCTAAGAGAGGAACCTTCTGAAAGCCTTCTAAGGCCACTGCACCCGTGCAAGCTCGAGGGCCGAGGTGGAAGCATTGCTTATCCCGATTTATCTTGGGTGAATCCATAGCGATGATTAAATTACTGGTAGAAATAATTCACAGTACAGAGGAAAAGCTTTCTCTAGTAAAAAAACAGCCTTTTCTGTGCTAGCTTTTTCCTAGACAATTTCAAAAGACACTGCTTTTAAGTTTGCCTCTGGGTCCAAAACTTCAGATTATGTTTTCAAAAGCCAAGCTACTAAATAAAAGTTTTTTTGTTGTTGTTGCTAACTTTGAATGAGGGGAAGCTTTCCTTTAGGTACTTATTTCCTTTGTTTCTGAAGTGTCCAGTGTCTGCCCAGCTCTCAGCAAAGTGCTGGGTCTAAAGGTGAGTTGCCCACTTCAAGCTTCAGGGTCTGGTACGCTAGAAAGGTACAGAAAGAGGAACGGTGGGTAGGAGGGTGCTGGGTGTCGCTGCTGTCAGCATGGGGAGAGGGTCTTTGCAGGAGGATCTTGAGACCACAGAGACTGGTGAGGACTGTGGGATGGGATGGGAGGGGTATGAGCCAATGCCCCGCATCTAGAGGACCAGGGCACTGCAGAGGACAGGCCAGCTGCCCAGCAGAAGTGGAAAGAGATAGACCAAAAGTGACAGAAACTTGCACAAGTGAGAGCATTGTCTCAGGACAGAAGAGAAACTCCACTCAGAGAGAACCTGGGGCTCCTGGCTGTTGGATAGGCCTGCATCCAGCCAGGGAGGAGGCCAGTCAGCAGGGCTCTCAGGTGGGACTGTAGCCTCCCTCCCTATGGCAAGTGGTCAGCCCTGGCAAGAGAGAAATCAAAACCTGTTACTTTTGGTGAAATGGCTGTGCTCAGAGACATCTTGAAATATCACACCTGTCCTCTGTTTCCTGGGGTCATTATCAGTAGGTGATGTTTTGGGAGAGAATGAGGACATCTTCCTTCAGCATTGCCTCATGACAAGGTGACACTGGGTGCTTAGGCCCCATCTCAGGGCTGTTCACACAATTCTAGACCAAAAAATCCCATTTTACAGATAAGAGAAATAAAATGAGTCAGATAGAATCCTTATAAAACACCCCAAAGGATTTACTAGACAGAAAATGTTATGAGCCTTTGATTTAACTTCCCTTTTCAATATCCAGGTCTCTGTATACCCATCCTATGCCAGGCCTGTGATGGGATAGGTAGATAACAATTGTCTGTAGGTCCCACCATCTGGTTGGAGGAGTGAATGAAGAAAAGAGAATTAGTGAGGAGTTGGAAATGGCAAATTAGTATTCACTGAAAGCCAGGTCCTGCTGTTGTATGTGCTATTTGGCTTAATCCTCACAATGACCCCAGGTAGACTTACTGTACAGATGAAGGCCATTGAGAGTGGTCTCAGAGCAGTCTCAGAGCCCACAAATGATGGAGCAGGACACTACTCCCCAGGCCATTCAGTCCACTGAGTATCCATAGAATCCAGGAGACGATTTGAAGTCTTGTGCCAAGTCCCTCCTCAGCCAGACCAGCTGAATCAGGAGGTTGGAGGTGACTGAGGAGTCAGGGTTTCCTCAAAGCTCCCGGATACCCGAGGGCTGCTCGGGAACCTGGAAGAGGAGCTCTGCGTGTGCCCGATGGTGAGCGTGCCCTGCATTGAGCATGCCCAGTGGTGAGTGTGCCATACGTGTCTTCAGCTGTCATCACAAGTCTAACTGCCCAGCAGCAGGTGAAGATGAAGAAGCCTCTGACACAGGATCGTGTGGTCAAGCAACAGGCTGTGCTGGTTCGCCGCATTATAGCAGATGCCTGCGTGGAGTATCAGGTTCCTTAAAGCAGTGTTTAAGAGTGTGTGTTAGGATCTAGGGAAGGAAAATGGGGGCGCTTCTTTTCATCCGGGAGGGAAGTCAGCAGGCGTGGCAGAGCCTCCATCTTCACCTGTTCGCAGTTCCTTCTCCACCCTTTGGCACTCTGCTCTCTTAGAGAAGTGAGGATTGCTAACCAAGTGTAGATTTCACAGGGGTTGAAGAACACAGTACGCTCTCTCTTTCTATGTTTCCTAGCAAAGAGGAAGAACATACACCAGCATTTCATTTCAAATGGAGTTCTGATTAGGAACTACCTGTCCAGAGAGGGCCTTGTGGGGGGAGAGGTGGCTCTTGACATTTCTTAAGGCCAGTGCCAAGAGTATCGAGTCTAAGGTTGGCACAGTGTGGGGCATATGTGGGAGGAAGGTGGAGCTACAGCCCACCTGGCCCAGCACTGGGGATTTCTTTTTGTCCTGCTCATACTAATTGGTGTATGCAGAGAGCCGGAGATTTGGCAGATAGGAAGGTAATGTTGGAAGTCTTATGCTATCATGCTGAGCTACAAGTTCAGGGCATAGTCTTTCAGGGATAAGATGAAAAAGCACAGCACTGCAAAGGCCTCTGAGGGTGAGAGCCAGACACGGTGGCCTGCTCTCCCTGGGGGGCTGCTAGCCTCGCAGTTCCTGCGGCCTCTGTAAGTCATGCTAGCGATGATCATTTCAAATACAAGTTCATGGTTCACCCGTGCATTTCTCCTGGGCGACTTTTCTCCAGTGTGTGTATGGGAAGCCAGTTTTAAAAGTATTTTGAAATTGAAACTTCAGCAAGAAGAACCAGGTTTGAGAAATTTAGCAGAAAAGTGCTTGCTTTCGTCATTAAATGAGAGAACTAAATGCCCTGTCTTCAACACAATGGATAAACTGTAAAGCAAGCGAACTTTTATAGAAACAGAAATGTTACAGACAAAATGAGCTGAGCACAAACTGTCTCAAGGCAGGTGAGTCCAAAGCTCCTCAGAGCCTGGGTGTCCCCAACATTAGCTGTCACAGTCTATGCCGTAGGTGTACAGAAAGCGCAGCTATTTGCAGTGGAACACCGAAGCACAGCAAGTAAAAATAATCAAGACATAATATGTACATGTGTGAAATTCCCAGGATGATTGAATTATCATGTATCACAAATATGTACCACTAAGAACATATATACAATATAACAATTAAAAAACAAAGTGAAAATGACTTGCGAGGCCCGCGGCATCTGGAAGTACCAGCTTTCCACCTTCCTCTCTTTCTTGCAGATGCAGCTGTTTTGCTTCTCCAAGTGTGGCTCTTCATTTGGCAACGGGGAAGTTGCCCAGCTTCCATGGTAAGTGGGCTCTGGTTGTAACCGCTCGTCTCTGCGCTGTGTAAAGCGGCAGGGCTCTGTCCTGGGAGTACTCGTCACTGCTGCAGTAGCTCCAGCACATCCACAATCCCCCTGCCTCTGTGATCCTCAGATTGTAGGGGTCCTTGTTTAAGCCCAAGGCAGTCTTGTGTGAGCAGGAGCAGAGGCAGCAGCTGCGTCAGCAGTAGGAGTCCTTGTCAATGCTGGGGGCCTTGGCGGTCCTGCTCCGGCCCCGCATGCTGTCAAGCACCTTGCGGTAGGAGTGGGTGAAGGCCCGGTTGGAGAAGCAGTAGAGCACAGGGCTCTCAGCACACTGTGCAGGTAGGTGAGGCTGTCTGCGAGGTCAGCCACATGCACCACCACATGCAGGACCCCACAGTGGCCTAAACCTTTGAGGCTGTGCACCAGGACACTGGCCAGTACGCTGGGCAGGAAGCATAGCATGAACAGCAGCAGCACCACGGCGACAAGCACCTTGGCTCTCTGCAGCTGGGGCTGCCTGGCAGGCTCTCGCAGTCGCCTCTGGAGGGTCCTGAGGACACCTGAATTGCAGAACACGACAAGGCCAAAGGGAAGGAGCAGCTGAAGGAAGAAGAACCCCTCCTGCCAGGTGATGCCAGAGGCCTTGGCCACAGGATAGAAGCTGGAACACTCGGTAGCGTTCCAGGCAAGCATGGAGATGAGCTGGCTGTGGTAGGTGAGGGCACCCAAGAGAAGCCAGACAAGGATCGAGATACCCCAGGCTGTCTGCGGGGGCAGAAGGTTGATCTTGAGCCAAGGGTGAACCACACGCAGGTAACGGTCTAAGGCCACTGCAGCCAGGAAGGCCACCCCCAGCCCCCTGCTGAAGGGCAGCAGGAAAAGCAGAGCCTGGCAGACCTCAAGGCCCAGGCCCCAGTCCCTATGATTCAGGTAGAAAGTGGCATGGAACGGCAGCGAGGCGGTCAGTAGCAGGTCGGCCACCACCAGGCTGAACAGGTAGATGGTGTAAGGCTTCCACACCTTGAGCCGGAAGAAGGTCCACAGGGCGATGGCATTGCCTGGCAGGCCCAGTGCACACTCCAGGGCGAGAATGCTGCCCACAGCTGTGTCCACCAGGGGGCTGGTGGTTGAGCAGTTGGGGAGCAGCATGACCTGGCCAAGTGCTGGGGCAACTTGAGTGGAGTGACAAGCAAGGAGACTTTGCTGTACCCTTTCCCCTAAAGAGGAGACTTTTTCCTGCCAGAGGCCAGACAAGTTCTGTATTTTCTCCATGAGAAAAAATTCTGAACCAGCAATAGAACTGAGTTCAAGGTGGCCCAAAATTTGCTTGAGAAAAGAGGATCAGCAGGGGAAGGGGGAAGTCCCTTACACTTTTGCTATGTTTTGCTTTACTCTAAAAAAAGAGAGATCCTGTTTCAGTTCCCATCAAGGGCCCCAAAGCCAAGGCCCCAATGTGCTGAGAAAATTTAGCGAGCAGGGCTAACTTACCTCAGGGAATACTCAGCAAGGAGAGGCAGCAGGTACAGTTTTAAGTTCCATAGAAGAAATGGAAGCCTGGTATGGTGGCACATACCTGTAATCCCAGCACTCAGGAGGATGAGACAGGAGGATTGCTGTGAGTTCAAGGCCAGCCTAGAATATACAGTGAATTCAAGGCTAGTCTGATTGTGTAATGAAATCCTGTCTCAAAATAAATAAATAAATAAAGACAAAAATGAAGAAAGAGGAGAAGGAGGAGGAGCAGGAGAAAGATGGGGAGGGTCACAGGCCAGTGAGCGCTGGGGCCAGGCCCCTCTCAGCTCAAATCCTGAACACTCCGCTCCATACTCTCCCTATGTACAGGGCAAGGAATCAGACTTCACTCCTGAGCTCATGGAAAAGCCACGCTGAAGGAAACCCACTGAGCCCCTGGGATGTGACGGCTTGTGTATTTCTACTTTAATCCTGCCAGGCACTTTCCTTCCCTGGCCTCTGCTCACCCCTACCCTCTCTGGAGGATGCAAGTTCCCTTGCCTCTTGGCTTTCTAAGAAGACATCGTTTTGGAGAGTCCTCCCAACATCTCAGTCAGGCAAATCTGGCACCTCCCATGGCCGAGGGTCCTCCCGGTGTAGGCTCCTCTCCAAAACAGATCTTCAGAAGGAGAGGCTGGCGCGCAACCGTGAGCTACAGGTGAGGGGCAGCGGATGACCCTGTTGTCTCACACATTGACACCCAGAGGTACAGGCAACCAATTCACTCTTCCGGGAGGGTAGTTGCACAAGCATAGCAAGAAAATGTTTAATCTTTATCTCAATGCACTGAAAACCTTGGCAGACACTTAAGAACTGGAATTCCAAGATTTTAGTTTAAATAACTCAAAATTACTCCTTTGCTCAATTGGCAACATAGGCATTTGCCAACAACTACTTTCCATCTTAAGAGAAATTCTTCTTCTTAGCACATTGATTTCTCTTTTCTGCCTCTGAAAGACAATGAATTGTTCTTCATGTCACCTCTTATAAAGTATCCAAGCTTCTCTCCTATGCATCTTGTCATATTGTTTTATTATCCCCGGAAAACCTATTATCCCATGCTATTTCCTTAATACTCCACCTTCTTAGTGCACTGACTAAGTGCACTAAGTGCACTTAGTGCACTGTTCACTTCTATTTTTATGATTTTGTGCACACGTTATTTTATAAACATTTGTTTCTAACTTTAAGTGAAGACCAAATCATTGCTTTAAGCCAACATGTAAAAGTAATTCTGTGTGTTTTTCTTTTTCTGCATTTCTTTTCTGGCTGACAACAAGCAGAAGGGTGGCTGTATTCAGAAGCTGAGTGTTATGATTTGTGTATAGGTGTCCCCCCCACCCCCGCCCCAAAGCTTCATGTAGTTGTCATGGGTTGGTGAGTTCTAGAGTTTGAGATTAGCTCATGATTCACTGGGATTATGGGTGATCCAAGGCTGGGTTTATGGGTGTGAGTACTGCTGGGATTATGGGTGTGAATCATAAGCCCTGCATGGGGCAGATAGCCTGCATGTAATATAAGAGAGACAGACTTTCTCTCCGTTGCCAGTGTTGCGGCTGCTCCTCCATTGTGCTCCTGCTCTCTGCCACCACCATGAGCTGCTGCTCTCTGCCGTGTGTCTCTCTGCCTTGGAGCCAGCTGAATATGCACTGAAACCTCCACTAACTGTGAGCTAAATAAACCTTTCTTTCCTTCACTTTGGGTGTCAGGTATTTGTCTTAGCAATGAGAGCAGAGTAGCTGAGACCCTGGGTAAGGCTCTGACTTACATTTCCTGGTACTTGTCTGCAAGGTGACCAGACTAGGGTCTAGCTCTGGTGAGGTACCTTAGTTCCCTCAAGATACCATGTTCTTTTTTTTTTAAATTATTCATTTTAATGAGAAAAAAAGATAAAATAGCAATGAAACAGTTTCAAAGCAGGTTAGTAGGACAGTTACAATAATTAATACATTGCATACTATTGTCTTCATAGTAGTTATTCAGAGGACAAGATGCAGACACGATATCTTGCTTGAATAATATTAGTACAAACTTTTATTCTCAATGAACTAAGAGAAAGTAGCCATATATCTATCCTAACTCTTGTGTGTATGTGTGTGTGTATTTATTTGCTTTTTCTTTCCCACAACAAAATGGTCCTTTATTACACCTCTGCGAAGTTAGTAACACATGACACCAGCGCCTTAGGCACCAGTGCTACTTGTAGCTACTGTTTATTATGGGGAGAAATCGCAAGTCAGAGGCAGCCAAGTGCAGCTACGTAGAACAGGTGCAGGCAAAGTCCAGCAGGAACTCTCATGTCCCCTTCCTGGAGTTGGAACAGCTCCTCAGTTTCCCTGTTTGACACAGAATACAGCTATCTGAGAAGTTGAGCTCAGAGTCCAGCGTTCATCGGGCCGTGTTCACTGACCACTCCTGTGCTGACCTGGTCCCAACCTGTCTGCAGTGGATCTGACCCTGCATGGTCTGAAGCCCGCTCCACCACCTTGTGATCCAGAGCTGCCTCCTCTGGGCTAGCTGTTGTTGGCTGCCTGGTGTAGGTCCTCAGGCACAGAAGGATGTTGCTGTCAGACGTGACACTCCAAGGGCTTGAATATCCCATCTCTGTGTCTGAAGGCATGGTTCAGAGGATGACAGCTTAGGAATAGTCTCCACAGGCCTTTATTCAATGCACTTGGAAACTACGAAGGGTTACTCACTTTGTGCTGAGAATACAAAGCCTTATGCTACTTGGAGGCCCAGATCATGGTGGATAGGCCTTTGCGAAGGTGCAGCTGGTGTGGTGCACACAACAATGAGGTGGGAGAGGTGCACTAGGCCAGTCAGAAGGTGACAAGTGAGGTCAGAGTAGGGAACGCAGCAGGCCCCCATGTAGGATGAGTGGCATTTTGACAGCTTCCAGATAGTGGCCTTTGCTTTGGCTCTGCCTGTTCTTCCTGCAGCTTCTGGGAAATACTCTACCTGGCTCTGCCTAGGTCTGCTCTGCAGCTTCTTATTCCTTTTCTCTTATTTTTACTTCTGGTCATGGGGAGGTTGAGTCTCAGGAGAAAGAAACAATGGCATTCCAAGAAAAGTAGACTCATGGGCTGGAGGCTCTGTGGTAAAACACTTCATTAGTGTGCCTGGATTTCATCCTTAGTACTGAAAGAAAACAAGAAAGAAAAAGAAAGGAAAAATAGACTCTGTTATGGCTTGTATTTAGATAGCCCCTCAAATCCTCACGCATTCATCGAGGATTTTTCAAAAGTGGCTGGATCTAGGGTGAGTGAATGTGGATTAAAGGTGTGATAACTGAGGTGTGATAATTGGATTAGGCCTCTTACTGGGTTGGCATCATTGTGGGTGTGGATAACGAGCAGGCATACTGCCCAGGAGGCCCTTGTGGCCCAGCTGGGATAAAAGGGAGAGAAAGGCTTGCTGCTGTTGCAGCCTGCTGCTTGCTGGCTGTGGCTTGCTCTACCATGAACTATTTCTCCTCTGTGTTGCCCCTCTGCCTGGCTACACTCCCTTGGAACCAGCTAAGTATAGACTGAAAACTCTACAAACTATGGGCTGGAATAAATCTTTCCCACTGTCACTTGTGGGTTTCTGGTACAGTCTACCAGCAGTGAAAAAATAACTAAGACAAAGTTTTGGAAAGAGAAGTATGATCTCAGAGGCAGGAAGTCGCACAGAGTGTGACAGAGTGACAAGAGTTCTAGGATGGGCCCTGAGAGTGTGTTCCAGCCTCTGATTTGAAATAAAACAATTTAGCAGATGAGACTTTCCCCATTCAAAGACAGGCCCAGTGGTGTAGGGCAGTGTGACTGTAGTTAAATGAATGAGTTATTAATTAAGGCAAAACTTCACGTATAAGAAATCATGTTGAACATACTCATACTGTGCGAGGAAGCCGCTTATTCCTGGAACATACAATTTAAATGAAAATAAAATGACTGTACTGGAACTCTAACCCCATGTCTGTACATACATCCAGATGTGCTTCTCAGTAGAAAAATCCTGTGCTTATTGCTTCCATTTTACTTTACAGTTTCAAACTTAAAATCATGGAAAACCCCAGGGCACACTTCTACTGTGGGCACCAAGAGGAACACACAGCAGAAGTAAAAGTGACAGCACAGTGGCCAGAGGCCAGCCTCAGAGAGGGATTCCTTCAGGCTCACTGCTGCCGGAGAGATCAGAGTAAGATATCAAAGCTTGCACTCTCTATATTTTGCACGTGAAATAAATAATTTAAAAAAATTGTATTTCCAGTTTTTCAGTCTCTCACTCACCAGGTACACTGAGTACTGCTCCACATAGGACCACTCAGGCCTCGGGTGTGGCGGGGCCTGAGCGGGGCCCTCTGGCTGCAGCCACATTTGCAGGGTGGCCGGACACTTCTGGAGTTACTGATTTGCTGCAGTCTGAGTGCCAGGAGTGGGACAGGGATGGAGGCTGTTGGCAGGCCCAGGTCTTTAATAGCAAATCTACACGGTGGGTGGGGTCTTCTCCGGAGGGGTCGTAAGCATGGGTCACTTAGACGTCCATGTGGAAATACAGACAGGAGTACACGAGAGAGGAAAGCCACGTGGCATGTCTTGTAGGTTCTGAAGAATTTTCTGTAATGTTTGGAAGAATAAGTGAAGGTATCCCAAAGCACTTTTAAGTGAGATACGTAAATGCACTGCAAGGTGACAAAAATGTAAACAATCTCATTTTGATCCTGCTCCCCTTCATTCTGGAGTCTGACTACCCTTCCACTCTCCTTTACTCACTGGAACCCCCTTGGTCACAGCAGAAATCCTCCCTGTCCCAAGATCCCCAACCTAATCACATCTTGGGCACCCCACCACTCATTCTCACGCAGGCACAGGGGCTTAGCACGTGAACCTCTTTTGAGGTCATCATGCTACTTACCACACTTATGTCACCTTCAAGCATGATTTATGTTGTTTTGGTATGAGGAAGGACCTCTGAATTGGGTCCTGCCTTTCCAAGAGGGCCTGCTGCCCACCGGAGCCCAGCTGGCTGCTGGCCCCCCTGGGTCTGCGGCTGCTCTTAACTGAACTGTTGTAAACAGAAACATTCTTTCTTATGCGTCAACTCATAATTTAAAATTTTAACTTTAAAACTTATAATTATTTTCTGATTGTACAGATAATGTTTTCTGTTATAGGAAATATAAGCAGGCATACAGAATCATTTGTAATCTTGCTACAGAGACACAGTAGTGGGTTTGCTGAGATTACAGTAAGTTTCCTTTCAGTATTTCATGTGATTAATCTAATTAGATTTACTAGCTATGTGCTAGACACGTAGCTTGCATTGTGGCTTTTCTTTTATCCAGGGCTCTGTTACCCTAGTTTCTCATGTCAGTAGTATTTGCAGTATTGAAACCATAGCACCGCAAACACTCGGCAGAGAACGTCTGTGTGGATGAGCCCCGACCTCCTGCTTTGTAAAGGAGCTGAGAACCGTGCGTGCACCAAAGGCTGGGATGGTGCTGCTAGGAGATGCACTTGATTCTAACTTTTTAAAAATAATGAAATATAATTTGACAAAGAGCATTTTAGAGTTTCTTTGTTTTATATCTAGGCTCACTAAGCCTTCAAGAGGAAAGAAGAAAGCACGTGGGAAGAGAGTTGCAGAAGAGTAAGGATGGCTCTTGGGTGGTGGGAGCCTGCAACTGGGACACGAGCAGCAGCTGCAGACCCTGGCCCAGACCCATGTGCAAACTGTCCAGCATGGCCTGCCAAGGGGTAGCCCAGTTCCTCTGCCAGGGGCTTGCAAAATGGAGACACAAATGAGGCCCCTTATTCTAACTGAAGCTTGCTTCCTGTGAGCCTGACTCGGGTCAGGTCTGCACAGCTCCTGTCCAGCCTGGGGCCCTCGTGCTGACTTGAGTCACCCACATTTTCCTCTTCTCAGGCTCAAGGCCGTTCAGGCCTATCTCTGCCTGACTGCTGCACTCCATGAATTGAGCCTTGCCGGCTAAAAAGTGGCCTCCCAGAGGAGCGGAAGACCAGGGAGATTGCTGAAAAGAGCCACATTTTGTCAATCAGGTAAATGTCCCTCTTAGTTTATCCTCATTCCTACAAAAGCTGAAGCTACATTCATGCGGTTCCCACATTTGTGGACTGGTGAGAGATTCTGGGCTGCTGCTCAGAGGCTGAGAGGTAGGATCTGCTCCCCTCCATCCAGTGCAAAGAGACTTCCGCTATGGCCTAGACAAGGGAGGAGGAGAGCGGCTGGCAGGCACAGCACTCATGGGTGGCCACTGCACCTCTCACCTGCAATGGTCAGTGGTGTGGAGAGGCGGGGACACTCACAGCTCTGTTCCCCAACTAAAACATCTTGCCTGAGGAAAAGGAGACTTTTTCCAGTGTGTTTGAAGAGTGTGGTTACTGGTTTACTGAATTTTTCTTCCTATGAACTGTATCTCATGAAGCACAGGGCAAGTTGCTATTTTCAATGTGCTTTCTCAGTGGTCTTCAGTAAACACCAAGTTTCTTTCCACTAAGTAACAGAATGACAGCTTTTTGGAGCTCAGGGAAATCTTAAGGGATTTCCCCAAATCTCTTACAGATGAAGAAACTGAAGCTTGAGATTCATGGCTTTGACTGTGACTAATTTTCCTGGGTCAATGTCTTTTTTTCTCCACCTTCCTGGAATTCTTGATAAAGCTAGTGACATTGCTGACATACTTCCTGTTATGTTCAGTACCCTGCATGCTCTGATCCTTTTCTCCTCCTGTTGTATTTGTGACCAACCCCTCTTTCCTTCTGCATCTGGTCTGCCATTCTCAGGCACTGGATCCTGTCCTCCACCCTCCAAACTCCAAACGGTGTTACATGCAGCAGTTATGCTCTGGGGTCTACAGTAGCCTCAATGCTTATGGCTGGCAGAGAGGAGACTTCTCTGTGTCCCCTGGGTCAGCTCCTGTGCTCCTGAGAAGGGAGGATGACCCCTTCTCCTGTCATCTCCTATACCATGAAGGCCCTCCTTCCAGGACATAGCACCTGCCACGCTGGAGCTGGTTTCTGGCTCTGTTTCTGGCTCTCACCTTCACTCAAGCTTTGTGGAAGAGCTGCTCTGGCATCGCTTACATCTTCATGCAGGACTGTGATCTTCAGGCCTCCCTGTTTATGTCCTGCTCTGTGGTCATACCTTTTCTCTGGTCTTCTTGCCTCCTTTGTATAAGGACCCTAGTGACAACATTAAGCCACTCGATAATCTCAGGAAAACTTCAAGGTCCTCAACTCAGTCATGTCCCTTTCGCAAGACACCACAGTGTTCCCAGGTCCCAGTGGCTAGGGTGGGAACATCTCTGAGGATGATTCTGTTGCCTACCACAGACACTGTGCACACACTATGTAAAACCAGTGGCTTAGCTATTCTCCCCACAGGACTTCCTCTCTTCCTCTTTCAGATTATTCATATTCTTCTTCCAGAATTATCTTTCACAATCCATTAATTTCATTATGATTAACTTGAAACAGCTCCTATTGCTAATCACATCAAGTTCAAGGTTGATTGAATGTTTAAAGGATCACAGTTGAATCCCACCCTGTAATTCAGTTTTAATTCCCAGATCTGGGAGGAAGATATCTTCTTCCATATGGTCTGGTCTCTTCCTGCTCTCTCACACTAAGGGTTCCTTTCTGGCTCCTCGTCATTTCTCTTGGTCACTTTATGCAGGACAAAATACCTGACAGTAGCCACATAAAGGAAAGGTTTATTTCAGCTCATAGTTACATTGTGTGGCTTCCATAGTTACAGTGGGTTAATATTATCACTTAGCTATTGTGGACTGACAGGGCCTGTAATCTCCCAAACAAGATTCAGGCTTAAATAAAAGAGTCAAGTGGTACGATGGTAGGGCTTCAGGAGGTTCAGAACCCTCTAATAGAATCTGTGATCCTCTGGAGGCCGTCTTTATTTGATTTTCAAACAAAGGAGGGGGATGCTGAAGAAAATGGTGGAATCTGAGCAGGTCATGGGAGACAGTTCAAAGACTTCCCTCTAGTAAGGCATGCTAATTAGGAAACGACCTTATCTCTAGGTTGACCTTTATTATAGAAGTGTGGAGCTGGCAGCTGTGTCTCCTTGTGGCCAATCAGGATTGGGGCCAGGTATCCTCAGCCATGGCCTTCTCTTGTTCTTTGCACTGCAGGGAAATCTTCAGTCAAGACCAGGGACTCATAGAGGTTCACTTACTATGAGTCCACTGCTGTGTCCAGGCAAGGGGCCTAGGCCTTGGACAGGTTCACAAGTTAAAAAGGAAAGCCAATTGGTTGATTTAAAATCCTTCTCAGAGCCACTTTGTAGTGGTCTCCATCAGCGATTGGCTGGTTCCAAAGCAGAAATGGCATAGCAAACGGGTATAGCGGGGCAGAAAAGGCCTGCAGAGGGGCATACAGGACAGAAAGGGCCTCCAGAGTGGCACAGTGTGGGAAACCTACCATGCCATAGCAACCATGAAGCCGAGAGAGAAGGGAGAGACCATCCAGCCTGGGAGGCAGACCCTTCCTGGCCTCACCCCTGGCGACCTGCCTCTTCCAACCAGGGCCGGCTTACCAACAGCACACTCAGCAGCTGAACTCCCTGGTGGATGAATATGTTAATGAGCACAGTGTCCCTGCGCTCCAGCCACCTTCCAAGCAAAGGGGCAGTCTCTCTTCTGGGAGACTTTGGGGAAATGTTTCAGCCTCCAAGTGCAACGGTATTTTCTCCACAGTATGTCCTTTGTCTTCATCTCACCCCTTCGAAGCTGCCTTGGCTCTGCCTGGGAAAGCGATGCCTCCTGCAGGAGCCCCTCCAGCTGGACCTGTCTCAGTGTTAGGGTCCAGGAATGGGCTCTTTGTGGTTGGGACTCTCCCTGTGCCTGCATGCTCAGCTCTCAGAAGTCAGAGTCATGTCTCACAAGTGTCTTCTCTAACACCATCATCGGCATGGTTTTCACAGCGGCGTCAGTGTGTCAGAGAACGCAACTTGCATACAACCCTCCGTTCCTGAGGGTTGTGTGTCACACATATGACAGAGAGACTTAGTATTTTGGCATCTGTCACCCATTAATTTCCTCAGTGCCTTGAACTGGCCAAATTGCAACCTTATTTTGTTCCAGTAATCTCAAATCACATTGCCACTTGTAGGGGTGATCTTGAGAAACTGTTACTTCTTTTGTCAAGGTAGAGATCACCTCAGAAGTGTTTCTTTGAAGCCGAAACTTGAATGGACAAATCATTTTAAAAAGCAGATCTGTCACCACCCAAGCAGCCTACCTTGGAGTTGGCGTCTGATTCAGAAGAGGAACGAGAGGTGCACAGTGGTGTTTTCCATCCTGGTGTATTCTGACCAGTGCAACCTATACTATGGGGTGAAGCTCACAAAGGCCCTGCTGCACCTGCCCATTCACAAGGGCACTTCACCGCCTGCACCCACGGCAAGGAGGCAGCGAGCTGTGCTGAGGTGGAGTCTCCTCAGCTCTAACGCCCCAGTCCAGGACTGTGTTTGACACTCTGACCACCCTACAGGAGAGTGAGTGGTGCCTGGGTGTTTGACCTCCCCTGGGTAGTGGGGCTGGAACAAATAGAACTTGAATTTGGGACCATGGAATGAGGGCAGGAGTCAGTTCTCACACAGGAGGCGCACATCCTGTCCCTAACGCTACCAAATGTTTTGTCCTTAGGACCGCCATGACCAAGAGTCACTTCTCTCATGCTCTTGTGTGTTCCTCCTTTTTGCTCTCAGGGTAGTGGGCTATTCCACCTACAGAGGTGCGGTGAGAGACAACAGCCAGGTGGACCCCCGGCACTCACTCACAGGCCCTCGGCACAGCTCGTGTGGCCAACAGGTGGGGATGTGCTCTGCGAAGGGAATTTTTTTTTTTTTCTTTTTGTGTTTAGGACAGAGTGCACAGGGTGTGCAGTGTCTCACTGCATAGATCGGACTTGTAGTGCTCCTCCTGTTTACAGTCTCCCAAGTGCTGGGATTACAGGCACATGCCACCACGCCTAGTCTCAATCTAACATTTCAGCACACCCTGGGGGTAGGCTAGCGTAGCAGGCCTGGGGATCAAACTCTTGGCCCCCGAATGTTCCTAAACAGGTGCTTTAATCCACTGAGCTATTTGACCAGTCCTTGGGATGAAATTTTTAATCTTTTTTTCTATTTAAACATGCATAGATCACAAACACCTTTTCTAGCAAGCAATTTGCTTTTATAACTGAAGAAAGTTTATGTACGTTAAGAGGAATGATTTTGTACTACATACTACACACTGAAAAACTGATATTATTCAGAATTTTCACCTTGACTAACTCTGTATCTGTGATCTGAGGAGCTACATCAAGGACAGCAATGTAATACAAAAACCACAGTTGAATACCTCTCACCTTGGTCTTCTAAATGTGTGCTATTTCTAGTACTTTATCAATTATTATTATTACTCTTTAAAGTAATTTTTAAAGTAAAAAAGGCAAAAAATTAAGTTTTCTTGAAAGCAGGCATTAATATTCAATTATTTCTCCAATCTTATATAATTATATTTGTTAATCTGAGCAACAGATTTGACAGTAAAATAGATGATATAACAGCAATAGTCAATTAGCTATTCTTGTTTTGAAAATCTGTAGCATATGTACTGTTGTATATTACCTTGTTTCTGTCTTTGTTTTTGCTATTTGTTTTGCTTTTGTTTATACTCTTCAGAATTGCATTAAAATTACACTACATTTAAAAAAGAAACCTGATACTGAATACTTTTTCACCCCTCAATATGAAACAAGGCTTTGGCCTTCAGCAGTTCTCTCTGTGCATATCTGTCCCACTGACAAGCTTGCTGAATCTGTATCACAGGTTTTAGCTATCTAATTGCCCTTTGTTTATGATACCAAAAAGCCATGTGAGAAAGTGTGGCCCTTTAAGACAGGAAGTCAGTTTAGAATCAGTAAGGGGGCTCAGGAGATGGGAGGCGGGGGGTTCAGGAGCTGGTGCTGAGGCTGCAAAGAGATGAACCGCGTCCTGGCACAAGGTGCTGCCGTGGAGTAGGGAGGCAGCCCAGGCGGACGGAGGGTCTCCTCTGGACAGAGGGACCTAGGAGTGGTGCTGAGGACACTGAGCTCCTGCAGGGAGGCAGCCAGTCCACCATGTGTGCAGGACAGCCAGGTGAGGCCACCTGGGAGGTGACCAAGGTAGGGCACCATTAGGCTCCCCTGCCCCTGCCCAAGTTGGCTCTCTTTTTAGGAAACAACCCCTTCCCCTGACCGTGGTTGAACTGTTTATTCTTCTCTTTGTATATACTCTGAAGTCTACATATAAAAGCATTTCAGCTTTTTGACGTTATTACTTTTTTGCAGTGTACAGCGTGTATGTCCCTAGTGGAGAGCGCTGTGTGTGCATGATTCATCTCAATTCTTTCTTCCTTCCCTGTCCATCTCTTGAGTCCCTTCCCACTATCACCCTACTTGCTATTCTTTATTGCTTATCTTGCTTTTACTTATATGAGAAACTCAAAATATAAGTAAAGAACATTTCCGTTTACAAACAGGAAAGATTTTGTAACAATTTGAGATCAAGAGCCCCTTCTAAATTCCCAAGATACTTGGAGGCTCTGCCTGCTGAATTACCCCAGCCCCTAATACCGTGCTGCACCCTTCCCATCCCTTCCCACGGTGGAGAAAGCGAAAGCAGAGAGGAATGGTGTGTGTGTGTGTGTGTGTGTGTGTGTGTGTGTGTGTGTGTGGTCAAACTGAGGACCTTTGCACTAAGTCACATCTATCTTCAGTCCTTTTACTTATTTTTTAAATTTTTATTTTGAGTCAGGGTCTAAATTGCACAGATTGGGCTTCAGTGTGTTCCTTTTGCCTCACCTCCCAGAGGGCTTGAATTTCAGGCATGTGCCCACAAGTGACTTTGCTTTGGTTTAATAGCTGTTGTGTGCCCCCTGCCTGGCTGAGCCTGGCTGCAGAAGGAATGTTCCCTTCACCTTCAGGGGATGCAGGGGTCTTCTGGGGGACCTCATTGTGACTCCAGCAAGCGGTTCCACACAACCCCTGGCCTGGGTCTGTCTCAGTTGGGGGCCCTGATAAAGGAGAAGAAGATTCCTCAGTGTCCTCTTGAGATCTCTGCCCGTGTCTAAGAGTGCTCAGACAGAGGTCACATTGGTCCTCTGCGGACAAGAGCACTTTCTACGCACACTGAGTGCAGGCCACTGGGGAGCAAGCGGCTCAGTCCCTGGTGTTCCTGGCCTGGCACGGAGCACACAGTTGGGCAGTGGGAGGTGCAGGGAAGGGCTCGCTCACGTTCACTCCAGTAGGAACGTGGTGAGGATGTCAGTCCTACCGAGCGCAAAGTGGAACACTAGGGAGCCCCCGACTCTTCTCCTTCTTGACCAGAATGCTGACCAGTCATCTAGAGACCAGGGAGGGAGTGGAGGCAGAAAAGCCAGGCCCCGGAGCCAGAGCCAGCTCTGAGGACACCACAGCCAGGGTCCCCTGCGAGGAGAGCTGGGCAGAACAGATGCTGGTGAGCAGGCCCTGGCGAGTGGGGTGGTGCACATATGTGGGAGGTTGGCTCTCGGGGATCACCCTGCTTCCAGTCTGAGAGCAGACACTGGCACTTGCCCTTGCTCTGGTCATCCTGCAGGACTGTCACAGCAATGCACTTCTATTGTGTGCCAGCATTTTATTTCCTCTTAGGAGGACCATGTGGCTCTTCCCCTTCTGTGACTTTCTCTTCTGATGGACAAGAGGCAGGGTGAAGAGCTAAAGAAAATGCTAACATATTGGTTTTTCTCTGGTACATGGCGTTTTAAAAGATTGGTTTAAAAAAATAATGAAGCCAAACACACAGAACCCAGAAAGTTTGCACAGCTTGAACCATCCTGGCCAACTTCTAGATCTTTATGAGTTTCTGCTCCTTCCCCAGTTGGGGGCTCTGCTTCCCTGAAGCCCTTGGTCTACACCATGGCCTCTCCCACTCCCCACCTCTATTGTTGGAACAAGGCTGCAGCCCTCACATAGTCACATGGAGGGCTCCCGGGAAACCACGTGCATTCACATCCAACTGGCAAGGTTGCATCTTACCCACAAAGAAGCTAGATGCCCTGCTAGGTCATGAAGCCAGGGCTTGTGACCCTTTAGCCCCCATGGTGGGCCCCGCACAGCAAGATGAGCCTCCTGGCCCGCAAGGCTGGTGGGGACCTGTGTGTGTGGCCCTCGGTGGAATGTGTGAGCAGGGAGAATGGTATTGCCCACTCTGTGAGAAGGCTGCTCCAAACTGCCTGTAGGAACAGAAAGAGGAATAGGTACCACAGCCCTATGGAGGGCTGCTTGGGGCAGGCAGCCCTGGAGGAGGGCTTCCTCATGGATACCCTTGCAGTCCCCAGGGCAGCCTTCCTCTCTCACCTGGCCCTGTGTTTCAGAGGAGAAGGAGCACAGGAGAAGCCTGTGTTTGTTGCTGTTATTAAGGATTCCCTTTCTGTAGCTGCTTTCTCCTCCTTAACAGCCAGAACCAACCCCAACCTCTGTCTGGCTTCTCAGGCTGACCCCAACCAGGGTGATCCAAACACACAGTGCACATGTGGTAGAGGGCCACTCGGTACCACTTGCTGCTCTAAGTTCCTGGCAGTAATGACAGACAGCAAGCATTGGAGGGGATGGAAGGGACCTAGAGAGTAAGCGTAATCCCCAAGTGAATGAGCCAACAACATAGAAAGCAACAAAGGGGCCGCCCAGCCTGGGGTCAGCAGTGTCCCTGGCCTTGTGTACAGACTGCTAGGGTCTGGCTGCAGCCCCCAGCCAGACAGTGCCACCCCTACAGGGCTCAGGGCCAAGGCACACAGGCATCTGTGGAGAGCAGGAGGCTCAGAGCTTGCTTCAGGGCAATTCCCTGCTGAGCAGGATTCAGGCAGCAGAAGAGGGAGGTACTTTCCACACTTTCCATGCATCCTTGTAACTTAACTGTGTAAAGTCAGGGTTCAGCTCCCAGTTGATAGAATATCATTCCCTCCACTGTCACTGGCCTGCTAGGATTTGTGAGAAGTCACTGTGAGTTCCACACAGTACATACATCCTGGTTCTGGAAGGCAGTGTCCCCCTCTGCTGGTACCCAGGAACATCTCACTTGTCCCCCTCTGGGGCCTTGCTGTGCTTCTGAACTCTCCCTGCCTTTCCTGGCAGCATCCAGATTGCAGCTTTGATGTGGAAGGAACAGACACGTGTGAAAACACTGCGTTGAGCCCCATTCATATGTACAGTTAAAGATGTTGGTACAAAATAAAATAATAACAAAAACGATTCCACATGGGAAAAATGGGGACTGAATTGACAGTCTCCTAATTCTCTGGTTGGTCACCAGTCACAGCCCCATGCCCTGCTGTTCTCTGTCACCAGTCTTCACCAATTCAGGATCACCAGGACGCTTTCGGGGGAGATGCGGAGGAATGTGAATTTAATTTAGAATTAAAATGCAATCACTTTCCCACTGTTTCTGGAATTAACTAGGAGAACAATATGTCTGCTAATTTCTCTACAAATTGTTATTTTCCCTTTAAATTTTAGTTAATTCGCAATGTGACACTGTTGCTTTTGGGAGATAATCTCTGTGAAAGGAAAACATTGTAAAGAAAGAAAAGCAGTGTTTCCCTAACCATCACGGGTTGGCAGCTGGAGCAGATCCCTGTACAAGAGGCACACTAGCCAGGAAAATGCACAAGTTCAAGGACATGGTTATTTCACATGTACATGGGCGATCCCCAGGGAATGAGTGGCTCTCAGAGAGGTGCCAGAGTTTTAAAGACAGGGCAGAACCAGAAGCAGGAACCTGAGTCTCTGGAGACGGTGACTCATGGGAGGGAAGATAAAGGCTCCTGGTAGAGCTGGCCCACGTCTGTCCTTGAGACCATCTCCAGGATGAAGGTTTGAGGCTGTCTTCAGCAGTTAACCCAGGGGGTCCAGTGGCTTCTGTCCCTGCGACACTGTGTCTCGCTTCCAGGTACATGGAGGATGGTAGCTCTTCTGTACCTGCTGCTGCTTGCTTGCTCCAGGTGGACAGTCCCTGGCCAAGGAGGCACATTTGGGGAAGCATGATCTGTGTCCCAAAGTCCTTGTACTTCCTGGTTCCTGCTATACTGATTCCATGAGGATAGCATCAAGAAGGAGAAAAGAATTCTGGTCTCTGCCACAGCACTATTTTAACACAAAATACCAATTCAGCCACCATCCTTACCAGTCTAATGGTATGGGATAATTCAGTCGATACCTTTGGTAAACATACATGAAGTGGTTGTCCTTTCCGTTTTCTCCCTGCTGTCATTTGGGAAGTCTCCTGTGGGAAGGGGCTTGGACATGATGCAGAGGCCCCCGTGTTTTCTCCCCACTGCAGCAATTACAGCAGCAGGTCTCTGCCCTTTCGGGGGAACTCAGGAGACAAGTGACGCAGTGGTCTGTTGCTCATAGCAAACTCCAGAACCAGGTAGATGCTTTGACAAAGCAGAACCTGGCACTTCGGGAGGATCTGCAGGCGTGTGGACTTCAGGGTCCTGCAGCCACCAAGAAGCCTGCAGCCTCACTTCCCACGACCTTCAGAAAACATGAGCTGGTAGGTACAGCGAGTCCTTTGTATGCTATAAGATAGTGGCAAAGACAGCCTGTGGGTGGGGTACTGCCCCAGGAAGGCTGCTGCCCTGACTTCATCAGCTCCAGGCCCCACGGCACTGTGGAGCGAGTCCTGGCCAGGCCAGGCTCTCCTGGACCCCAACAGACAGATCGCATCCACTGGGGCTGCCTTGCCCACACCCAGTCTTCCAAGACACACAACCAACTCTAATGACCATAGGGGACAGCCTGGTTTTCACATGGGCAGTGCAGGCTTCCCCACTCCAACTCACTGCACCTGTACTGCCACTAACTCTGCTGTGATCATGGGGTTGGGCATAGGGGGATGGAAGGACTCAAGTGTGAACCTTGTTGACACCATGCCAGCTTCGATTTTCCTGTTCCCCATCCTCATGAGCTGTTTCTCATCAAGAAGGGGAAAAGAATTCTGGTCTCTTTTGCCATAGCAATATTTTAACATGTAATAACAATTCAGCCACCATCTTTATCAGTCACACGGGGTGGGATAATTCACAGCGGACACCACTTGTTGAAAATAGGTGAAGCTCTTGTCCTTTTGGTTTTCTCCTCTGTTGTCATGTGGGAAGTCTTTAGACAAACAGGACAATCGCCACCCAATCCTTCATTAGCAACCACTGTTCTCTGAGATGCTGTCAGAGCCTGCTGTCATGGGCATTTGGCCTCTGTGGCGGGGCTGTGTGACTAACAATGTGCCCCAGAGCCTTAGTGAGCCAGCGTTCTTACTGCTTTGTCCCAGTGCTATCTCTCACATGTGAACCTGAAGCGTTCCTATCAGTGAAACCACAGGAACTGATACTGATGTGTGGAACCATGAGACATTTCCTGGTGTGAGTCAGGTAGTTTCTAGTGAGGCAAGAGAAGCACTAGCATCTTTTTCTTTCTTTTTTTTTTTTTTTAATCTCACTTGCTATGTGAAATCCTAAGTGGTATAGTTCAAGAACTTTGGGTATTTCTTACGTGGCATAGTCATGTGCACATACAGACAACACACACACACACACCCCCACACACACACACCCCTCCAGTGGCTTGTGAAGCCCCTGTGTTCTGCTCACTCCCCAGCATTTAGGAACAGTCAAGAGCATCTCTCACAGAAGCCATGGATCGGGGACATCCTACTCCTCAGAGACGCCTAGTGGGTCAGAATCGAACTCTCCTCTGATGATTCAAGAATCTGTTGGTGCTGTTGATAGAGGCTGTTAGGCGTCTTGTGCTTGATTGGATACTGCTGCCCAACAAACCAGCCCATCACCCCACTTGGTCACTGTGTGTGGTTGGGGCGCTATGTAACACATACCCTGGGAGACAGAGATCTCACCTAGTCTGCATCACACTGCAGATTTTTGTTTGCTTGTTGGTTTCTGTTGGTTTGCTTTTTTCAGTACTGAGGATTGAATGCAGTGCCATTGCTATGAGCTACAATTCCCAGTCTTTTAAAATTTTTAGTATCGTGTGAGGGTCTCTCTCAGCCATCCAGGCTGTGCTGGATCTTGCAATCCTCCTTACCCAGCCTCTCAGAGTGCTTGGATTATATGCGTGTGCCTGTGGCTAACTGCAGTTTCGATTGTTCTCTTGCTTTGAATCATTTCTTGATGAATTTGTAAATGTTCACAGACCTGCAGAGGGTTCTTCTCAGCATGGGGCTAGCTATGAGAACAGCACATGTTCTCAGAAAGAGAAATCTGCTTTGAAGGAAAAAGATCAGGGAGGGGAATCCCGTACTCTTAAGTCTAAATATATCTGCAGACACAATTGTAGGGTAGGCATCAAAAACAGTGATGTATGTGGGCACCCAGGGTGAGATACGTGGCTGACGATTGGTAGGCCTGGAGTGGAGTGAAGCAAATGTTACCCCCATGACCGGGAGGGGTGGAAACTGACAGGGTCAAACCCAAGCAGCTCACTTTACCTGCAGTACTTGCTTCTTTCTGAGAGGTTAGGTTCTTCTCAGGACCAAATGCTGAGAATCCTCTCCCCAGGTTCTGGGCCAGTTGTGGAGACAGCACTGGGAGAAGTGTCACGCTTTCCTCCTCTAATGCATGCTTAGCTGAACACGTGTGACCCAAGGAGGTCGATGTTAGGGTTGCTTATTCTGTGGCCTTCAGGATTAGTGACCCCCTAGGTGTGGTGCTCAGCCTATTCTTAGCATTACTTTGAGGGGAACCTGGCCCATTTCCCCACCTTTCACTCCAGGGTTTTTCTTTTTTAAATGTATTTGATACAGGGTCTCACTACACAGCTTAGACTTGTAGTGATCCTCCTGTTTTCAGCCTCCCCAATGCTGGGATTACAGTGTTCCACCATGCCTGGTGCACCTGGGGGCAGCGCGTGCATGGCATGTGGTGTGGGGGATCGAGCCCAGTCCCTGTGCTTGCCTAAGCATGCACTTAGTCTGCTGAGCTACCTCACCAGCCCTTGTTCCACATTTTTTAGGACAACTATAGTGGAGTGGATTGAATTTGATTTTACTTTATAGTGACTGTTCCTTCGGATGTGTGGGAACTCCTCCTTTATTTGTGGTAATCTTTTAGGTATCAGCATCTACCTTTGGAAAACCTTCATCTGCATCAGCTGATGAAGAAATAATGCCACAGCACATTGGCCACCAGAGTTATAGTGCTGCCCTCCTTCCACATGGACTGCCCCCCGCAAGTGCAGCTTCCTCCAAGGTGACCTTCGTGCTTATACTCTTGTGAAGGGAGGGGAGGTTTGCAACTCAAACCCATACCCCACCTGATGCAGCTCTTCAGGGTGCAATTCTGGCTCCCTGGTGGAGCGTGCTGTTGGGACCCCAGTGTCTACCTAAGAGAGCCTTCCTAGTGGCACAGGCTGAGAAGGTGTCCTCAGTGGCAGCATCATGCTTCACTACTGAGCTCTTTGGCCAAGTATGTAAAGGCATTTTCTGTGCTATGCTGTGTTTTCCCACTGCTGCTTGGGGCTGGGCTTGTCTACATGGTGCTTATGCCTTTTGTTTGGGGGGTGGCAGTTCAGGGTGCTGCTTAACTCTATTGCACCTTTCCCTGTTAAAAGGAGCCCCTCTCAGGAATACTCCTCCATCAGCGTGGATAGATATTGCCTTCTCTGCTCTGTCAACCTCATCCTTGGGAAGCAAATTTTGTGTGTCCTCATTAGGCAGTGGGTTATGGAGCTGAATTGGATAAGAGGCCCCGATCTGAAGGTGGCGGGTCCCACAGTCCTCAGTGTCTTAGTCTCAGTGTGCTGAGGGCACAGGAAACACCTCTTCCCCGAGGCAGGACCTGAACTCTCCCGGCCCAAGCATTTGTGCCCGTCCTTTCAGGTCCTTTGATGATGCAGCAGCTGGAGTTCCAGGAGAGCACCCATGTGGTCACCTGGCTTCTTACCCTCACCAAGGGGGATTTACTGAGCAGCTGTGGTTAGACTGCGTGCTGAAGGTGTGTGTGAGTGAAAGAATGACTGAATGGTGGCTAATCTGCACCTCAGAGCTCTCAAGTTTTGAGAAGCACAAAGGGTAGAAAACAATTTATGTGTACTGTGCCAAGTTCAGTTTTAAGCACTTTATTTTCCTATGGTGCCTAACCTATCTGCTGTATCATAAAGTTCTTGAATTGCAGGAGACCACCGGTTTTCTAACAGGAAATGGGTTATTTCCAGAGTAGCTGCCCTGTCTGTGTCCCTCTGCTAGAATACAAACAAGGGCAACATCATCTAGAAGACAGGATAACCGGCATGGTGTACTGATTAACATTTTTGGTATGGGGGCTTAATTCAAAAATGCCCTGCGATTATTTTTAGGCAATAAATGTAAAGGCAGAAAGAGCTGAGTTTTGATACTCACTTCAGAAATCTTCGCGGCATGGCACCCACAGGAGGTCAGGTCCTCTGCGAGCAAGGCTGGCGGTGGAGGGTGGTCTCGGAGGCTGATGTGCCCCACACCAGTTCAGAGAGCGTCCGCTGGGCCCTCCAGTGGTGCAATTGGCCGACACATTGACTTATACAGATAACACTCCACTTAAGTCTAGCAAGAGCTCTCAACTTGTTTATGTGGACCCAGAAACTTAAAATAATTATGTTTTTACAGACAGAAATTGAATGTCTTTGCACAATTCTTTAAAGATAAAATGGGAACTAATTACATATAATGCTCAAAAACTCAGTTGGGCATAGTGGTGCACACCTTTAATCCCAGCACTCTGGGAAGCTGAGGCAGGAAGATGGAAAGCTTGAACTCAGCCTGGGTAACTTAGTGAATTAAAGAGACCATGAAGGAATGGAAAAATTTAAAAAACAAGGCTCAGGGTGAAGACATTGAGTTCAACACCCAGTGAAACCAAAAAATGACATTTGCTGTGCTGTATATTTGGGATTTCTTTCACCATTAAAATAATGTTGACTTAACTGTTTGTATTGGTATAAAGCTTGCGGTGCAATTCTGCTGATACTGAAGGGTTTGGTGCTAAAATTCCCCATGCACAACACCTATCTCTGTGGAAGTGATGTGCAAGTCCTGTGACCATCCTTGTCTCCAGGGTGTGCACAAGCCTTCCGGAGCTCTGCAAGAAGCCAGGGGCGGGAAAGCACCAGCACCAGCCTCCAGCCTCCTGCTGCAGAAGACGAAGGCACCAGCTGGCCAGGAGGGTGAGTGCGCATGGGCTTGCCCTCCCTCGGCTCACTGTGGTACCTCACACTTGCAACGCAGAGATGGGTACAGGAAGCGGCACTGTGGCAGGTGTAGTCTTGGAGCTTCATTTATTTTTTGTTATGCAGATTTAATGCAATTCCAATCAATATGCTAATAGCATACCTCATGAAATTAGAGAAAACAATCTTAAAATTCATCTGGAGTCAGTATTGACCTAAAATAGTGAAAGTAATTCTCGGAAACAAAGGCGAGGCAGGGGGTATCACAATGCACTACAAAGCTACAGTGGCAAAACTTCCGTGGTGCTGGAGAAACAACAGAGGGTCAGCGGAGCAGACTAGAAGTTAAAGCAGTATCGCCAAGCGCACTCAGCCATTCCACCTCTGAAAAAAGTGTCAGACACCCTCACAGGAAGAAAGATATCCTCTTCAACAAAGGTGCTGGAAAACTGGCTTTCCATGTCAAAGACTAAAACTATACCCATATCTCTCCCCATGCACTAAACTAAAATCCTCGGAACTTCTTAATTCCCAGCTGCTTTCTGTTGATTCCTGAGTTGGATCCTCTCCACTTGTCGTGGTGAACCTGCCGCATCGCTTTTTGCTCAGCACAGCCTAGCTGCTGATTCTTCCAGATGTTTCTGACCCTCTAACAGGAGATTCTCATGGACACCAGCCTGACACCTTTCTTCCCTGGCTTCACTCCACCCCTCGCAGTGTAGACTTCCTTCCTGTTGATCTTCAGTGGCTCAGCAACTGTTGTAGTTCTGGGTTTTGCAAGAAAAACAGTACAATACAGGACACATGTTTTATAGAATGCTGTTATAATGAATCTCCCAAAGAATCAAATACTAAGAGTATAGGAAATCTGTCCACATAGTAAAGACTCAGGACTCTAGCTAAGGGCCTGGATCCTACAATAGTGTCATGTTTGAGTCCAGCTGAAGGCCTCGAGCTCATGACAATGCCTCCTACAAGTCCAACTGGAGGCCTAGAGCCCATAGCAATGTCTCACGTGGGCCTGTTTCACGAATCTGCACTGGGAAGGATAAATATTAGTGGTGGAAGCTAGAAAGTCTATGCTAGCAGAACAAAGGGTCTGTGCTAGCAGGCCGAGGGATCTGCACTACCCAAGTGAGCAACCAGAGCTCCCATGCAGCCATGCTCAGTGACAAACCACAAGGTCCTGAGCTTCTCCTGTGACTAGAACAACCAAGCTCACCAGGAAAGCCAGCGTGACAAGGTCCCCCAGCAGAATAGCCCGGGAGACCCAGCAGCTTCCCACAGCTCCCAATAGGTTCCCTTACAGCCTAGCTGCTGCTTCTCCAGTTCTGTCCCTTATGCTGCTGTCAGCAATCCCCCTGGGGGTGGGGCAGGGAGGATTTCCACACCTGGCACCATTCTGATTCCATTCAGCTGGGTGTTCCAGGTTGAACATCAATTTTCAGTCCACCATAGCCACCTTGTCCACCTGCTGAGTGCTTGCTTTCCACAATGGTATGGCACCCATATGAGACTTCAGTTTATCAGTTGCCATGTGTCTGTTGCCATCTCCTTAGCCCTCTGGTCATCTCGCTTGTTCGTGATCCTCCGTGACTCCTTCCAGGCCCTCCTGGAAGCCTGTGGCCCTCCTTCCCCATGACCCCTGCCTCCTTTCATGCATCCAGTGACCCAGTTCTCACTGGGGTCCTGTCTCCTTCCCCTGTGTCTGCTCCTCACAGGACAGAAGCAGCTTCAGGGGAGAGCCATGTCCCCTTCCCAGGCATTCTCTGGAGCCATCCTGTGCTTGAGAGATGTGTACTCACCCACAGCACCTGCTTCCTGTGTGATGTACTATGGGTGGAACCAACCTGGCACTTGTAATTTCATAAGAAAAAGAGATCATGTTCCCGACTAAATCAGACAGAGGGGTATGGACATTTTCAGCATCTGATGTGCTATCCTCTGACATGTAGCTTCTCTCCTCTTTTAGGCACATGTTCTTTGGTTCCATGCTCCCAGGCCAAGGCCAGGATCCTCCACCAGGGCCATGCCAGGCAGCTCTCTCACTCCTCTCCAAAAATCAGGGGGCAGCAGGTAGGTGGAGTTGAGTTGCCCCATGGAGGCACCCCAGGGACCTGAAGGTGGTGGCCAGTGATGGTTATGCCATCTTGTCTTCCTGATGGGTGTGGAAGATTAAGATGAAGCCAAGTGCCTCTTTACTCTCTGAGCTCATTCATCTTTTCACATAGAAGAGAAAAAAATTTTTTTTCTTGTAGATGTTGCATTTAGCACATGGACAAAACCAGACTGGCATTTTTCCTGACCTAAGAGTTCCCCAAATCAAAATTTTGTTATATCTATTATAATCATGAATGGAAATGAATGAAATCAAAGGCAAATATGGCAGAAATACTCCTAAACCATTGCCATTGGACTACTTATTATATATTATATAAAATATCCCAATAAAATGGGAAGAAAAAGCCGGGCGTGGTGGCGCATGCCTGTAATCCCCGCACTCAGGAGGCTGAGGCAGGAGGATTGTTGTGAGTTCGAGACCAGCCTGAGCTACAAAGTGAGCTTAAGGCCGGCCTGAACTACATAGTGAGACCCTGTCTCAAAAAAGACAAAAAAAAAAAAAAAAAAAAAAAAAAAAAAAAAAAAAAAAAAAAAAAAAAAAAAAAAAAAAAAAAAAAAAAAAAATGGGAAGAAAAAAATTCTCTCTAGGGAGGGAATTTTTACAGTGCATGGATGATGTAAAAGTTGGTGGCTGTGCACAAATACCAGGGCAGGGCCCCACTTGTTTTCTGCTCTCTACAAAAGTCTGCATCACCCACCCACTGTACCCTTTTCATTGTCATCTTTAAGTGGATGCTGGTGACCTTTGTCTCTGGGCTTTAAATTTTTGTACTCCAGGCGCTAATGGTTCCAACTCAAGGCCTTAGTGATCTGCATTTTGGAACAAAGCTCTGGGTGTAGTAGTTGTTGCCATGGTCCTGCTGGCCAGCAAGGAGAGAATAAGTGGGAGAAACACCTCCTAATGCACAGAGTGGACTGGGCATTGCATGTGTCTAGCATGCCCAGGGCCCTAGGGGGGTTTCTTCCTTAGCTCAGAAAACCGAAGCAAAACAAAACAGAATTTCTGAAGCTAATTGTCCCTACAATGTTTGCAAAGGACACAGGAGCCATGATTATACTCTTTCTTCAGAGTCTTCCCACCACACAGCCCCAACCTTCCCAAGAAGCATCGTGCCCTCTGGACATCCCTGCTGAGAAGGGGAGAATACAGGAAAAGCGATATGCAAGCGGCAAGGTAGGAGTCTGCAGCATTCCTCCTTCCCCAGCTGGGCTCTTGTGCTCCTGCTCACTCTGGCTCAGGCTGTCTTGGGTCTCCCACCCAGAGGCCAGGAAGCATCTGCCAGGGCTAGAGAAACTAACATTCTCTGTGAGAAGAGAATTTGCCTCTGTCTCCCCAAGTGTCTCCCAGCCTCTGTCTCCTTGGAAGACACCTCCATCCTAAGGATCTGTGCTGCTGGCTGATCCTTGATTCAGGAGGGTCTGAAGAGATGTGGGAGCAGCTGTGTGTACGTGGCAGCTTGTGAGTCCCCATGGAGTGTGGAGGGGCCCTCTCTTTGTTCAGCTCAGTGTGCACACAGAGACCCTTTTGCAATGGCCAGAGAAAAACAAGAGTACAGCCTTGATCTGCTTTAGTTGAGTAAACTCTGATCTAAGCAAAGGAGGATTTCTGCCCTTGTAAGTGGATAAGACATTGAGACAAAGAGAGCTCATCCAGATGTTGTTCTGTGCAGCTGTTCTACAGGGCTGTCAGGGTAAGGACCCCATGCTGCAGGCCTTGTCATTCCGGTCAGCAGTAGGTGGAGCTGCTGGTTTGTCAACAGCATGGGAGGAATCAGTCTCTCTGTGGGAAGCACAAAGGTACAGATGCAGGAAGCAGGAGGCCTGTTCCATGCTAGTCCAACGCAAGGCTCCACTTCTGCAGCTCAGGGCATCTTGTGTGTGCCCATGTCCCTGGCTACCCCTGTCTCAGGTTCCTGGTACTTTACTACCTCCTCTGTCCTCTCATCTGGTATTCTCTGCTCTTGTGTCTTCCTTCAGATGTGCTGAAATTCTTTGCTTGTCTCCTGTATTTTATAATATCAAAAAGACTACAAAAACATCCCATCTGGTCGCTACAGATGGGACCCACTCACTCTAACCTTGTCTTTAGGTGATTTCATGACCATGTGGGTCAGGGATTACTCATGCTACCTTCGTGGTGTGATCAAGAAAGGGTGTAAACACAAGATGCACAGGGCTGTTGTAACCCAGATGACTTTTTTACATCACTTTACAAAGGCAGCTGGGCCAGCAAGATAGCTCAGAGGACAAAGCCCTGGCCTTGACCCTGGGGTGTGGTGAGCCAAGGACTGAGTCTTGGTGAGGTGGTGCATGTCTGTAATTCCAGTGCTGGGAGCCTGCAGACAGAAGGATCACTGCAAGTCTGAGCTGTGTAGTGAGACTCTGTGCCAAACACACACACACACACACACACACACACACACACACACACACACACACACACAGCAGCAGCAGCAGCAGCAGCAGCAGCAGCAACAGCAGCAACAGCAGCAGCACACTCTAAAATAGTGACTAAAACTCTATCACATAAGTACATGACCCCTAACGGTGTTGTCCTTTCGATGTATCCTGTTGCTTATCTGAAGCATTGTTGAAATTTTTCTTGGTTAAAAATTCATCTTCTAATATTGAACAGGGCGCAATGTGCTCTATCCACCAGATTAGTTTAAGAGCAAAACAATGAGCAATTTTCTATCAAGCCTGACAAACTGGATGGTGTGGGATGGGCCAGTAGGGGCCACATATCACCAAATTTTGTTGGATTGCTGCAGACAGTTCATAAACAAAACATTGCTTTTATCGAAGATGACTTAATGTCTAGATTTCTGAGCTGTATCAAGAAATAACAGTGTGGGGCCAGGGAGATGGCTCAGTGGAATATACTTTCCTGGCAAGTGCAAGGGTCTGAGTTCAATCCCTGGTTCTGCCATAAAAAATAAAATAACAATGTGTATGATTAACTAAAACACACTTTCCTCATTTCCACATGCACATTATTAGCTCTCAAAACAGTGAGGCTATTTCTGTCATTTTTTTCCCTTATGCTAATCTTTTCATGACATATCCAGAAATCGAACTCAGGATCTTGCACTTGCCAGGAATGACTAAAATTTTTTATTTGAAGACAAAAATAGCTTTGTGTAAATTTCTTTTTCTTAGCATGACGCATGTGAAATTTCATAGTTTCTGATTGTTAATTGGCATCAGTGAATCTTTGGGCGAGGGTAGAATACTGTATTAGTCAAGTGATTGAGTCAGAAAGAGCAGAAAATCTATAATGAATAGCTTTTGTATAGTAATTATGCAATTTTATAGCTCAGAATTCCAAATTTATCAAGTCCAATGATTACAAATTACCCAGAATGATAGCAAATGTGTAATGTGACCTTATAAAAAAACACTTATGGAACAAATTTATTTATTATTCAGAACAAATTCAGGGATGGAGCTTTGCAACTGGAGGGTTCCGTGATTTTTTCTTTCCTTTTGGTGGAAATGCAGCAAGTGGTGTGAACTGAGCTAATGCAGGCGGTTTGGAGTGGAAGGAGAACGGTGAAGCTTTGCATAACTACGTCATTTTCATCTCGGAATTTTGTGCCTCCGTGAAGGTGGAGCAGACACTTGGCGATGGCCGCATGATTGTCACCTTCCCCAATGGCACCAGGAAGGAGACCAGTGCGGACAGGAAGACGACCACCATCAAGTTTTATAATGGCGACGTGAAGAAGATCAACCCTGATCAGCGAGTGGTGAGTCTGCTATTTGGAACAAGTGGCAGGTGTGAGGAGAGGAGGATGCCCACAAGGCCATCAAGCAGAGACAGGCCAGCTCCCGTGATCCTCCTGTGTGCTTTCATCCTTTCTCTTACGGGCCAGAGTGCCATGCAGAAGGCCTGCATGAGGTGACCAGTGGCTCTCAGTGAGGAGAGAAGTAAATACCTTCTTCTCACCGACACATTTTAGAGACAAATACATATATTCAGCTGCTTTTTGATTTTGGAGCCTCCTATGTCTTACAAATTTTCCCCTCCCCACTGTGTGTATGGGATGCGCTCAGCCTCAGCGTTCCCTGTGACTCCCCGCTTCCCCCATCACCTTCCTTCTCCATAGCCTCCCTTCTCGCTCCTCCTCTCCTTTGCTGGGAGCTGAAGACTGTTGGAAATGTTACCATCCTGTGGAGGGCTCCTGGTCCTAACCATGGCCATGGGTGCATCCATGGCCACAGGGCACAAGAAGAGGAGCTGGCCACCAGCATCCAGAATTACAGCATGGTTGCCTGGATGTCTGATGCAATGGGTGATTGCTTCTGTTTTTTCTCTTGGTGCTGCCAGCAGGGCCAGGGGCCAAGTGTGGGGTTCCACTGTGGTGGCTCTCACAGGTCATGTCCTTCAGCCAGGCTATAGCCAGCTCCAGGCCCATGGTGCTGAGGCCCACACCCTGCTGCCCAGTGCAGGACTGAGAGCTAGACTGTGTCCTGCAACCTCTCCCATGAATAGTCCAGCACCATCATTTCTGGGGTGTCGGTGACCAGCTGCTCTTCTTGTGCCCCATGGCCGTGGGTAGGGCCACCTGTGAAGTGGTCCCTCAGCTACCTTCAGGAAATGCTTTACCAGATTAAGTATAGGTGCACCTATAAGGCAAATAGCCACCCAACACAGGTCTTTCTGGCCCTTACAGATTTATTACTTCTCAGATGCTCAGACAATATACACAACCTATCCTGATGGTGTGGAAACCGTGCGGTTTCCTAATAAGCAGACTGGTGAGTGAAACCACAGTGAGGTTATGCAGCCTCTGCATGCAGGTGCCATACAGGGTGCTAAGGAAGAATTGGGTAGATAGGAAGCCTTTCAGGCAGGTTCTCCAGGGCAGCAACTGTCCATGTGCTGCAACTTGGACCTTAAACTGATTTCTGTAAACCCAGTGTGGGATTTTTCCTGAATCTGTCTGTAGCCACGGGCCACTCCTTAGTGCAGGTCCCTGAGCACCCCAAGTCCTGTTGGGCTCCCCAGAGTCCCTGACTGAAGCAGGCAGGATGTGTTATGGTTTGCTCTGTTGGCATGGGCAACTGTAGAGCAGCAGCGTCAGACAGTGGCCCCTCCCCTGCTCGCTGTCACGGGCAGCCCCTCCCAAACACACCTTGGGCTAAAAGAGGAACACTTGCTAACTTGGTGGCTAATGTGGCCAGCTTCCCTGGACTGAGAGTCCCTGAGGCTATCCTCTGGAAAGCTCTCTATGCAGTGGGAGGCACCTTTCTGAGTGGAAGGGATGTGTGTGTGGGGGCTTTCCCTGCTGAGGTCTCTTGCCTAGGTAAGGAGGGTCCCCTAGCTCTGTGCAGCCTGAGTAAAGGTGTGCGGGTCACATACACAGTGTGTGCATCCTAAGCTTTTCCTGTCAGCATAAAATCCTCTGTACTTACCAGTGCAGTTTTTTTGTGTGTGATTTCCTAATTTTTTTTTTTTTTTTTTTTTTTTGCGGAACCAGGGATTGAACTCAAGCCCTTGCGTTTGCCAGGGAAGTGCTTATTCCACTGAGTCATCTCCCTGGCCCTGATTTACTTAATTGTAGTTTGGAACGAAAATATAATTTCCAGAAAATTCTGTGGATGTACTAAAATCATGCATTACTGCATGCACATGGACACAGGTGTAATCAGTTTCCCAGGATTTCCTGAGGCAGGAGGGTCTCGACCTTGAGGCACTGTGCTGCTGGGTCACACCATTGCCCTAGAAGCAGCTGAATTCCTCTCTGCCTGGAGCCTGAAATTATCACCTTCCAGATAAGCTCAGCGTTTTCAGGCTGCGTGAATTCATTTCCCCTTATCACAGGTTAATTTAGTCTCTCATTGCTTTTAATCCCCATTTTTTCATGCTAATGATTTGGATACCTTCTTCCAAAGACTCCAGCTGCCCAGCAGGTACTGATTCACGGTCTCCCTCTGGGGGTCACTGCAGTCAGACTGCCAGCATCACAGCTTCCCTGAGATTTGGGATGTTTTGTTCCAGAGCACATTTACAAAGAGCAAATGGACAGATGGATAGACATGGGTGGCATTCCTGCTATTTCAGTGTCTCTGTGGTCATGACCCTCGTATGAGGGGACTGGCACCCCAGTCTTCCTCAGGCTGCCCCACGTTGAAAATGATTGTCTCCGAATCCTGGGCTGAGTGCTGGGGTTTCCAGAAGCTGGGCCCTGGGGTCAGATCTGCAGCAAGCCACCTACCTGCTGAGAGAGCCAAATGTCTTCTCAGGCTTCCACCCAGGGAAGGACAGCCTGCGGTCACTCTCTGGCTGTGCTGATCCATGCCAGGCTGTCCCCGGTAAGCACAGGCTGGAGCAGGAAGGCTGGCATTCAGGTCAGGAGTCTTCCTCTTCCCCAGACATTTTCCTGCTAGGCAGTGCTGGCTGCTCCTGAACTGAAAGGCCACCCTGCTAGGCTCCTGCTGCTGGAAGTCCGTGGTCCAGAAGGTTGGGGATTGCATCAAAATATGAGCTCTGACCAGAAAGTAGAGAGGTTGAGGTGGGCCCTCCTGCGGTTGTGAGCCCAGTAGGTCTTTCATGTAAGCTAGACTGAAAAGGGTTCTAGAAAGTGGGCTCTGGATTTCAGGTTTTAGTTTCTTCTATTTTAAGAAGCTTAGGACTGGGGATATAGTTCTGTGGTCTAAGTGCCTGCCTGGCAAGTACAAGGACACAGCTTCAATCCCCAGTACCATGGGCTCCAGAACCCAAAGTGTGTTGTGCTGGCCCCAAAACTAGGTGTGGATGTTGTACTTCTGTAATCCCAGCACAGAGGAGGCTGAGATGGGAGGATCACTGTGAGTCAGAGCTACATAGCAAGACCCTGCAACAAATAGGTAAAAGATTAAAAAAAATTTTTTTTAAAAAGAAGCCTAGCCATAATTGTAAAACAAAATAAAGACAAAACCTTAAGACCAGATTTTGTATGCAAGTATCAAGCTGTTCTTTTTACATAGTAGTGAAATTGATGGGGGTGAGGTAGGTTATTCAGCAGAAAGCTGATGAGGAGGGGATAAATTCAGGGTAGGCTGACTTCCAGGTGGAGTCATTGTCCTGACCCAGGGAGGAGCCTCTCACAGCCTGAGTTTCATCATGGACGGTGAGGCACGGACCATTCTGTGAGGCACCACTGTGGGCCCTCAGGGGTATCAGGGAGGTTCGCCAGCTCTGCTGATTGTTGTTTGGAGTCTGAGAACCTGGCTAGTAGAGCAGGTCTCTCTGAGGTGACCATCTCTGGGCTGTCAGTGGATGCTGCCCTGACCCAGAAGCTATGGCACGTTTCCCAAAACTGTCATAAATGATGCAGAGCGATGGCAAGTGTGCCCCGTGGCTAGGCTGATTGGAACTTGCTGGAGTGCGGGAGGTTTCACCACCCCAGTGTGTAAGGTTCTGAGGGTGCAGGGCCCCTTTGAGGGTGTGGAGAGCACTGTGCCCACTGCTCTTCTGCACTCGTGGGCAGTCTTGAGTGTCTTCCTGATGGTAAAGCTTCAGGAATGTGCGCATTGGCTCAGTACTTAGGAAGTGTTGCTGCCGCTGCCTAGTTTAGTCTGTAGAAGTTCAACAGTGGCCTCACTTTGCATCTGCTGAATCTGCACCTCTGTATCTCTGTATAGCCAGGAATTTCTGGGGCAGTATGTTCTTGTCTTCCTCTCCAGAGCAGGCGTCCATTGTTGGTACACAGTGGCTCAGAGCTCAGCCTATATTAGGTACGCGTATTGACCTAACCAAGTTTCTTGCTCCCAAGCCTCTTGGCAGCTCAGCCTTACCCCAGCTTCTTGACCAAGGCCTTAGCTGTTGAGTGTTGACCTCTTTTCTACTCTCTGCTGTACCCTAAAATTTTACATTTTGCTTAAGAGTTTTTAATTGTGAAGGAATCTTGCCAACTTTGGTATGCTGTGCAAAAATGATTTGCGCTAAGAAATGGGATGGTCAGGCTGTGTAACTGTGTGCAGTCCTGCCTCTTAGTGTCTGTCCAAACATCTGCATTCTTGGGGAGAAACACTGTCAGTCTGGAGTCTGTGTGTGTGAATAGATTTCTGCTGATTTGCGTCAACAGAAATAATTTGAATGTTGTTTGCAGAGAAAACGTTCCTTCCTGTGAGCCAGTTGGAAATGGACTTGCATGAGCTGACTCATGGGTGTAGGGTGTTGCCTACATTGTGTCGCCGAGAGCCCTTCTGGAGCCTGGCACACACTCTTAAAACTGTCTTTAGAGCAGATTTCCTAGCCGCAGGAAGGGCATGATGGTAAAGGTGCCCTCCACAGGAGCAGCTCCAGGGGTGGGGCTGTAAGTGGCCACCAGGTGGCAGTATTCCCACAGCGGCGATTCTGAAATCACGTAAACTTGATTTGCTTATCTCATTTAACAAAGACCATCGCTTTGTTTGCCTACCTTTAAATCAAACAGTGTTCTGTATTTGGCTATGCAAACAGTCTATAAATAAAGCTGAGTTAATTCCCTATTCTGTTTTCTTTTTTCACAATCAGATGATTGATGATTGCTTTTTCTCTAGGAAATGAGGCTAATTCGTGCAGATGGGACTGAAAAGCCAGGCTGATGCTGCACAGATAGGTAGAGGAGCTTCTAGCGTGTCTTTCAGAGACTAAGACGTTGGGTCATAGTGTAATCAGGTGCTTTAAAAATAAATATTTATGCCACAATTTGTATGATGGTGGAAACAAATCTTCATGTGATCTTCCCACCTATATTTCAATTGGTTCACTTAATTTTTTTCGTGTTGATAATGAATATGTACACTGTATTCTGGAAACATGGGTACATAATTTCTATTTCTTTTTATTTTAAATTCCCCCTTCTTTTTAATGTATTTGGCACACGGGCTCATTACACAGCTCAGATTCATAGTGATCCTCCTATTTTCAGCCTCCCCAGTGCTGGGATTACAGGTGTGTACCCCCACACCGGGTGTGGGTGCCAGCTCGGTGCACCTGGGGGTGGGGCCAGGGTGGCCTCTTGTGCTGGGGATCTAGCCCCGGTACCTGCACTTGCCTAAGGAGGCGCTTAATCCCCTGAGCTACCTCGCTGGCCCTTTCTGTGTATCTTAAGAATAACACACCTCCAATTACTATTTGTTTCATTAACACAAACTCCGCACTGTTCAACTCTTTCAATCTTTATTTGCTCTAATTTTAGCTTGTGCTCTAAACATTTAAAACTTTTTAATGTTTATGCTAAAGTGAGCTCAGACTTACAGAAATATTCCAGGAAAGCACAAAGCACCCCTACTTGCTCAGCTTCTAGCCTTGAGCTACATGTCCTCGGACATTCTTTCGCCCTCTCTCATGTGTGTACATGTATTGGTCAGCTTTCCTATTCCTGGGAGAAAATACTTGACACCCACAGAATAAGGGAAAAAATGATTACAGGATTCACAGCCTCAGAAGCTGCAGTCCCTGCTCGGCTGGGCCCACTGTGTGGCTGTGAGATCAGGCAGAATGCTGTCGTGGAATGGCACAGAGGAGCACAGTACCTAGGATGAAGAGCACCAGCAGGAGACACATCCTCCAGAGATACCACACCCGGGCTCGCCTCCTGACACCCTCGGCTGGGACAGTCTCTGCATTCAGGCACCAAAGCGTGCAGTGTGCCCAGGACCCCCCCACAAGTCTCTTGACAAGATGAACCACATCCCTGCCCATCTTTCTCTTCATTGTGCTTGTTTCTGGCAGAATTTTAATTCTAAGTTGAGTTTTATCCTTAACATGAGTTACAACTGCTCCTGTTTAGTTTTAAATATTTTTTAAAAGTTTATATAGACTTTTGGTTTCATTACTTTTGCTTGTCACTCTGATTGCTCCTGCTGAGCGGGCCAGAAGGGGGGCCTTGGTTCCATTTCTCTCTCTGTTTTTTTTTTTTTTTTTGGTGCAGGGTCTCACTATGCAGCCCACATTTATGATCTTCCTGCTTTTTGCCTCCTACATGCTGGGATTACAGGCGCGTGCCGCCTCGCCCAGACTGCATCTCTGGCTCAGCACACCCGAAGGCAGGGCCAGTGCGGCATGTGGAAGCAGGAATCGAACCCTGGTCCCTATGCTTACCTAAGCAAGCGCTTAGTCCGCTGAGCTATACCGCTGGCCCATTTCTTGTTATTTCTGCCCCGGAGGGTCACGGAGGCCTTCTTGAAGAGGTGGCCTGAGGCTGGGTGGCACAGGGATGAAGGGAGGGAGCTACGTGGATACTGGGTAGGACACTGTGGAGAAAGTGGATTGCGGAGTGTGTTGGAGAAACAAGGAGGGCATTGGGGTAGAAGAGACCCGTAGATGAGGCCAAGAGTAGGCAGCGGAACGTGGAGACCATAGCAAAGATGGTGACTTCCATTCAGAGAGGAATTCCCTGTAACCCTTGGAGCCAGGGCTCATCGGAGTTTCCCTCAGCATGCGAAAGACTGTTCCAAGGCCTTACGGCATCTGGTGGATCCTGGAAGCAGCCTGATCTCTCTCTTTGACTGCCATTTTCCTGTTTCCTCAATGCTTTGAAGAACTGTTTCCAGGCATCCTGTAATGTACATGGCCATGGATTTAATTTTGTTTGTTGCATTGGGGGCAGGTCGTGCATTTTAGGTCTGGTGACTTACATACCACATGACTTAGCAAATAAAAGCGTAGGATGCTCAGCTAAACTTCAGTAATTTTTTCTGTATTTGAGGATGGGGTCTACAGGGCCTACAGGGTCTCACTACATAGATTGGACTCGTAGTGATTCTCCTGTTTTCATCCTCCCAAGTGCTGGGATTACACACGTGTACCACCACGCTCAATGTCTCAATTTTAGATAGCCAGCAAATGATTTTATTGTATGATCCCTGTAATACATGGGACGTACTTATACTAAAAATTATTTATAGTTTCTCTGAAATTCAAATTTAACCGCATGTCCTAGATTTTTATCTGCCAGTCAAAACTATCTTAAGTCCAACAAAATTCTCAGATATTATTTTTTATCAATGTCATCTCTCCTCCTTTTTTTCCCTTCTTAAATCTCCTATCGCAGGTATATCATACCACTTTATTCTAACTTCCTCGGCCTTAAATGTATTTTCTCCTTATCTTTTTTACTTTCTTGGTGTGTTCTTTAAATAACCTTCTAGTTTATTGATTTTCTCTCCAGTGGGACATTGCTTGCCTAATGTATCCTTTAGGCTCAATTCCAAGGATCACATTCTGCCCTGCAGAGTGGAGTCTCTGTCAGCTCTCCCTAGTCTTTCGGCTCACGCCATCTACTTCCATGTCCAGCTTACTCCTTTAGTCCTTACTTTTCATGCCTGTTCTCTTTGTCTGCTTCTGGTGATTCTGTGCTTGAAGTGAGCACCATTGGCTCTGCCCAGGCCTTGTTACGTTGCTGCTCTGTGCCTTTCTCGCAGTGCCTTGTTGGGCCGTGCTTGGCACGGTCCTGCGGGCCCAGTCGGGGCGTCTGTCCAGGAGCTTTATGCTGCTCCTGCATGCGCAGCTGCACAGTGTTGCTCCCAGGCCTGCAGGCAGCGGGGCTGCAGGGCTGAGCCCACTGCGCAGTCAGGTGTAGTCACTGGCTCCTCGGGGAGAGCTCAGCAACACACACTCTCCCTGGTAAACTCCACTGGAGAACAGCACTTGCCTTCCAGTTCACCCCTCCAGAGTGACATGTGCCCCGAGAGAGTCATCGTGAAGCAAGGACACAGCTCTGGTTCTCAGGGGAAGCCCTTGTACCCTGCCCCAGAAGGCTTCTGCAGCCTGTGTCTCTGGGCTGCTGAGATCAGCAGGTGAGAGCAGGACACAGGCAACTGTGGGGCCTACTTGGTTTTCCAGAAACCACTGTGGTTTGGGGCCCTTTCCCTGCTATTCAGTACTGTTTTTCATCTTTCTCCTTGGCACTACTAGGCATTTTATAGTGGGAAAGTTTGTAAAATTCCTTTGGCATACCGCCAAGCCCCATTAATCACGTCATCTTGGATGTGTAGACCACAGGCCAGGGCTACAGCGCTGCTGGATCTCACATATTCCCGATGTGTCACATTTGTAAGACAGACCTGACCCCTGCCATGCAAGCCATCATCTCAAGCATGAAGAGCCACAGGCTGGGCCCGGGTTGCCATGAGTCCCAGGCTGTCCTGCCCTCTTGTCTTCGGACCTCTTGTCTTCGTCCTAGTTTTTCAGCTAGTGCTATTATGTATAGTTCTAAGATAGTCACCTTCATGATCTGCCCCTGGTGTGGGACCAGGCAAATGAGCACCATGGGGAACAAGAGTGATTGCTTTCTTCAGTGACCCCCTCAGCAAACAATTCAGAGTAAACAACTACATTTGCTGGTTCATAAATGCCTTACTGTATGATTATTGTTCTTTCAGGTCTGGTTTAAAAGAAAAATATTTAATACATAAGTATTTTCTTTGAACTCTAGCTGGTCCGTGTAGAAGGTCTCTAATGTACCACTTGGTTTTATAGCAGGAAATTCAAGTTCTGTCATTGTCCTTGGATGTTTCCATTATCTTAAATGCTTCCACACTTCTTCCTATGACTAATGTTTCAGAGACAAAATCAAATGAGAGCCCCATGGTTGCCCTATTGCCATTTTATAGGCATGATTTCTGTTATATGAACATTCAGATAAGAGCAAGGTCTTGAGTTTGATCCCTGCTACCACCAAAAAAAAAAAAAAAAAAAAGAAGAAAGAAAAAATTCATACAAATCAATAAAGACATACTGTATATTGATTATGTGCCAGGCAGTCAGTGAGTCTCAAAATATTGACCAGTGATGAGCTCTGACTTCTTCAGAACATTCTACTAAGAACTTCAGTTAGGAAACAATCTGTTGCAATTTGTGCTGACCGTTATTTTAAGAGGGAGAATTTTCCCCAGTTGTCAGATTCATTAGTTTTTCTGCCACCTGTTTGCTGACAACTGCTAACATCTGACAAAACAAGTCAATATAAGAAGTAAATGTGAGGCAGGGAGATAGCTCAGTAGAATAAGCACTTGCCTTGTGAGTACAAGGTCCTGCATTCAATCCCCAATACTGCAAGGAGGAGGAGGAGGAGGAGGAGGAGGAGGAGGAGGAGGAGAAGAAGAAGAAGAAGAAGAAGAAGAAGAAGAAGAGGAAGAAGAAAAAGAGGAGGACACAAAATAAGTCTGGAATATTAGACCTTTGTGGCATGAGTCTCAGTTCATTTAGACTACTATCACCACAAACCAGACAGCTATAAACAAAGGGAGCTCATTCTGCACAGCTCTGAGGCCTGGATCTGGTGATGCTTTCTGTCATGACAGGCTGTGGAGCTCTCTGGACTAAGATCACTAATTCCTTTTGTGAGAGTGCCTCCTTCAAGATCCAACTACCTCCCAGAGGCAGCATCTCCTGGAGCCACTGCTTTGGGGGTACAGCTTCAACACATAAACCTTGGGAGACATCAGCATTCAGGCCATAGTAGAGTGAATCACCATGAAATACATTGAACAGGTTAGACAGATAATTTATTGCAGTGCAAAGAAATCTGTGTGTGTTATTCAAGTCCTGGCTAGAACAGTGAGTTGCAGCAAGGAGATGCCCATTGTTTATACAGGTGTCCTTTCTGATTACATTCGTATAATATTTAAGTCCTTGAACTTGGATTGCCTGATTTAGTAAATAATGAGTCAGACTCTCATTTGCACTTGAATATCAAAGTAAATAAAAATAATTTTATGGCACAAATATGTTACAAAAATATTTGGGAAAGATAAGTGCTACCTAACATTTGATGGTATTCCATCACAGTAAATCCATTGTCAGTTGAAAATACTATAAACAGAAAATACATGTAATACATTTAAGAGACCAAACACAGATATGTCACAACGTGCTGTAACATACAGTGTGTCCTCCCTGGAGACGGCCTGGTGCCTGAGGACTGTGCTTATGTTCACTGGGGGAGAAGGTGGTGCTGCATGTCACTAGCATGGGAAAAGTCCACAACTCAAAATTTGTAGTTTCCGTTTTTGTTACTTTTCTTATGGTTGAGACAAATGCCATACAGAAGGAAAGGTTCACCATAGCTCATAGTTTGTAGAGGCTTCACTGCTTTACTGTCTAGCTTCAAGACAGGGCGGCCCTGGCAGAGGAAAAGTAGTTCATGGTGAGACAGCAAAGCAGCAAGCAGCAGCAGAAGGAGCACCACACAGTGAGGCAGGAGCCCCTTCTCCTTATCCCTTCCAGGCTGGTGCACCCACCCCAGGTGGGCCTTCCCACTACCCATATCCAGAACTACGCCAAGCAATCGGTGGACTAAGCGCGCACCTCTGCTCTCAGCATCGCACAATGTATACATGACACACCCTCAAATCAGGAACCTTCAGAGAGCCCCCTGAATGGTCACAGGAGTCCCTGAGGAGGCATCCAGATCTAGGCCTTAGCAGCTTCTACTGGATGCGTGTCGCTTTTCTGTAATCATAAAGTTGAAAAATCAGAACTCAAAGCATTGTAAATGGGGAGCTGTCTGTACCTAGGCTAAAGCATTATTAATTTGTCTAAAAGTCAAGTTGGCCTGGGGATTTGATAGTGCATGTGGCAGTTCAAATTGATGGACGTGAGCAAGCAATATTCTCTTTCTATAAATCTCACCTAGGATCGTCATTGAGATAGAATGTCGTTTATAAACACTTTCAATGTAAGATGCATTAAAAAAATATATATTCTACAGAAAAGTTCTACCCTGATGGCTCCAAAGAAACTGTGTTTCCAGATGGGACAGTGACCAGGCTCCAGCCTGGGCATGAAGAGACTATGTTTCCTGACGGGACAATCGTACATGTGAAAAGGTTGGTATTGAATCACACAGTAGGAGTCCGAATCATTCCCAACTTTTGATTTGCATATTTGATCATTTATTCACATAACTTATATTTTTGTGAGTTTAAGTATTTATTTAATTCCCAGTACCCAAAAAAGTATTTATTTAAAAATAATAGCAGAAAATAATACCATTGGCCAGGCATGGTGATGCATGCCTATAATCAGCACTTGGGAGGCTGAGGCAGGAGGATTGTTGTGAGAGTTTGAGATCAGCCTGGGCTAAATGTGAGCTCAAGGCTAGCCTAAACTGCATAGTGAGACCCTGTCTCAGAAAGATTAATAATAATAATACTAATTATTATTATCATTATTATAGAAAATAATACCTTCAATCCCTGGTTCCACAAAAATGAATAATAATACCACTGACACTATAATGTTTGTCTTATGAATGATTTCAATGTCTTTATGCAGAATATAGGTTTAAACACTAACTTAGGGACATAATGCTTCAGTTGGCAACAGGGCCCACACAGGCTATTGTTCCAGATCACATTGTCTAATTTCATCATAGTCATCTTAGCTGGTGTCAAAACCACCTAACCATGCTCTTCTCGGAATGTGTCCCTGTGGTTAAGTGACACGTAGCTTTGATTCAGTGAGGTTGGCTGGGCTTAAATCACATCATAAGGCTGATGTTTTTTCAGCCTGGGATCTGGGGGCCAAATCTGTCGTAGAACCTTTGTGGACAAATATGTGAGACACATCAGAGTGCCACTGAGGTTTGTCTGTATAATGGCCTGAGAGGGCTGGGAAGTCACCTTAGGTCCTTTTTTTTTCCAGCTGAGATTCAACTGGCTGCAGTACCCAGTGGCATTACCTTGATGTCCTTAGTCTCCCTGTTCCTTCAGATTTGCAGCTTGGGGGTTCAGTCTACCTCAGAGCTGCATTAGCTTCCCTGTGGGCAGCCAGAATATTTCCTCTCAGGTGGTGGCATTCTCTGTGTCCTGTCAAGGCATGCTGTGTGCCCACCATGTCTCTGCTGGCCCGCATTTCAAGCTGTCCTCTTAGGGCCAGTGCACAGACCCAGCTGCCAGCATGGCTCATCTCCCTCAGGGCCCCCTATGTGTCCTCAGCCCTTGCACCCTCAGCAGTGGTGCTTGTCCTTGCTTCTGGCCTTGCTCTGCACAGCTGTGTCCTCCTCCTCAGGCACAGGTGTCACTCGTGCCTACCTGCTCCACATTCACAGAACTGGCTGTGGCATAGCCTGTCTCACAGGGTCTCTCTTCTACCAGGAATGGCGACAAAACCATCATGTTCAGCAACGGACAGAAAGAAATCCACACAGCCCAGTTCAAGAGGAGGGAATTTCCAGATGGTACCAGCAGGACCATATATTGCAATGGCTGCCAGGAGACCAAGTACAGTTCAGGGAGGGTCAAGGTCAGAGACAAGGCTGGAAAGGTCATCCTGGATCAGAAGCAGAAACAGAACACCCCTCGCACTCATCACAGATTATGAAATTTCAGTGATAGTTTTTGCAAACCCAAAGGGAAAAATGAATCTGTTCTTGCCCCAGGGATCTTGGAAAGCCCCAAGCTATTAGGAGTACCTGGTTAGCTGGAAATTGTAAGGAAAAGTGCTGTGGTCTCTGTTTAGGGAAAACCACCAGAGTAGCACTAGGCAGATAAGAAGCTCACAAAAGCGTGTCTTCTAGGGCCTTAGCCTGGCTGTGTCCGTTTTGCTAATCTTACCACTTGAGGGGACAGCACAGGACAGAGCCAACCCCAGCTGCCAGCTCCTAGGAAGTGTTGAAAACTGGGGTGAGTCTCTGTGGGTCTGGTGGCCAGCCTCACTCAGATCTCAGCATCAGCCAAGCTCAAGCTGACACAAGCCCCCCTGGTCCTCCCTCCATCTACACCCGTGTGCCTTCTCTGCCTAGTAGTCACAGCCAGCGACTCGGTGAGGCTAACTTGGGGTCAGAAGAATGTAGCTATTGTGACTCTTGCTGCTCAGAAAGCCAGTCTCCTCTGAAATGCTTCTCTTTTTAATTCCACTGTCAGCACCATGGCCAGGCACTTCTTTGGTTTTGCAGACTGCATAGAACATACAGAAGCACATTGCCTTTGAACAAAATTTTGAACTAAAGTGTAGAATTCAAAAAAGATTTTTTAAAAAAGGAGCACTTTTTTGAAAATATTATACAATGTATATTTATTTGACTTTTTTGTTATTCTATGTGGACAATTTCAGGGCCAGTGATTATAGTGCCAGCTATTATTTTACCCTAATACATATATTGTGCATACATAATTGTAGTCTCTAGCATTTTTTCTAGTATTTTTATATTATTATTTGGATAACTCAGGCCTGGTGAGCTATCTTGCCTTTGAGGGGGAAAGAATTTCACTGTAATTATGCTGAATGAAAGCGTGTTCTTATTGGAGGAATATCAAACCGAGGCAGGTACGTTGTCAGATGTAAGTGACTGTGACCAAAAAGCCACTCTATTCCACTTGACTGAAAAAAAGGGCTTGCTTATTGCTTTGACTCTTAAAATCATTCTATAGATAAATTATCATTAAAACAAAGAAAATATTCTACTGAGCTCTGGCTTCTCATCATCTATTGGAGGTCAGAGGAAGAAGCTGAAGTACAGGTAAGTCACAGTCCAGCGCCATGAGACTTGCCTGTCCACGTGTGTACTGCAGCACCTGTCCTGGTAGCAGTGAGGTATGTGACATCTCTATGGAAACAAGACGGCCTGGACACGCCCACTGTGCTGGACGCCCTGCATGGAACACGCATTCTGGCGTGTTGGACAGCACCTTGCTTCAGCTCTCCCGCTCCCCTCCCTACATTGAGCTTACAGCCTGGTCACACAATTTTACCTCGGTGCTGCAGTTTGGATCTTAAACATCCTCCAAAGGCCCTTGTGGTAAAAACCTGGGAGTGGTGCTAACAGGGGGTGGAAGCTGGCAAGAGCGTGGCAGGTCCTGGGAGTATGCCTTGAAGGGCACAGGCGACCCCGCAGCTTCCGGCTCCTCCCTCCTGCCTCGAGGTGAGCAGTCACGTGGTGTGTTACCAGCGCGATGTGCACCTCGTCACTGTCTCCTCACCACCTCCAAAGCCAAGAAGCAAGCCACTGCAGGTCCAAACCTGCCCAGCCGTGGCCTAAAACAAACCTCGCTCTCTGTAACTGACTAACTCAGGTCTTTGTGAGCTTCTTGGAAAGCAGACCAATACACCCAGCATCTGTGGGGAGCTGGGTCCTGGACTGTGCTCGGATACTGGGGTCCGTAGATGCTCCCATTCTTTGTATAATATGTCAGTGTGTTTATGTAATATCTAAGCACATCTTACCATGTACTTTTAGTCCTCTCTAGCCTATCTGTGATACCCAATACAGTGTAAGTGCTATGGGAAGAGTTGCCCATATTGTTTACAGAATGGTGACAGTATTTGGTATAGATAAAATATTTTTAATCTACAGTTGATTGCCTCCTGAGAGGTAGAATCTGCAGACTGATAGTATGCCTAATATAAATTTTGAGGGGCAGAGATCCATGTATTTGCAAGCAGTACCTAAGAATATGTGTTTGGTCAAAAAAGGAACAGACATTTAAGGAAATCATGAAACAGCGTGCACAGGGCTGGGGAGCGGGTCAACTCAGCTGCAAACAGCTAAGGGAGGGACAGTGAATATGGAGCCAAAGGACCCCCAGCTGGTTTTTCTGGGCCACTGTTCATGGTGAGCCTGTAAAAGCCACTCATCTTTCCTTTATGTTGTTTTCCTAATAGTATGACACTTCACCCTGTGGCATGAAAGACAAAGGGCTGGTCACATACCCTGGCCATTTGTAGCCCAGGACACAGCTTCCAAGCCCGTTCATTAGCTGTTGAATTTGCATGCATTTGTAGGAGGCAGGCCTGCAGCAAGGTGTTTGTAGGTCTCAGGGGGCGCATGCGCCTCTCCTGTGAGACTTCACCCCGCTCGCCTGCATACCTGCATTCAACCACAATTTGAAACAGCATGGGACTTCCCAGAAGCAGTGACACGCTCATTCTCCAGGACTTCTCAGTCTCATTTCTAGGTAAACTGATGCACCTTGAGATCATACTCTTAAATGGATTAAATCAGGCACAGCTATGTAAGTGTCACATTGTTTTTCTGGCGTGAGAAACAGAAAGTGTAAATAAGGACAAAACTGTGTAATACTTAGTGTGAAAGAGGAAGAAAATGTTCAAATGGGAAAGGGAAGTAGAGGTGGGAGGAGGAAGGGAAAAGAGAAAAGAAGGGAAAAACAGAAACAAAGTTTTTGTAAATAAGGAGGGGATGAAAAGTTGAAGGGAGTGAACAAAAGAAAAGAAGACTCCAGCTGTACCATGGACAGCTACAAGCTCCCTGCGATGAAAGGGATTGTTATGTATGTCTAACATGTGTAAGTAAACTCAATTAATTAAAAAAGTCTTCTATGTACTCTGTTTCTTTTGATTAGGGAATTTAAATATGTATAGTTAAAGCAATTGTTCTCCTTCATTCCTGAAGAGCAGTTTCCTAGGTATAATGTTCTTGGTTGATAGCTTTTAAAACAACTTAATCATCACCTTCCTCCTCTCTGGCTCCAGGGCTCTGTCACGAGTCTTTGTATTTGGCCTCTGTCGGTTGAGTAGGATGTGTCTCAGAGTAAGCTTTTTTTCTTTTGAATTTTTTTTGCAGTCCTTTGAGTTTCTTCATTCATTCTCCAACTTGGGGAATTGCCCGATAATGTTTCATTCTGTGAGCTTTCTGCGGACTCCGCTTTTCCTGGTGGCAATTCCCTTACCCACACATTTGTAGCTTGGATCACGTTCCATTGATCCTTCATGTTTTCTTCATCTCTTTTCAGACTTTTAATTTTTGTCCTTCTAACTAGATAATTTCTACCGGCCTGTCTTAACAGTTTAATTCTTCAGGAGTACTAAGCACACTACTAAAATTCTGTGTTGAATCTTTCTCTTCTGTCATTATACTCTTCCACCTTCATAAATTTGGCCTGGTTCCTTTGAATGGTTTTATTTACTGAAGTTCAGCTTTTATTTGTGCATTGTTTTCTAAATTTCATTTAGTGCCTATTTGTATTTTCTTACATTGCATTGAACTTTTGAAAGCTATTATTTTGAAGTTTCCTGCAAGCACTTTTATATATTTCTATTTCTTTAGGGTTTGTTATTGGAGCTTTGTTTCCTTTGGTGGTGAAATGAGGGCTTTTTCTTTGCTGCCTTCTGTAGGTTTTACATTTGTGTCAATACATTTAAAAGTGTAAGCTGCAAATTTAACCTTTAAGGATTGAAAGCGTTTTTCTCCCATTAGGCTCTGGGCTGCTAAGATTATCCCTGGGGTCATGACTGAGTGCACTGGATCTTGGTCATGGCTGATACTGGTTCACTGCACTTTGTGCTTCTGTTACCCAAAGCTCTAGCGGGTGTGAGTCCTCTTTGTCCATGGATAGGCTAGATTGTCTCAAAGAGCCGGGCACATGGGGCTGCCCCTGAGTAGAGAGCTCACCTCAGTAGTCAGGGACCAGCATCAGCAGTGGGGTCCTGGCTAGCCAAGCCTGCTCTCAGAGCACTTCAGTAGAGAAGGGCTGCAGGCAACTCATAGGGGAATTTCAGGACTTGTAATGATACCGGCCATGGTTGGCGGCTGCAATGACACTGCTATACAAGTCCCTTCAGGTCCCTGACAGCAGAACTGTTCTTCAGCTGTAGCTGAAAAAGGCAGGGACTGAGACACAGGGCCATTCAGAGACCTTTATGTGACAGAGTGAGAACCCTGACTAGGATTCAGAGGGATGTGTTGCTTGAGAGGCTCCTGGCAGGTAAGCCTGTCCCCAGATCATGGCCAGCAGGGACTGGAACTGAGCTCCAGGGATGTTTCCGCATCTGCTGTGGTACCAAGTTCACTGGTTGTGACACTCGCAACAATTTCCTATTCAAGCAGGATTGTTCCTGGGCTGTTGCAGGGAGGCTGGACCTGTGCTGCAGGACCCTTCAGGGGACAGAAGCTGCCAGCCTGTTGCAGTAGCTCACAAGTGAGTCCCCAGCAGCTCACAGTGCTGTGGGCTTGTTCTTGGATGGCACCCAGAAATCCAGAGCTGAGGGAGGGCCTTGGGCATCCAATGGGATACATACCTGCAAGGCTGTTGGTGGCTACAAGTAAGCTTCCCTCCAGGTCCTTGTGTGATCAGGTTAGCTACAAGATTCAGCTTCCGGGCCTATGTCAAAATCTACATACACAGGCATTCACATTCACAGTTCAGCCCGGATCCCTTGGCCATAGTTATAGCAGGCTTGATGCCAAACAGAGCTGAAGCCACACCATTGGGGGATATTTCTGCATCTGAAGCTAGGATCACAGCCAATGGGTCCATTCTTTCAGGATGACCTCTTGGGTCCTGATCTCCTTTGGATTCTCAAAAGTCCTATCTGAGTCTCAAGATTCTCACAGAGCCATATGTGAAAGTTAATCAAATACAGCGTATTGGTCCACAAATGGTTGCATAATTGTTGTGGGCAGATATAGATGGAGACCTCTTTTTCTCCATCATGCTGATTCTTCTACTTTTTAAAAAGTGTTTTAAATTCTTTTAGTTCCTTTTATTGCAGTAAAGTGCACATATGCCACTCAGGACAGCACATTCACAGAGTTATGTGATCGTCACCACTGTCTCGTACTCAAACAGTTTCATTACCCTAAAAGGAAACAACTGTCTTTCCTCATTCCCCTGTCCCCTTTATTGGTACCTGGAGCCAAACAATGTGCTTTCTGTGTTTCCATCTCTGAAAATTTCATAACATCAAAATCACCTGTGGCCTTTTTTTTTTTTTTTTTTTAAGAATTAATCTCGTTTAATTTCTCCTAAAAAGAAAAGTAAAATGACATAATTAGTGACTTTCTGCAAAACTAAGTAAAAAGAAATTTAAAATTAGGAAAACCACATAAAACTCCTAGTTAACTGAGTTAACATCTGTCTGGGGTCGTAAAGATACTGTTGGCAGATTCCTCTCATTTTTCCTGACCCTTCCTCATGATAGCACTTTAACATTTCTGTGACATCCATCTACTTTTTTTTTCCATTTATTTTTATTTTATTAAAATACAAATGTCAATCAGACAGTTTCAAGACACCTTAATCATACAGAGTTGATGAATTAATACATTGCAAACTGTTTTCATAACCTGTGGCCTTTTGCATCAGGCTTCTTTCCCCTAGTGCAATGTTTCTAAGTGTCCTTTGTGTACCAGGGCTCTTCAGATGCTTTTTAGCCAGTTAGCACGATGGCGTGCTCCATCTGGCAGGTTCTGTCTCAGTGCATGGGTATGGTCACAGGTGGCATGGTTATCCAAGAAGAGGATCTGTTTAAGTTGGCTGGTGGATGTCGAGTGGGGAGCTACCCACAACAGGTCTGATTCAGGATACAAGATCTATGAGTGATACAACCATTTGGGTTTTCAGTAATTCGTCTCACTTTTTTTGTAAAAAAGTATTTGTATAGGGTCTCACTATGTAGCTTGGACTTGTAGTGATCCTCCTATTTTTAGCCTCCCAGCTCTGGGATTACAGTCATGTGCCACCATGCCCGGTCTCGGTGGTTGGCTCAGCACGCGTGGGGGTGAGGCCGATGTGGCATGTGGTGCCAGGGACTGAACTCCAGTCTCTGCAGTTGCCTAAGCAGGCCCTTAGTCTGCTGAGCTATCTCACCAGCTCTTATCTCATTTTCAGTGACTGTTGACATAGTTGGCAAGTTAGTTTTGACAAGAAAATGGTTGATTAGAAAAAAACCCCAATAATTCCTAGACTTTTTGTATGGTATTCACCTATTAATTCCTTTAAGTTGTAATACTCTTTTTTCTCATTTTGGAATATATACATAGCACAATTATAATATAGCATACTTACGTACAAAGAAAGAGCTGGTGGTGTTCTTAAAAGACATCTGAGCAATAAACATGAACCATAATGTAATTTAATACTACTTGAATACCACAGTTATAGCTAACTTTATTTTTTTTTATTTTTTTTTGTCTTTTTGAGACAGGGTCTCACTATGCAGTTCAGGCTGGCCTTAAGCTCACTTTGTAGCTCAGGCTGGTCTCGAACTCACAACAATCCTCCTGCCTCTGCCTCCCGAGTGCTGGGATTACAGGCATGCGCCACCATGCCTGGCTTATAGCTAACTTTATATCTGCCACCACATCTTTAGTCCTTATGACAAGGTCAGAGGCTGAAGGCATACAGTGAGGGCTTGATCTGTTGCTTTCTCTGGGATAAGAGTCCATGGTTTTCACGAGGCCATGTCACCTTCTCTTGGTTTTACTTGGGAATTTATTTATTCTCTACTTTCTGGGTATCTTGGATTACCTTTTGACATTTAGTCCACTTCTGAAAAGTCAAAAAGTAGGTACATTGAAAGCCAAAAATGAGAACAAACTTGCCTACTAGGGAATCAGCCAGCATCTGAGGGACATTGAGGGCAGTTTTTGTCCTGCAAGGTCATGACTGAATGAGAAAAATGTAGGGAGTAAGTTTCCTGCGGGGTGTGTATCTGCTTGTGGTTTTGGTTTGGTTGTAGGTATCTCTCTTGGTGATAGAAGTGAGTCCTGCCTGATGGTATTTGTCTCAGCTGGAAGGGACATGTGCATACAGGACAAGTTCTTGTCACTTTCCCCGTATCAGGATCTTTCTTACTGTGTGCCCGCCTGTGAACTGCACTGGACACTCACGGGGGAAAGAGTTGTGCACCCTGTGGAGTTGATGATCAATACTGGCAATGGAGACATTGGAATGTCTATTTTTTGTAGCTTTATGCATTCTTTCTCCTTATTTATTAGAATATTTAAGCGAACCAATTCAGTAATATCAAGGGCAAGTTTTCTCTTCACTAATACACCTATTGAGCAATGTAAGGACAAGGTGGACTTAGTTGACTTCTAACAGCATGGTTTCAAGTTGTCATCATTAAGAATATCAAACCAAAAGAGCTCAGGGAAGTGGGGAATGAAGAGCCCTGGCGAGGATGATGAGGATAATCATGATGGATTTGATGCCACAGCAGCAGGTCATCCACATCCCCGGTGGGAAGGTCGGAGAAGAACGGGCTGAGAGTCCACTTGCAGCCATGACCAGCCACCTCTTTGTTGTGATTACAGGAGGTTCCAAATTTACAGGTGCTGCTAGTGGTCAGACGGGCATCATAGTCTTGCAAATTAGCAGTGGTCTGTTGCATGTTATCAGTTGGAGCTGAAAAGAAACAACAGGAAGACTGGATTAATGTAACCAGAGGACTCATGAGTTAAGTCTTGCTCTAAGTGAGTCCTGATCCACCAAAATCAGGCTAGGAATCAGGCAAAGGAATGTGCATAACTAATTTGGTGTAAACAAACTACTATCTATATTGCCTTCCGGCATTCACCAAACTCTGAAGTTCACAGAACACTTCCCAAGTGAAGGATCAAAGAACAGACAGGTCACATCCTCCAGGGAACGCTAGAACAGACAGGACACATCCTCCAGGCCCCTCCAGGGCCTAATATCCCAGCTTCCAGTAATTTCTAAGTGATAGCAGATCTCCTTGGGCTCTGTTTCTTGCCTTTTGCTCTCTCAGGACATCAGGCTTCTGTCTCATATTGCTACAGTGGTCAAACTTTTTGGTAGCAAATCATACTAATGTTTCCTGATACATACAAATGGTCAAAGGCTTAAAGCCTCTACCAACAAGTAAATTCTTGCAGATATATTTCTGGACTTAACATATGCCATCAAAGATTAGATCTTTGATACTGCTGGAAATTATTAACCCCTCCCACAAGATAATTCTGCTGGCTTGCAAATCCAGTAGTTGTGTTTGATTCCTTGGGTCTGCTTCTCCTTGAGTATTCAGACATGAAGTCAGTGTAGCTGGTTATGGAAAACATCAAGAGGGGTGAATTCCTGAGGAGACATACCATTCCTTCTCTACCTGTGCTCCAGGTGTCTGGCCAGATGGCTCTGGCAAGCTTGGTTGTGCCCTGGAAGTGGTTCAGCAACTGCCATGCCTTGATGCTGATATACTCGACTCTGAAAGGCTGACACCCTGTAGTACAGGAGCCAGTTCTGCACATTCTGTCCCAGCTTCCCTCGAGCAGATAGTCTGCACCACATCTGGCGTGCATGCCTTCATCCACACAGCCCAACAGGGAGCTCATGAAGCCCTGTGCAAGCTCATTTTTGGTTAAGGGATGGGCTGCTTTCTAAATGTTGATCGCGAAGAAAGGGTTAACGAGGGGCTCGAAGTAGTGACCTAGCAGAACTTTCAGAGAGGAAGCGGTGTTGTTTGCTCTGTGTCTCCCTTGTCTTGTATAATCCCAGGGATAGCTATCTGTGTCACCTACAGGCCTTCTGCCAGGTCCACAGCACAGATCCCTCCTGGTTTCTTCTCCATCTTTCCTCTGTACACCAGCTTGTTACATTCTGTTAGTGTCCAGTTTAAATGGTTGTGACTATCCTATTGACGCTTTGGAGGACACGTGCCCATGCCAGATCCCACCGGGCTGGATAGGCAGCGTGATCAGCAACAAAAACAAAGCATTTTTATAGTTAAATGAGCTCAAGCATGTCAGAGGAAACTTCGAACCATGAGGTCATTTGATCACTGACAGTTTTCTAGGCTTGAGAAGTTCAAAGATGACAGAGGCCAGCCACCCAGGTACCTACTCGAGTGCTGGGTCCCTGGAGGTGCCAGTGCAGTGGGTGAGATGTGGACCCCTAAAGTGCCTGGTAACCTGTGACAAAATGTTTGAGAGAAAAAAATACCATTTAGCTTTAACAAAACTATTTAGCAGAAAGAGTTAAAATGTGAAGATTGTGTCTCATATTTTATAAGAGAAATAGAAAGAAATTATGGATTTGAAATACTCTGAATGTCAAATAAGGGGAACAAGCTAGTTTTTGAGAAAATCATAAGTGATGCTGCTGCATGTTATTGCCTCATGAACTCAAGAAGCAGGGAGAAACATCAGGGAGAACAAAGACATTCCTGCATCCAAAGACAATGTGCTCATCAAAAATTCCAAGCGAAGGCACTTCTCCTGTGCTTCTCTGACAAAGTGAGTATCATCTATGCAATTTAACACAGATGTAATTTTTTGTATGGAAGTGGTGTGGTGTTCAAAAGTCTCTGATGCAAAAGGGCCGAATTCTGACAGATGCTGCATTTTTAGCAAAGGAAGTTTTGAAGAAAGAAGGGAGACGAGAAAGCGAAAAGGGAGGGAAGGGGAGAGAGGGATGCAGGCAGGGAGGGAGCAAAGGAGAGAAGAAAGGAGGAAGACCTGGCTTTTAGCTGTCTTTTTCTCTGGCTTTGCCATCACTGGGGGAAGTTGTCAGGGGGCTGGAGACGGCCTGCTTCCACACAGCCTTCTTTACAAAGCTGTGGGCGTCTGTGCTGACACAGTACTGAGGGTCAGAGATTGGGACGGTGGCTCTAAAAGATCTGGGAACAAAGCAGTGTTGACGAGACAAAGTTACCTGCTATTGGTAAAACAAGGCATAGCCAAAATTGGTGAGTCTAGTGTGATTATTAAAAACTTCACCCAGGCCTGCCGTGGCATGCGCCTGTAACTCCCAGCTCTTGGGAGGTTGTAAACAGGCGGATCGCTACAAGGCCAATCTATCAAGGAGACCTTGAACACCCAGTAGACCCTTCCCTAAAATAAAAAAAAAAAAAAAACCCAAAACAATAAAATAAAATAAAAACTTCAATCTCAGTTTACAGTAATGTTTTCAAATTATGTTCAGTGCAATTAACAAGTATCTCAAGCAGTGTATGTGTGTATATACATGTGTGTGCATCCGTGTTTCTTGTGTTTGTATAGTATGTGATGTGGTGTGTATTGTGTGCATATGTAGTGAATATACGTTGTATGTGGTGTTCATGGTGTGTGGGGTATAGGTCATGTGTTTGTGGCTTGTGTGCGGGGATTAGACTTAAGTACTTGTGAGCGGTGGGTGAAAGGTAGCTAAAGTGCTTCTCTTGGCCAGCGCGCTATGCTGGAGCGAGGTGCAGCCTGCGTGGGGCGTGGCCGCATCCTCAGCACCTCCTGCGCTTCGCTGTCCACCTCTGAGGAACAGACCGCGTCTCCCAAACTCGTTGGATCGTAAGTGCTGCACTACCTCAGTCACCACGGCACTCTCCAGGGTGGGGCGCGCTAAGTCAAGCTGACTGAACTAAATACGCGAGCAGCTCCTGGCGTCTCCACCCTCTCACCAACCTTGAGAAGAAATACATAGCAGCTCAACAACAGCGGCACACGGCAGCATGAGCCAGGCCTCACTGGAGGATGGGCTCCTGGGAACGGCCAGCCTTTGAGCCTGTGCGGGCCTGGGAACTGAAGTTCTGTCCTTCCTCGAGACCAAGGAAACCAGCTAGTGCTCCCGTGAGGAGTGACACGAACATTCCTGGGAGACTATTGCCTCCCGGAAGCTGCTGACCCAGTGTGCTGCTGGCCTCAAATCCCACTTGAACTAAGTGTCTCGGCTTCCCGGCTCAAACGTCATTGAGAGACTCCATGCCTCTTGGGACTCTTCTTCCTACGCTTCGTTTCTTTTTGTCTGTTTTCAATGTGGAGACGCTGAGCCTCACCTGAGTTGCTCTGATAAAGCATTTGGTGTGGGACCACCACGTGTGCGTTGGTTAGAAGTAGGTGGGACATGGGGAGAGAGCAAGGACTTTGTCCTCTGGCTGTGCAGAGGACCACAGTGTAAGGCCGTTGCTCGCCAGGGATATTTTCATAGCAATGTGTTTACTTCCCTGATTGAGTGAAGGGAGGAGATCCCCATTCCCATTGCCCAAGCGCTATTTGAACTGGAAATTGTTGTATGGTGAATGTAAGAGAATAAGAAGTGACTGGCGATGCTGGCTACTGCCAATAGCAGTGAATTGTATAATTGTATACTTATATACTTAACATATTTTAAGTGTATTCTAAATAATATATTAATTGATTCTTTAAAATTAATATGTAATATGTAATATATAATGTCTTATACATTATCCTATCAATTAATGTATATTATAATGAGGGCAATAAAGGATGAGATAGTAGAGATAGTATTGCTATTGTACGGCAACAGTATAGATACAATTATTTCTTGTGCATCATTATTCATGACAGATGGTGGATGGCTTTGTCTTCCCCTTTCAGCACAGTGAAGGTACCTCTGAAGCAACGCCTTTCGCCTGCTAACAAAGGGGTGCTGGAGGCTGGCAGGCTGCAGGGCTTGTGTCCCCAGGCAGGCACTGAGCCACGTTTGGTTCTGGGTGGGGCGGTGAGGCTGGGATGAGAGAGACAGGTGTGTGCTGGCTGCTAGCTCAGCTTCAGGGGGCTCCTCTCAGATGCACCGTACCACAGGAATTCTATCTTCTCCCTAACACACAGCCAGGTCCTGGGCACCCTGAGGCCTGACACAAAGTGTAGAGCTTATTGTGAAAAATATCTGCTGCTTTTCTGTGAGCCCCTCTTGCTCACCCTGACTGTCCCGGCAGTTTCACTAAACCTCAGTGGTCAGAGCATGAGCTATAGGGCAGGGCAAGAGCCCTGCCATAGAGGAGAAACTCTGAGGAGGTCATACCCTTTCCGGGACTTGGCATCTCAGCTGAGCAGTGAGTACAACATGTAAGGCCGCCAGGGCAGGGAGTGCCGGGGTCCTACCACACATCAGAGCAGGACCTTGAGCTCTGTCACTCAGAGGACACTTGGAAAACCATGGGGCCTCAAGGAAACTGCCCTAAGAGCTGCGCCTCCTTGTTTTCCTTTTGATTGATAATGGCCTACCTTTGGCCTGTGCTCACATGTTAGCTGTGTTGCTTCACCAGAGGTGGCTGAACGTGATACTGTCCTTTACAGCACATGTCCGTGTCTGCAAGCACGGGGCACTACTAGGTAGGGGCTGGTCCCCAGCCACGTGAGTGGCTCGAACTTACTGGGGTTGCAGTGCTATAACTGGAAGAACATCTTCAAGCAGTGCCCTACAAGAGTTCAGGGTGGCCCGTGGGTACAATAGAGAGTGTTTCTTTCAGTTGAGCAGAATTATGCACCTTTTATAATGCTGAAGAAATCATACTATTTTGTGCGTGGTGTTGGGGATGGAACCTGGCACCCTATGCATATGAAGTGAGTGCTTCTTCACAGTGCTAGATCCCCAGCCCCAGGCTTCTTATCCCCTTACATTCACCATACTAACAGTCTCCAGGTCAAACAACGCTGCATAAGAAATGACTTATCTGTGCTGACTGGCACCTGTCACACCTGTCACACAAGCATGCTTGTGTGGGAGAGGCAGGTGCATTCCCTCACCTGACCTCATTCTCGTCCTCCCAATTACAGGGCAGGGCAGAAGTCAAGTGGGCCAAGATGCAGAGCCTATGCATCTGGCAAAGGCTCAGACATGGTGGGGCTCATGTAGCGGGTTCATTTGCAGAAAAGACTCAGACAGCCTGTGAGTTCCCTACTACTGTCCAGGAGTCCTACCTCTACACTCCCCCCCCACTGCCCTGTAGGTCGTAGGGTTGGCATTGGCTTGAAGTATAGTCATTTGGCTGCCTGGTTCCACACGTCACCAGTCACCATGTTACCACACATTAGCGCTATGTAAGTGGACCACAGCAAAAGGTGGAAGGAAGGAGCAGAGGGATTGCACTTTCTCCTGTGTATTATCAGGATGAAACATCATGTATATTTTCATTCATTGATAAGTAATACTGAGTATAAATAATATATATGATTATGATTCTATTGCTTATTTCTTTATTTTATTTTTAATTTTTTAAATTGAGAAACAAATATCAATGAGATAGTTTCAAAGCTGATTAATAGGACAGTTTCAATAATTAATATACTGTACATTGTTATCTTCTTAGTGGTTATCCACAGTACAAGAAGCAGACAGGATATCCTATCCAAACACTATTAGTACACATCTTTCTTTTCATTAAATTAAACAAAAGTATCTGTATATATTTCTATCCTAACTATTCTGTATATACATACAAATACAAAATGGTCCTTCCTTTCTAGCCCCTTTTTCTGTTTAATCCTGTCAGAGATGGGCATCTAAATACTATGTGTGTGAATTCAGCAAAACAATCCAACACAGTCCAGCAGTCCACAATAGTAGTGGGTTATCCACAGAAGTTGTTGACTTAAGCTTTTCATAGCTCAGCATATTAATATGGCTTTATTTTATATACCTCCTTTTTATACTTTTCTGCTGGATGGTTAAGACCAAGATAAAGCAAGACCTATATAACAAGAAATGTAACTTTTGTATCTGATAAGGTCAGTCAAGTCCCCTCAGGATTTATCCTGCAACCCTGTACTGCACTTCGTAGATCTTTTGTCCGTGTCAGCCATGTGGATGAGTCACAACCATTGCTCGACCAATTTGCTCTCTGTGAAAGCCTGACAGAATGTTTTCTCTCCATGTGACTCTCCTTAGGCACACTATACATCATCGATTGCATTCCTCTGTGGCTCCATAATCTCCTTGATCAGAAAATTTGGGGCACAACTGAGTTACATGATGTTAGTACAGGTTCTCCTATGTCCTGAGTCTTCACTGACCATGAAAGGATAGGGCCAAAATGTTGGCTGATCTTGCAGCCCTTCCATTTCTCCAATTTTTGATTTGTAAACTTAAGTTGTTAACCCCCCAGAAGAGAAGCTTATTATTACCCTGTGATATATGTAGTTCATTTTACCCTCACTATCTGTCTAATCTATTGTTTATTTCTGACCGCAATATCCCCTTATCTTAGTTATTTTCTCAATGATGGGACAAAATATATGACACCCACAAATTAAAAGAGGGAAGGTTTATTTCAGCTTGCAGTTTTCAGAAGTTTCAGTCCATAGTCAGGACCCTCTGAAGCACGTTGGCAGGGAGGAGAGGCAGGCCAGCATGACAGAGAGGCATGGCAAGGAGAAGCAGTCCATAGCATGGAAGGTAGGGAGCAGAGAGTCTTCCTTCTTTCTCTATCTATTCAATTCAAGCTACAATCCTACTGGCTGGCCCTACTCATATATGGGATGAGTCTTCCCTTTTTGTAAGTCCTCACTCAGCTCTATGCTCAGCCAATCAGTGGATTAATCAATTGTCATACACTTGTGGTCCAATCACTCCCAAAAGCCCCACCTGTGAGTACATGATACTTTGGGGGGTACATCTAGGTATAAGCCACCACACCCCACATTTTCTATAGCATCCTGTTTTTTAGGTCAGAAGCCAGGAGTCTTGAGGTTAATTCAATTCCTGAACCCCCAATCCCTGAAAATCTCCATTCCCAATAAAAATAGTCATCACAGAATCTGATACCATATTACAAAAATAGGCTTCTACCCTGAATGTTTAAGTCAGGATAGATAGATAGACAGACAGATAGATAAATGATAGATAACTCTGCATCAGTTGAGATGATCATGTGGTTTTTAGATTTTAGTCTATTAATATAGTGTATTACATTTATAGATTTTCGAATATTGAACCATCCTTGCATCCCTGGGATGAATCCTACCTGGTCATGGTGGCAGAAGATTGAGAAGGCAGAAGATTGAGAAATGTACCCAGAGGGCAATGGTGGTGGCACTGACAAATAGGAGATGGTGAACTGGTTTTACAGGCTGGAGAAGTATACTTTATTGTATCTTTGACAGACTATAGACATTTTTGAATCTTGAAGTCTCATTTTTATTTCTAAGGGAATCATGATGGTATGGGTCTCCCTGAAAAAAGTATAAGAGTTCTCAAACCCCTGTGGCAGTTGTGTAAGGGATGTGAACCATGGAATGCAAGGCAATGGCTGCCCTGTTGATGGCACAAAGATCTTGGCCAAGGTAAATAAAAATCTGTCTGATAAAAAAAAAAATGATAGATAACACATTTGGGTATTTGACTTTCCATCCTACAATACACAAGATGTACTGCAGTTTTCAGAGAGATAGCATTACAAACATGAGACTTAAGTGGTTCCCAATATTTGCCGCTCTTGCAGGCAGCAGTTGAGGCCCCCCTCACTGAACCTCCTCAGCCTCACACCAGACACTGGGTGGATAGGCCAGCAAGGAGAGTCTCCAGGGCCAACAGCTTTATTCTAAAACATTCCCTTACACTGAAGAAAAATTAGGTTTGGAGGTGTGGCTCTTGCTCCTATTGGGAATGCTCACTGACTTTTAAGTATTGCAGAGCTAGTAATACATAAATAATCAAGCTTCAAAGGAAAATTACAGATGTGCAACATTAGAAACTTCATTTTCTAACTTGAATTTTTAGCTGTTTCCTTGTGGATAAGTGGGTGTTTCTAAGGTGGTCTGGGAGCGGAGTTTAGGAGCAGATTCCTAATGAGAGGTAAAGACACTAAAAAGGTTGAACCCTTTGGCCTGGAGATACAGGCCACTTTCCATGAGACCTGATGTGCACAGTCCTCTCAGCCAAAAGGGTGAGGCCAGACACCACAAACATGTTATTGGAAAGAAACCATATCACATCAGCTGTCCCCGCAGACAGTTCTCAGGCAAGAGACAGGAGCATGAGGCCACTGCAGTGTTTCCTTTGGAGAAAGTCCCACCAGGCCCATTCATGAAGTCTGGAGCAGGCAAAGTATTCAAAGGGACAAGACTGACCAGTCCAGAGGCTGTACAGGGCAGCTGCCTGTCACTGCCCGGAGTCAAGGCAGAGAGTCCACTTGGGTGCTTCGGACTCAGATAGTCCAGAATGCTGCCTGTGGGATGTTTGTAATTTGAGAGTTCCCACCTCCAGAAAAACACCAACCACTGTGTAAGTAGCCTCCACTTAACTCAGCTGCCAATGAAGCTAGAACAGGTGAAAACATGCTCTGTCTTTCAGCTCATCACCAGGAGATGAGTTTTAAAATAGGTAAAATTTTTTCTTTGATTGGCCTTATGCTAAGTTAACTTAATCAGAGCATGAATGCATCAAACAAGCATTGATTATTTAGAAGTCACTGTCAAGTATTTTATTAGGTCATTAATAGAATTGTGGGGTTTCATAACTCTGACTGGTTTGGCCCTGGCCAGAAATTCTGCTGGCACAGGAAAGACCCATATTCTGTGGGCCTTAATGGAATGCCTGGGCTTGGGAGGCCCATGGGGAGAAGTCAGCTAAAAGCAAAGCGTCCCAGTCCTGTGGGGAACGCTGACCCCAAGGATATAGCTGCGGTGTGTGGAGGGCCACTATCCCACCAGGGTCTGTGGGGAGCAGGATTCGGATCCCGGGAACAGCAGCCTCCGGAAGTCACAGGTGCTCACACTTTCCTCCTTCCAAAACAGCCTCTCAAAACAGAGCTGGGGACCATTCTCTTTTTTTTTCTTTTAACTTTTATTAGTACATATTTGCAGCACATAATGATTACGTTCACTGTAAGGGGATTGGCGTGTGTGCGTACGGCGACACATTTCAACTCTCTTCTTTCCTCCCCTTTTATCTTTCCATCATCAGATTTATTTAATTATAAGATTTTATAAAGTTAATTATCACATTACACGTTGTCCAAACACAGAAGTGTGGGTTGCTCAGGAGTGCTCAGCATGCTGTCTTCACAAAGGGAGACCATACCCACACCTCGCCTGGATCTGGCTTCTCTGATCCCCAGTGTCTAAGCACAGAGGCTTAGGGTCGGCAAAGGAACAGGATCTCTTCCTGCAGGCCCTTTCTGCTTTGCCCTACTGGCATCTTAAATACACAAAAGCAGTTGAATTTCCAAAATAAATCTTTGTTTAAGCAAAGCTTGCTCCGTAAATAAGAGCAGGACTCAGCCCAAGCTGCCGGAAGCTTATGGGACTCCCGCCTCCTGCCTCTTGACTCTGCTGACAAGTGTTGAAGGTTATTTTCCCATCTGTGTGATTTCAGGAATTGTCACAGCCCTTCAGGAACAATAGACAGCTTCAGGAAATGATGTAAGCACTGCATGATCCCCCAGTGCAGGAGGCTGGCTGAGTTCTAATCAGGCAAAAGGGAAACAGCATAGATTTTCTAATTAACAAACCAAGCATAACTGTAATTCATAATTTAAACAGGAAGGTGTTTTTCTTTCCCAGTTTGATATGTTGACTCATAAATTATTGCTATCTTCCACCCCTGAGTGCTGGTAAATTTTATAAGAACGAAGTGTAATTAAATTCTTCCACCTTGAAGCGAGCATGAAATGAAGGGTAACTTTAGCAACTATTCTATTTAGGCAGTGTTTTCAGCCAGGGACTAACTTGTTCAGTGATTTAACACGCCATGAATATGTTCAACATCTTGAAACTTTCTCCTCATGTTGAGATGTCCATGTGAGCCCCAAGGCTCCGTGCTCCCTCTGAGTCAGGTGTCTGACTGAGAAAGGAAGGCAAGGCTGAGGGCAAAGGCAATTGCCAAGGGCCTGGGGATGCCCAGGGAGCTGACCAGAGCACCTTGCTGCCTCCGAGGAGAGCACAAAGCACACACATTTCCCAGCCTGCACCACACATGCTCAGCCTCCTTCAAGTGATTTCATGTGGCCCATTTCTCTTCCTGGATGACAACTCCATGTGACCCTGATTCTGGTCTTGGTGGCCAATGAGCACTGCCCAGAGGAACACTGGGACCCCTGCAGCCCAGGTCCAGCATTGACCCTGTTTCATACTGAAAGAAATGGTGTGTGGCCTTTGCTATTCAGTTATGTGGCCCTCACTGTCCAGTTATGTGAACCTAATGACTGTCCACTACTGTGGCAGAACCCCATCCCCCACCTTTCATTGTCCACCAGGACATGATTCATTTATATGCCTTCCAGGCAGAACCAACAGGAGGTTCGTTGCATTATGATGTTAAAGTAGAATTTGGATGACGTCTAGGAAACCTCTGAGCCAAGTAGAAAACCTGTCACAACTTTATTTATGTTGCCTCCATCCTATCCCCAAGCAAGGACATAGGCTTACACCCCAGGCAATTAATTGAGAAAAAAAAAAAAAAAAATCTACTGTCTGCAAAGCCCAAGGGAGGACAAAAGAAAAGCTATACAATATTCTGGAACTCAGAAATCATCTCTGCCCTCCAAAGAGCTTCCCAACCAGTTGACAGAACCTGCAGCCTTTTCTGGGTTATATTCACCGGAAACTCCACAGCTACCACAGTACCTGGTTCAGAGTCAGGGAGACAGCTCAGTAGAATAAGAACTTGCCTGGCAAGTGCAAGGTCCTGAGTTCAATCCCTGGTTCCACCAAAAAAAAAAAAAAAAGAAAGAAAGAAAAGTGTTTGTTCAGAGGGGACTTTTGTTATTGTCATCATTTTAACACTCACTTATAAGAAACAGGATATTTTTGTTAGTCAAGTGAAAAATTAAGTGCATAAAATAAATCTATGATTTTGTAGATTGGTTCCGTTGGGAAGGTGCTGGGAAGTTGTGCCTGTGTGATCTATAGCAGGACATTTGTCTTCATGCTCCTTCTTGTCTTTCTCGCAGATACCACGGAGTAACTTGCACTACAGTAACCCAGTACCCACCCATTCTGAGCCCTGAGTATTGCCACTGTGTGCTCATGCCGCCCCACACCAGGCTTTTCTCCTTTCTGGAGAAGCCCTCCTGCAAAGGTGGGAGAGCCTCACCAGCCACACTTTTCCACTATCTTTGAGCGTCCTGCTTCATGTCTTCATTCCCAAAGCTCCGTCAAGCTGTTCTGCCCACCAATGCCAGTCCATGTGCTTCACCAAGCTGATGCTCTCTCCTTAGCTCTTGTCAGGCGAGACACCATGGTTCTTCTCAGAGCACTGTTAGTAACTGCACTCTGCAAGTCCTTGTCTCTCAGGGTTTCACTTCTCCCACTCAGTTTTCCTCTGCACTTCCCTCAAGTATGTGAAATCCACAGCTGACACCCTGAAAGCTTCACTTTTCCCACTTTGTCATGTAGCACTGGTCTCTTTCTGTGCGAGTCTCACCACCTCCAGTCTGTGGTGATGACTCCAAGTGTCAGCGCTTGCTTTCCCAACACCAGGTGAAATAAGCATGGGGTCTGTCCTCCCAGCAGGACATGGTTTCCAGCACACACTGGTTGATCCTTTTGTGATCACCCCTGAGCTCCAGAAGAGACCTGCAACTAGCTTTCTTTTTTCTTTTTTTCTGGGCCTCAGGTACACACTTGTGTGGTCATCCCCTGGAGAACCACCTTCTCAGACTCACATAACACAACAAATATGGCTCTTTCTGGATTTTCTGACCCTTCCAAGGTGATAATTTCAGTGGGAGGTGTGTGATCTGCCCTCTATATCTTGGGAAAAGGTGGACAGGAAACTTAGAACATTCTGTAAGGAGAGATATTAGGGCCTACCAAGAAAAAAAGGAAGCAGTTTAGACTTGGGCATGGAAGTAGCACTGAGAAGAAAAGGTAATCTATTTTTGGTTTGGTCACACCACTAGGAAACTTCAAATGCTTAAGTCCTTGTTATGGTTCAGCTCTACAACTTTCCCTCAAAGTCTTGGGTGATCAGAGATGGGGCTTCTAGAAGTTGCTTGAATCATGGGGGCCTTAACCTCCCTGGGGGATTAATTCATTGATGAGGTCCCAACTGAATGAGCTGTCAGGAGGAGAGTCACTGGGGCGCGGTAGGCAGGGGGTGTCCTGTCTGGGCCCCTTCCTTCATCTCCAGCTCCCCTCTTGTCCTCTCTGATGCTTGGCTGCCTTGGGTTGGGCAGCCCTATCAGCTATGCCCTCATACCATGATCTGTGTACCGTAGAGCCAGCCCACCATAAACTAAATTCTCTGAAACTATAAATTAAAATAAACCTTTCTCCTTTACATTGTGTGTTGGGTTCTCTGTCCAGCAACGGAAACATGATGAGTGCAGCCCTCTAAAACTCATTTTATATTACATATTTTGTTGACATCTCCAGTATAGTAAAATAGCTTGAACCCTTCGCCTCAGTATCCAAATAAATGCAAGTTGAGGCGAGCTGTCTAACACCATTGGCCCAGCCTGTGGAGTAGAAGATCCTAGCCTCCTAGAGGATATAGTAGAAAGTGGCCCGCCACGCACACATAGGAGCTGCTTTCCTGCAGCCTGCCTGTCTGAGCATGACCCCAGAATCATGCTCCAGTGGTGAGCCTATAGCTGGAATCCATGACTGGTTATTCAACTGTCGAAAAAGTGCACACAAACACCCATCAAAGACAGTGCCCACTGTGTTTGGTTCATGGGGCTGATTTAGGGAGCCATGTGAAAATCTTTGCACATTTTGGTACCTGGAAATTAATTTTCCATATTTTGTGGTACTGAGGAGTAATGGCAGGGCCTTATACATGGTAGGCCATGGGCAAGAGTTCTTCCACATCTGCCTGCCTCATGAGGGGTGAACTGTGTCCAGCAACAGAGCTGATTGCCCTCACCCTCACCTCTGGGCCAGGTCATTTCACCCCTTTGGCTCAGGTGTCTCAGCACAAGTCACCCAGAGCATACAGCAAAGTTGCTGTAATTTAGGCTCTACCAAGCCTCCCTCTAAAATAAAGTGAAATAAAAATCAGGATTGGTTGAGCTCTTTCTCTGGGTTCTGGAGCTGGGGACCCCACCTTGCATTGAACATACCTCTCCAGCCATCTCTTCAGCTCATGTATAAACTTCCTGACTCTCCTCTCAGCTCATTTCTGTGGACCACTTGTTACTGCCTCCCCTGTCTCAGGTGCAGGCCTGGAACAAAATGCTGTCAAAGTCAGGGGATGGAATGATCCCAATTTGTGAAGGCCGATGAAGGCTGCAAGAAGTGACTGGTACCTCATGGGGGCCTGGAAATTATGCAACCATATTGTGCCTGAGAGGCTGGAATGATTTGGACGGAGACAAGAGAGAGATAGTGCTAAGGACCAGTGAGGAAGAGAACCAGTAGTCTAAGAGGAATACTGGACAGTAAGGTTAGACATAAGGAGGCAGCAGGTACTGAATCCTGAGGGACCTGGAACACCGTGGTCAGGAGTCCATAGCGTGCTCTTCAGGCAGGGGCCCCTCTTAGAGGGGCCTGAGCTGCAAGAATAAGGTGGTCTGTTATTAGTGTTGACAAAATCCTTTTGCTAAGTAACTCAGAGGAGGAGTCTCTGGTTGAAAAGGTGGCAGAGTGAGCAGAGTCTCACAAACAGAGAATGGGAACAGGACTCCTAGGATGCATTCCCAGGATCATGGTAAGTGGGGAACAAAAGCATGAATGAGCTTAGGTGACATGAGGGATGCTGTTGTCACAGATATCAATGGCACTGGAGAACTCTTTAAGCAAGGAGCATGCCAAGTTTAACTTGGGACAAGTGACTTAAGAGACTTCAAGACATTACTTTGTGGCAACTACAATGTTATGTTTTTATTATCCCTGCTTGTGCCCTAGCTGGCTGATCTGGGTGAAGAAAGAGCCCTGCCTGAGTTTGCTTACCACAGAGTCTCCAGACAGAAGCTTTGCATCCATCTTAGGGAAGCAGTGAGTGAATGTGTATGTGAACAGAGGCAAGCTCAGCGAGGACCCCATGGAGAGGTGGGAGAGGGCTAATTACGCCTTGAACTGCCAATACCTTTTCTTCTCTCAGTGAACGCTGGCAGTTGCCGAGATGTCATGTTGGACATGGAAAGCTCAGCTTCCAGCTGGGCTGGATGCTCCCCAAAGGGTCATCATGATAAGGATTCCCTCACACAGACAGGAAGACGACTTGGGAGGAAAGGGGGAAGGGCACGCTGGAGACAGGGACTGGCCAGAGGCACGAGGGCCCAGAGAGCGGAGTCCGAGGACAGAAGACAGGAGGGAAGAAGAGGTATGGGCAGCAGCACCACAGACAGGAGCCACGGAGGAAGACAAAGGATGCAGAGGGATTGTTTGGGATGACAAAGGCCCCGTCAGGGACCGTAGATGATCATGCGTCATGTGCCATGTGCCCAACTTTGCCATCAGGATAGAATATGGAATGAATTACATATGAAATTATTCTCAGGGCTGGCCAAATAGCTCAGTGGATTAAAGTGCCTGCAAGCAAGCTCAGGGGCTCAGGGTTCAACCTCCAGGCCTGCGGTGCCAGCCCCACTGAGACGGCAATTGAGACCGGGCGTGGCGGTGCCCACCTATAATCCCAGCTCTTAGGAGGCTGTAAACAGGTGGATCACTACAATTCTGATCTAATGGTGAGACGCTGAGTACCCTGTAGACCCTTCCCTAAAATACAAAAAGAGAGCGAGAAAGAAAAGAAATCATTTTCAATAACTTCAGAGTGTCTGTAAAATGCTGTCACTTGGTTACTAATTTTTTTCTTAAATAGAGCTCAGGACCTTCTCACTGATCTATGTCTCTTAACCCGTTTTATTTTTTTACTTTGAGACAAGGTGTCACTAATTTGCTGAGTGGCTCTGGCTGGGCTCAAGCTTGCTGTCCTCCTGCTTTAGCTCCCTCCGGTGACAGAATTACAGATGAGCATCCCCATGCCCGGCTACTCAGTGGTGTGTGTGCTCTGTGGTCCAGGCCTGTCTTTAGGATAACAGGATTTGTCCAGGCAGTGAGTCTATAAGGCGACTGCATTTCCTTTAAAACATATTCTCTGTGAGTCTCCATTCTGGGCTTGTCACTAGTGGCTTTGCTAAATTCACTTGTCTAGCTCTGTTAGTAAAATTTATGGTATTAAAAGCTTGAACCTTTATCCCTTTGTAAAACTGCTATGTTAGGTTACATCACTTTATGTAATCTTTCCAGTTCTTTTATTTTTCTCAATCTATCCCATTCTTAAAGCCAACAATAACAAGGTATATTCATATTTCCTGGCAAATTTCAATGTGTTTCTTTTACATCTGAAATGAAATGAATTGATGTTTTTGTGCACACTCTCAATCTTTATTGATAAGAGCAGTCAACTGAAAATTGATAGAGTAGAAAAAAAACCACAAGGAAAGTAAAATACACTGTCTTGTTGAAGTAGCTCTGAAAATCAAGCACATACCCGAGGCATATTCAAATAAAAAAATCTTTGCTGATATTTTCTGGGTTTTCAGCCACTTGCGTCTCCTTCACATTCGTGTTTGAGTTTCCTCTTCATCTACTCGGCTTCTGCTTCCTGCAGCAGAGAGCGGGGTGGGGTTCCTGGACTCTATGTACTCCACAATCCCATAAGCCACTGTGGCCAGAGTCAGGACTCCTGCCAGAACATAGAGCTTGGTGCTGACACACAAAAAGGAGCTGTACCCAAAGGCGATGACAAACCCCAGGGCTTCCCAGAGGCGGTAGTTGGCAAAGGCTGCTTCCTTGGTTGTCTCAAACAGAACCCCATAGAGCACTGTGGAGGAGAGGAGAACATTACACGAAGCCTTAAGTGCAACCTAAAGATTGTTACTGCTGACTGTGGTGTGGCTTGCTACTGCTTATTTTTCTGAACGAAAGCAAGACACTTTTCTCTTTAAAAAGCACAGAATTGAACAAGGCCTGGTGGCACATGCCGGTAATCTCAGCACTCTGGGAGGTCAAGGTAGAAGGAATGCAAGTTTAGATCCAGGCTGTACAATTTAGAGAGAGCCAGTCTCAGGAAAACACAAAATTAAATAGGGATGTACCCTAGTGTGAAGCCTCGGGTTCCAGTTCCCAGAACTGGAAAAGGCACAGAATTATTTCATGTTTCAGGTGACAGTAATTATGTGCCGTCCTTTGGAGGTGAAGCGCCAGCATCGTGGCAGAAATGGGGACTGCAGCACAATCAGCAGCCACGGCACCTCTGCCCATACCGATGAAGGGAACAGACACAGCTTGTGGACATTGGGCACGGGCACGCTCTGGAGCCAGGAGCAAAGGCATGAGGGTGGCAGTTGTTGAGGACGTCTATTTTCCTATTTAGGGAATGTCACAGAAACATGTATAATGTCTTTTCAGGTAAGAGACCTCAGTCCCTGGTCAGATGGCCACAAGGCCAGGTTATTGCTGGTGTTGGGGACTTCCATTCCTACCCTGAGAACTTTTATTCTTTAGTGTTTTAAATGTTGTTTTCAATTTTTTTTTCTATTTGTTTCACTTTCTAAAATATTTTATACCTGATAAATAGTCATGGCACGTATTTTGAAGGTCATCCTGAGGTCTTAAAAGTAAAAGAGCTCAATCAAGCCAAGTTCCAAAGTCGAAGTCTTCCTACTGACGGGACTCTGCCCATGTGGCACTCTGCCAGGGTCACCATGGGAGGTGATCCAACATGGTGTTGGGTCCCAAAATAATAATTTGTCAGTCCCAGACCAACTTCCATGTTTTTCTTTAAGTCCCAAATAGATGATTATTCCACCTTTCACAAGCGTGCCATCCATCCTCCAATCCTCTCCTGACATGAGACCTAAGCTCCACCCCTCATCCAATCCAATAAAACCTCCTGCTCCCATCTCCCTCCTCCAAGGGTCCTTGCTTCTCCCTAAGCAATCCTTCACCAAGCAATGACGGTCTCTTATTTTTCTCCTGTCTTTCATTTGCACCAAAGGAAAATCCTTACACTACCTCTGACTCAGAAGATCAGTATTGACTGAATTGGCCTTATAGGACTAGCATTGATTAGTATCTTTACAGGGCTGGGATTGATTCAGTCGTGCTAACAGAATTGGTACTGTCATAGGTACTGTTTTTGCTGCTGAGATAGACCCACAAATCAAAGGAGGAAAAGTTCATTCCTGCTCACAGTTTGTAGAGGTTTCAGTCCATCCTTAGCTGGCTCCAGGGCAGGGTGGTGTGGCAGAGGGGCATGGAAGAGGAGAAATAATCCACAGCAGGGCAGGCACGAAGCAGCAAGCAGGAGGTGGAAGAACAAGCCTGCCTTTTCCTTTTATCTCATCCAGGCTACAAGTCTTTTGTGTGGTGCCACACACACCCAGGGTGGGCTTTCTAAGAGTCCATAACCAGAACTATGCTGAACATCAGAGTACCACACCCCAATCCATAGTCACACCCTTAGTCCACTTCCAAAAAACCCTTCCCTCCACCTTCAAAAAAGTCCTGAAGGTTTTGGACTGACATCTAGATACAAGCTATACAAGGTACTGATTGTGCTCGTCTTACAGGACTAGGAGTGATTAACTGGCCTCACAGGACTAGTACTGATTAACCTCGCCTTACAAAATTAGTACTGATTAAACTAGACTTAACAGCATAGTAATGATTAAACTGGATTTACAGGACTGAAGCTGATTCAACTAATATTAAAGGACAGATATTAAAGGTCTCTCAGGGGATTGTCTAAAAGTATGGGAGATAAAGGACCTGAGGCTTGGGGATTCCCTGAGTTGTACCATCCTGCCCATCTTCCAATTCCTGCATACCCTGGTAGCTCAGTCTGCCCTGCATTTGGAGGCAGGTTATTTGCAGAGCTCATTAAGTTAAACATGGCCCCCGTGGGATTTAAGTGGTACCCTTACATGCAGTGAGGGTGAGGATGCACAGAGAGCCATGGGAGGACACTGGAGAAGATCCCCAAGCCAAGCGGAATGGCACAGGGCAAGTGGATCCTGCTGGCACCTGGCTTTCAGCCACCCAGCCTCCAGACTGAGAAGATACGTGCTGTTTAAATCGCTCGGGCTGAAGTATGGTTTGGCAGCTATAGTGAACTCATGCAGTAGGATACATGTATCGAGATGAAAGTAAATCACTTTCTGCTTCTCACCGGGTGGTGCCATTTTTGACAGCCTTAGAGGAGGAATTTGAGAATCCCATCTCCATCTTGTGATGGAGTGGCAGGTGCACCTGGCCCTGTGGAGATGCCTGTCCCTTCCCAAGGCACTTCCCAGCAGCCCTGGTCCACAGCTGGGTCCTTCTCCCATCACTGCTTCCCTCCTCACCAAGGCCACTCTGGAGCCCTGAACTGCCTTTGCAGATACTCCACCACCTCAGAGGCTCCAACCTGTATAAGACTCTTGATGTTGAGGAACAGAGCTAGGGCTTTAGGGACTCTGTGCTGTCCCCATGCCTTTCTGTAAATCTAAGATTCTGTCAAACTAAAACGCTATTTAAGAATAAAAACAGGCTTGCTGTCAAGTGTCCGCTCCCCACCCCCCATCTCATCCTGCCAGATGACCCAGGGTGGAAGTGGTCACTGAACACTGATTCTAGCCCTTGAACAAGGGCACCTGGAAGAGCAGATTGGCAGGCTTGGTTGGGAAAAGTGGAGGGGTACTCAGCAGAGGTCAGACTTCCTGTGCTAATGAGCCTGACACGGGCCTTTCTGCAGCTCACAGGGCAGAGCTATTTTTAGACCAGACATTCTGAATCTTAAATGCAGTAGAGCAGTGTGTGAGGGTTGCTATGGCAACCGTGCCCATCTTCAGTGAGCTGTGGAATGAATGAGCAGATGAGTACAAATGGGTCCTCTGCACAGATCTGCTGCTGCAGAATCCGGGCGTCGGGGGGAGGGGGGAATTGAGCAGCAGCTGCGTCACAGCTCTGCCCCAGGAGGGAGAGACTGCACTTGCGCAGTCATGACACTCTGTTGTGATCAAGGTCAATGACCCAAAGGGAGGGCTGCTGTTCTCCAAGGTCTTTCAGGTCTGTTCAGTAGGAAAATGTGTGGCCACGGGTCTCCTTAAGGAAGAGCACACACTCAGGGAGCAGAGAGCGTTGCGGCAAGGGGCTAAAATTCTTAGCACCCAAATTGTTCTGCCAAAACAGTCTTGACTAGCACACATTAGCAGTCACGATGCATCTTATTACTGTTGACTGCAAACAGCACAAGCTAACAAGCACAACCCATTCCTTTTTCCTTCCAGTGAGGTAATGCTCCTGAAGGCATACAGATAGCTTTATTTAAGTCTGAAGGGCCCTCGTGAGGCCCAAGAGAGGCCTTGACAGTCTGCGACTTCCGTGTACTACTACTTTGGAAACAGCCAAAGTGCCCCTAAAGGGTCAGCAGAAACCGGGCTCCTTGGAAGACGCTCTTCTGGGGTAGTGCAGCCAGCCTGCCGCTCAGAGGCCCTGTCCCACATGCTGCCCTGTATACAGACACAGGTCTCCCACCCTAACTGCGCTGCTTCTTTCTTGGAAATTCTCGACAATGTTCTCTGATCTGAATAAACTCTTATCTTTTCTATATTCCTTGACTGCTGGCGAGCTCTACCACCAGGGACACTGGTCTGCTGTACGCTGTCTGACATGTGGCAGAGGGCCAGAAGACAGCATTATTTTTATGATATGGCCAAAGATACACACAATTTCCAGTTTTATGTTGTTTTTTTTTTAATATACTACAGAGACCTTACTGATGTGCTAGAGCACAAGTGCGAATTCTGAGAGGAGCAGAATGAGCCTGGGGAATTCAACAGCAGTTTTACAGACATACATTCCAATAGTCTCAGATATATGAAAAAAATCAGTTTTTGCCTACTGTTGTTTTCAAATTCTTAAAAAGATTAACTTTTACCTGGACAGGAAATAATTTCTTTTTAAATTAGTAGCCTATTCTTTAGCAAAGGGGCTCTTTGTTGAAGTCCTTCATCAAGCTTGAATATTCATTTTTAATTGCACCTTAGTTAACTTTCACAGTGTTGACAAAGGCTTTCATTGCTTTAGAATATTTTATACCCACGTAAAGAGAGAGTTATAGCAATTATTCATATCTGAGGAAGGAACAAAACAAAATTTCTTGCTGCAATCATTTTAAACATCTAGAGAACCATGGTATGAGATACTGTAAGACTGTTTATGCCAGTTCCTTTCCTCATTTTTATAAATACTTTGGATGTTTCAAATGAGTTCAGAGAAGACAGTTTACATCACAAGCTGTGAAGTACCATGTGGGTCAGAACGTTGGCCAAAATAGTGGGCACCTCAGACCTCCATGGGTTGTTGAAATAAATCCTCTCGGACATGTTGTGTAAAGTGTGTATGGTTCCTAAGGGACATGTTGTGTAACCTACAATTCTGGGCTCCTAAGAAAAGCTAAAGTGAGTTCTTGGTCATCCCACCATTAAGTGGTCATACAGCCTACTCTATGAATAGCTCCAGGCTACTCATTCCAGGCTACCACCCTTAATCCAAGTAAAGCAGATTATAGCACCAATTCAACACATTCATCATTTGGGTACAACTTTTTCTAAAGCCACCAGCATTAATGAGGTGGCAGAAAAGATCATGAAAATCCAAATGGTTTAATCCAGTGACTTAGGTCAGTTTAAAGACATTGTTTAGAGCTGTACTACAAATAGGTAGTAGATTAGGATTGTAAGCAAGAAAGTGTCCTGGAGAATTTCGTCCACGATCTATGAGGTAACATTGCGTTTTTATGTAACAGTACAAGGGAAGCAATAAAACCACCATTCTCAGTGATAGCATCACATACCTAGTATCTAGTTCGTGGATTTTCTTCTTTCAATTTCTAATCACTAATTGTTCCCTGAGTAAAGACATAGTGGTGTTGTGTCAGGGAAGAGAGTCTCTCCTGAGGGTCTCCAAGGGGACTGCTGAAAACCCCAAAGGAGCTCCCAATTCTATCCCAGCAAGACCTGTCTGCCCATTCCTCAGATACCTTTGGGGTCTAAATGAGATCTGTAGCAAACTCAGGGCTGACCCCAGGAGGTGCCAAGAGAGATAGATTTTTGCCATGTCTTGGGCCCTCTGAATGGTGGCTCAAACCCAGGCTGTCTCTCTACTGTACCTTTCCTGGCTTTTGACCTGCCCCTCCTGTGAGCTGAACAGTTGAGGGGGTAGAGTAGCTCCCTTCCGCCAAGTTGGCCAAATTGTAAATAAACTCATTTTTCCATTTTTATGGGGTTTTTTTTTTTTTTTTCATGTTCTCTTGATGAGACAGGTGGATGAATACAGACAGGCCCATTTCAGACTTTGAGCTGGGATCCTGGGAACTAACACACTGCCACTGTGCATCATGGATCTGCAGGACACCTTGGAACGTAGGTTTTCCATGAGCCCCAGGTCTGTGCACGCCCTGCCTCTGCACCCTGGCCTCTGAGTGCAGCCTAGCTGGTCAGGGCCTGGCGCTCACGCTGGTGGCTGCCTGCTTACCCTTCCCTCACTCCCATGCTGGACACTCACCATTGTTCTGTGTCTGCCACACCGCATCTGCCACACCCCACAGGCCAGGGAGGATGAAGAATACAGCCATCTGGGCTGGGCGTGGCTGCCATAGAAGGAGTGTGACAATGCAGGAGAGGTGTGTCACTGTGCCTGGGCCAGAGGAGGAAGAGGAACAGTGAGCAGTGACAGCACCCTGCCTGCAGTGGCCAGTGCCTTGGACCCTGCCCAGGAGAAACCACCTTTGGTTCCCATTGGGTGATGCAAGAGGGAAGACTCAGGTGCATCCCTGGCATTTGTCTGTGAGTGGCCACAGGTATGGCCAGCTCACTCCATACTCCCATCCAGCCTGCAGGCCTGGGTCTCCAGAGAGCTGACAGGAAGGGCCTTTGGCACCTGGTGTGGACCCTGCTGCCAGCCTAGAGGGCACCATCTACCTACCCAGTGCGTAGAGTACAGCCCGACCCGTGTACTGGGAGATCTTTCCATACAGCAGAGAACACAGTGAGGAGGCAGCCGAGAAGCAGATCATCACGTAACCCACAAACTGGATTCCCAGGGCGCAGGTGGCGTAGGACTGGGGAGAAGCATGGCGCCTGTTAGTGGTGCCGCTGTCCTCTCTGGGGCTCACTTCTGAAGGTGCTGCTTGGTGTGCCAAACCAGGTGACAGCTGGCCTGTCATGTGGTCTGCAGCCCTTGTGCAACCCTGCAGCTTCCAGTCCAGGACAGCTATGCTGATATTTACAGGGAAACACTCTTTGGGGTCAGAACAAGAATGACACAGTTGGGACAAATATCTGAACAAAATTCTTCATGCACTCTTTGCCTTGTGCTGTGACATGTGTGTTATTTTTTGGTATGGCACAGGTGAGATGGGTACATCTGTCATATAATAAAAATGTGAGGATTTCCTAATCACTTAGACTCACAGAATTCTGGGAGACAGAGGTGGGGGATTACAGGTCCCAGTCTAGCCTGGCAACATAATGGCTTAGTAAGGCCCTGTGTCAAAAGATAAAAAGAGGGCCGGGGAGATGGCTCAGTGGAATAAAGCACTTCCCTGGCAAGTGCAAGGGCCTGAGTTCAATCCCAGGTTCTGCCAAAAGCAAACAAACAAAAAGAAAGAAATCTCAAAAGATAAAAAAGCCTGAGTACAAAGACCCTGGGGTTCAATCCCAGTACCACACACAAAGAAAGGAAGTTCTAGTACTGCCCATTAATAATATTGTGTGCTTTAGGTGACCCCCACGACTAGTTCTCTTCACTCAATTCAGCAGCATGCCTTCAAGCTGACAGGGACTGTTCCTGGTGACTTTCCATTTCCTAGGACTACCAACAGTCAAATGAAGATGGACTCAAGATGAAGGGGTCTCCATCATCGAGATAAGGAGGCAGTAAGTGCCCCCTGACAGCCATAGAAGCTCCCAGAGGCCTCAGGGCCAGCTCCTGCTGCCCACAGAATAGAGGCAGGCTGGGGAACAAGGGCAGGAACAGGACCAAGTTTAGAGGTTGGCTGTGGCAGTAGTCACAACAGCTGTCTAATGGAAGAAGGGGTCTAAAGCTTCTCCCAGTCTTTTTGGTAAAACCTCAAGACTCTGTCAATTCAGTCCTAGGATTAGCACTGCCAAATAAAAGTCCTGGTGCTGTGGTGTCCCCCCAAATCCTCATGCAGTCAGAGAGTGGCTCCTGGAGACTGTGATTGATTATGGAGGGTGGGATGCTGCACCTTCCCTGAAGAGGGTAATCTGCATTACAGTGTAAGGAGGGGAGCGAAGCTGGGTAGCTGCCAAGCTGTTGGCCACTCCTTTTTGCTCTTTCTCTTTGTTGCCACCCTGAGAGGCTGCTCTCTGCCCTGCACGGCTCTGCCTTGGAGCCAGCTGAGTATGGACTGAAGCCTCTAGTAACTGTGAACTAAATAAACCTTTGCTTCCCTAATTTTGAGGGTTGGGTATATGTCCCAGCAATGAGAGAAGAGTAACTGAGATGCCAGGGCACCCAAATATGGCATGAAGCATGCTTGTCTGAAATGATGTTTGTGGTTGTCTGAAATTTGAATTAGACTGGGCATCCTTTTTGTGTTAGGCTGGCAGCTCTACCTGGTCATAGGTGGGATGTGGCAGAGTGTTGCCTTTTTAAGGGATGGAGGCAGGGAGCAAGACCCAGGGCGAGGGGGACACAAGGGGTTTACTGAGCCTCCACCTGGCTCTGTGGCTGCTTCAAAGCCGTGTCGTGTGTGTTGAGAGCAAGGATCTTGACACTGACAGAGTCTTGGTTTCCGCGCCAGGGTCCATGGCACTGAGGACTGTTTGAACAGGTGCTACTTTGATTATGAGCTGGGGAGACAGGCTAGGGACAGGTCAGTGATGACTGGATAGGGAGTTCTGGTTGTGCAGTAGTGGCCACCAAGTTCCCAAGAGTTCATGCTTCTCCACCAAGTGATAGCTTGTCACTATAACAATGAGGCCAGGCAGTATATGGGAAAGGCAGCCATCGGAAGGGTGTCAGAGTGAACGGGGGCTGCTGCCTGGAAGCTGTCATAGGTTTCGAGACTATAAGATGTAATTAGAAAAGTAGAGTAGAAATGAGTGGTGATGTCACCTGTGGATTTCATATTTCTCCATGTTTTTAGCTTCAATAAGAATTCAGGGAGAAATGGGCCTGCAGAACCCAGTGGCTGTCACAAGCCATGAGCTGATGACAGCTGTTCCATTTCCTAGAGAGATGCCACCAAGCATGTGGCCAGAAGTCATGGGAGGGAGAAAGCACTCAGGGGCTGACTTCTCGAGTCACTGACTCAGCTTCAGCATGCCGGGGACCAGGAGCCATTCTCACCAGCTGGCCTCCAGATCCGGAGTTGGGGTGCCTCAGGCGTAGGCACGGGTGGTACAAGCCGTACAGTCTATTGCATAAGCTACCAATTTCTGCTTTTCTCTTACCCTTGTGTATTCACCAGAGATGAATCCCTGCTGCAGTCCACTGTATAGTGGCAGCAGAATCAGCAGACATAGACGTTTGTCTCTGAGCAACATGAAGGTTGACAGTAGCGTGGACCAGAGTGGTGGTGACTTCTCCCCCTCGCTCTTTGGTGTGTTGTCGTCAATGGGCTCAAGGAACATAATTACAAGCAGGATCGCCAGCACACCACTCCCTGCAGGGAACACAGAGGGAGGCTCCAGGGTCAGCAGGACCTTGGGGGGCAGGACCCTACTGAGGTGCCTCAGTCCCTTCCTCATCCTAGAATAAAATGATGGAAGACTCATCAAAGCTGGCTGCAGCTTTTTCTTTTTTTAATTTATGTATTTGGTACAGGGTCTCACTATGCAGCTTGGACTCATAGTGATCCTCCTATTTCAGCTTTTCCAGTCCTAGGATTATAGGGATACCCCACCACACCCAGTTTCAGTGGGCCCAGGGCAGGGCCAGCATGGCATGCAGTACTGGGAATCAAACTTGGGGCCTTGCGCTTGTCAGGTGGGCTCCTAGGCCGCTGAGATATCTTCCCGGCCCTGGCTGCAGGCTTTGACCTCAAATAGCAAAATCATACTCACTAACTCTACATGCGTCCCCACATCAACTCTGACCCCTAGGTTCTCATGAGCTACGGCAGGCCAGTGTGGGCTACGGCAGGCCAGTGTGGGCTACGGCAGGCCAGTGTGGGCTACGGCAGGCCAGTGTGGGCTACGGCAGGCCAGTGTGGGCTACGGCAGGCCAGTGCTGCCGTCAGCAGTGCAAGAGGCCCCAAGGAGCTCAGGACCCTTGGCCTCTGACTCTAGGTCTTTTATGCTGTTCTTTGAAACAATTTTTACCAATAGGCAGCTGTTCTTCCTTTTTCCTCTCTTCTCCCCTCCCCTCTCCTCCCCTTTCTTCCTTTTCTTTTTCCTTTCATCCCCCATTCTTTCTATCTTTCTTTTGATAATGAGTTCCATGCAGGTACCATCTGCTATACTTTTTATTTATCCTAGATCTATTTGTCTAAGGGTCCTTCAGTAGGAACTGGCATATCTCAGTCAGGTGTATAGTAATTGCAGTAGAATATTGTATACATGAAAAAAAATTTTTTAAAAGTCCTTTATATCCTAAGATGGCAAAGCCTCCCCAAAAGGAATAAGAATATAAAGAGCATAAAGTGCCACCATTTGTTCTTAGCAAGGTGGCACATAGAGGCTTGTCCATGTGTGCATCAGATATGCTAAAGATGCAGCAGACACACGCTGTCTGTGGGGCAGAACTGGGTGGCTGAGGCACAGCCACAAAGGGTGCGTGGCCCTGTGTGCCCTTCATTACAAAAACAAAACAAAGCTATATATATGTGTGTGTGTGTATGTGTGTGTGTGTGTGTGTATTATGTGATTCCACTATATTTATAGTGGAATCATATAATTCTATATAATGATAACTTATGTAAAATGAGGATGAATAGATAATTAAATTATATTGATTTACATATCATTTCACTCTGTACTGTGTACTTTTTAAAAAAAAAATTCTTTTAGAGAAGGGTCCACGGGGTGTTCAGGGTCTCATTACTAGATCAGACTTGTAGTGGTCCAACTGTTTACAGCCTCCCAAGAGCTGGGATAACAGGCACCCCAGGGCCTCTGCCCCTGCTTGCAGGTGCTTTAATCCACTGAGCTATTTGGCTGCCTATACTCTGTACTTCTATAATTCCAGAATTTAAAGACCAAGTCTCCATCTTCACCATCTACCACTTTAACATCTGATCCACTTTCATTTCTGCACATGATAAATTAATGTTTATGTAGAATCTTTCCCTTCTCATTGTCCAATAGCTTCCAAGTGCCTGTGTGCTGTCTTTGAAACAATTTTTACAAAATTGTTACAAAATTGTTTCAAAGTGTGCTGTCTTTAAGCTTCTGTTGTCTCCTACTTGGCAGTGGCAGTCACCTTGCTTCAGCTGTTACATTTACATTGATGGTTATAATTGAGATGTGTTGACTTGTGATTGACATGTTATTTACCTGCTGTTGTTTACTCCTTTTTGTCTTGTGTTTAATTGTTTGCCCTATATAGTGCGTTCCTTCTGTTCTCATTGGTGGAGTTCTGATCATTTTGCTCCCTCTCTAGAACATCTTTCAGTGGTCTGTGTACAGTTGGCTTTGTCATCATGAAATTCTTTAGTTGTTCTTTGTCATGGAAGTATTTCATTTCTCCATCGAACTTGAAAAAGAGTTTTTCAGGGTACAGTAGCCTGGGCTGGTATTTGTTTTCATAAAGGATTTGAAATACTCTGTTCCACGCTCTCCTTACCTTCATGGTTTGTAAAGAGAAGTTGACTGTAATTCTGATGGGTTTTCCTTTGAATGTGAACTGCTTCTTTTCTCTGTTGGCTTTCAGTATAATATTCTCGTGCTGAATTTCTGGGATCTTGGCTATTATGTGTCTCAGTGTGTTTTTAATTGATTTGAAGTTATTTGGCTTTCTGTATGCTTCGGTTACCTGAAAGTCAGATTATTTCCTTATATTTGGGAAGTCTTCTGTTATTACTTCTGCCCATGCTCTTTTATATCATTTGTATTGAGTCCATCCTTCGCATTGATGCCTATTAGTTTCACATTGTTCATCTTTGCATCGTTTTTCAGGTGATGAATTATTTTTTTTCCTGCATTCTAGTTGTTTTTAAGAGATCCTTTCTAACCTTTTCACTAGCTGCACCACAGTCTTCAAGATTTGAAACTCTGTCTTCACCTTCACTCAAATGGTTTTGCAGGCTTATGGTTGAGATTTTAAGTTCTTCTATATCTCTTTGACTCTGCTGCATGCAATCTATTTCTTTCCTGTATTGCTCATTGAAGGAATCTGTCTTTTTTTTCTAATCTCCTCTATTTTTTATCAACAGAGGAGATTAGAAAAAAAAAAGTCTTCTTTAGAAGCAGTTATTAATTCTTTTACTGCAGATTTTTTTCAAATTGGGTTTCCTCCATATGTTTCTGTATTTGATTCTTTACTTCAGATGCTATGAATTCAGAAATTTCTTTTTTTATTTCAGAAATTGATTCTCCTCGGATTTCCTCTACTGCTTTCTGCTGTTTCTTTACTTCTGACGCTATTAATTCATACATTTCAGCTGAGCTAGTGTCCTCTGCACTTGTTCTGGGTGGGCTTGAGGCCTGAGATTGCAGTTTGCTCCTTGTCTTTATCATTTCGTGTAGCACTGACCTCTGATCTTTGGTGCAGAGCTTTGGTGCAGTTATGACCTTAGTCCCTACTGAAATTCAGATGCAGCTTTATTAAGTTTGAGTTTATCCAGTTATGCCTGGCTTGGGTCCAGCTGTTTGTGTTCAGAATCCTGATACAGCCCTTGGAAGTGAACCTGTGGTGCCCCTCTGTTGTGCCCCTGGCCCAGGAGGCACCGGGGAATGCAGAAGCTCTCCTACACACTAGCTGGGCCTGGGCTTCGGATGCATCTGGGGGTCTGCAGAGCCTCACAGAAGTTCTCACTCATTTGGTGGATTTGGGGGCAGGAGCTCTGGAGGGGTGGAGGGGTCCTGAGGTTGCAGTAGAAGGTCTCACTCACGTGGTGGCTGGCCTGAGTTTTGGTCTGGAGAGGTCCCCCAGGTGCAGGGAAGCTGGAAGCTCTCTCACACACTCACTGGGCCTGGGCTAGATGCAACGTTCAGGGTGGGCTATGCTGGCTCTGGAGGAGGGGAGGAGGTCCAGAGGACACGGGGAAAGGTCTCTCTCTCTTGTGGCTGGCAGGCCCAGGACAGAGCAGAAACTCCCACACACCGGCGGGGCCTGGGGTTGGACAGTTCTACAGCAGTCCTGAGAGCACTGCAAAAGTTCTGCTTCAGCTGTTACAGACCATTTGGAGTCTTCCTTCTTCCCCTGAGCCTGACCACGGTTGCACTCTAGGAAGACGGGACTGATTTTCTCTCATCTCTCACTAGCCACGCTTAGTCTTGTCTCCGTCGTGTGTGACTGCACCTTCTCTGTGGAACCACCATGTCAGGGCACACTTGCTCTGTTACTGCCTCAGTGGCTGAGATTTCCTGAATCTATGATGATTTTCATAAAGCCAGGTCTTGTCCAGATAGTTTTCAAAGTGATCAAACCAGTGGCTGAGATTTCCTGAATCTGTGATGATTTTTATAAAGCCAGGTCTTGTCCAGATAGTTTTCAAAGTGATCAAACCAGTACTGGTGCTGTCTCATAACCCTCTTGGTGGGGCATCTCTACCCAGACAAGTGCTCCTCTTCTTCTAAGCTCTATTTTCAATAATGGCCACTTTCCCTCTAAGCCAACTCCCACCCCACCCCACCCCCACACTGTAATTTCTTTTACATTTATTTTATTTTATTGAGGAACAAATAGCAATGAGACAGTTTCAAATCAAATTAGTAAGACAGATTCAACACTTAATATATTGCACACTGCTTTTGTAGTGGCTTTTTGTTGTACAAGGTGTATGCATGATACTCTGTCTACAAACACTATTAGAGCAGATGCCTCTATTCAATGAATTAAGAGAATGTAGCTGTATACCTATCTTTTTTTAAAAACTGAATTATAGTACAGTTTCAATAATTAGTACTTTTACATTATTATCTTCCCAGTGGTTATCCATAGTACAAGAAACAGATAGGATATCCCGTCCAAACACTATTAGTGTAAATCTTTCTATAGAATTATGCAAAACCACTGCATATTTATCCCAACTGTACTGTTTATACAAACACAGAATGGTTCTTCCTTTGTATCCCTTTTTTTGGTTTCCTGTCAAAGATGGGTATTCTATTATCATTCAATTATTATACGTGCTTGAATTCAGCGAAACATTCCAACACAGTCCAGCAGTCCACAATAATAGTGGCACACTGTAATTTTGAAGCAAGATTTGAATGAGATTGCCTGAATTCAGGAAGCCTGAACAACCAGTGCTGTGGTCCTTTCCAGGTCTCACCTTATTTCCTTCAATCAAATGGGCAGGTGACTGTGCAGTTTCAATGGGATGGCAGGCCCTGCTAACTGCTCAGGGTCCAAACCAACTAGAAGGTTGTAGGCAGATTCCATGGGAAAGGCACGTGTCCTCCCCACTGAGCATGGGCAACACTTATTTCACCCTTGTTCTGTGGGCAGGGACTTCAAATCTGGTGCAACCTAATAGGATAAGCCCCAGGACAGGGAGCCACAGAGGGGAAGCCTTTGAGAGGTTACAGAAGCTGTTCCTCTCCATCACTGGGACATGTGTGTCCAGCTGCCACATCAGTTAGGGCCTTGCAGAGCTGTGAACAGGGTGAGGTCCTGTGACTATTGCCCTCTTCTAAAGATAAGAACTATGCAAGAAACTTAGTTCTGAGGTCAGTGCCCAGAAATTCAGAGAAAGTGCTCCAGGGTAGTGGTGTTCTGGCTCCTCCAATTTGTTTTCTCCCATTTTTGACTCTTTTCTTTGCAGTAATATGAATTTGCTTGAAAGAGGGAGCCCTATAAAATATCTCAGGGAGGTTTTAATCAGAATAAGACATTTCTCCATATTACTCCAGCATAGTCTGATTTAACTATGTCTCCAGATTGCTCCTAATTAAGCTACTGGGTTCCCCAGGAATCATAATTTATCTATAGTGTATACACAGATCAGGGACACTAGAGAACATGTGCAAGGAGAGTCCCTGGTGGCCCAGTCACTATAGGTGGGTGGAGCAGTGTGTGAGGTCCTAATGGAGTGGCTTGAGGCACAAGCAGAAGGGAGGCGGCTGTGGTTGACCTTCAGCTGTCTGTAAATCTATGTGCTGGAATCTGTGTGCTTTCCCAGTGGGTCCCACATTTCTATAGTTATGGCGATGGGGACAGGGAAGAATCAGCCTGACCTCAATGTTCTTTCACCCTGTCTCCTTACAGTACAGTAGGACCCAGCACAGAGACTTCCCTGTCTGCAGAGCTGCACTACTCTAGAGGTGGGAAGGCAAACTCTGCAAAAGAGAGCCATCCGGGAGCTCTCCTGGGCTTTGGTAGGCCTGGCTTTCTGGGAACAGCCCCATGTTATCTGTACAGTGGGAAACCACAGACTGCGAATGGATGAGAATGGCTGAGTTCTATTAAGCTTTATGTACAAAGGCCAGCAGGGACCAAGATTTGGCTTCAGTGTCTACCCTAGTTTTAGAGGAACAGCACAAGCTCTGCAATCTTGGCTTCTAGGCCCTGAGTTATGTCCTGCCCTTTCCATGTGGCATCTATGTGTCTCCCCAACTGTACCCTCTTCCAGAGTTCAGGAACCACCTGGATTACCTGCATGCATCTCTGTCTCACATGTGGACTCTGTCTGAGCTTGTTGGAGGTGTGGAAGTTTCCATGGCTCTTGTTTCTGGGGTCACAGGGGCCCCAACCCACTGCCCAGAGGCACAGGCAAGGGCTCAATGCTCTCTGGGAGTCTGGAATGACTGCTCATGAGCATATCTAGTACCTATGACTTGGGGTGACTGTAAGGAGCCTGGGGGTTGGAGATTCTTTGTTCCCACATGCAAACAAAACTCTGAACACTACCAACCTTCCTGACTGCTTCCCTCATGGAGCTGGGCCTACTGTACCGAACTCAACAGGTTTCAGACATTTGCTGTGCAAGAGGAGCTATCTGAGGCCATCATGAAATCCAGCACCCCAAAATGACAAATAATACACTTGAACTCCTTCTAAAATAGTATTTTTTAGAGAACTCTGAATGATTCTCTTCAAAGTAGTAATGAATCTATGATAAAAGTAAGGCCTACCAACAGATTTAAAACTATCAATATTGATTTTTTTTTTCATTAAAATGAACCTCCAAAATTAAGGCTCATTGTAACAGTTCAATTCCTTGGACCAGCTTATTGTCACAAATCAGACCTTCAGTTCCTGGGTGACAACCAAGGATGGACAGCCACAGGATTTACCTCCTTTGGCCCAAGTCACTCAAATGCTTTCTTCACAGAAAAAAGACAATTCAGAGACTGGATTTTCAGTCACTTAAGCCGAGTCACCTACCCATGTCCTATCGCCCTGTAGTGATGTCTGTCAGGGCAGCTACTAGCAGTCCCTGGAGGTACAGCTGGGATGACTTGGGAGCAGAATTTTTAACTTAATAGTTTAAAAGTAATAGTCCTGGAGTCTAATAACATGAAGTGCTGATGTTGGCACACGTCTCAGTGTTAGGCAGCCCTGGGCCTTCCCTTTCACAGGCAGCCCTGTGGCCAGCCAGGCCCTGCGGTCCAGCATGAAGAGAGCATGCTTGTCAGCCCCCTTAGCCTGGGAGCGGAAGCTGTGGGCACGCACCTGTGTAGATGCTCAGAAGCGTGTAGACCAGCTTCTGGGAGGGCTGTGTGATGTTGGTGCTGGCTGCTGTGGACATCATGCAGTCTTTGGCCCCACAGAACATGAGCTGGTCCTCTGCAAGGAATTCTGGAAGTCAGAAACACTCAGTTAAGTGAGACACAGGGGATTTGCTAGGCCATGGGGATCTGAGGTTGGAAGGAATACTGTAGAGAACAGGGAGGTTTTTGGAAGATGTTGCAAAGGTCAGTGTGACCCAGAATATCTGGGCATATTTACCCTTAGGCACAGGCTGACAACTGGCTACAAGACACTTTGGGAGTGAAGAATCAAGTTAGCATTCTGAAAAGATGCAGAAGAAAATAAACACAGAACCGAATGCTCATAATTGGCTGTATAACTTTTTTTGACACAAAATAATTCAACCTCTCACAATTAGCCATACAGAAATGGTGCATTCCACTCGATGTCAGGAATACTGGATTTTCTTCTAGATTCAGCGAAAAGCAGTTCCAGAGCATTGGGCAGCCTCAACCTTTCTGAAAATAAATTCTAATTTCCTTATGTGTTAGAAGAATAAAGTTTGAACTCCTAGAGGTCAGAACCATGACTGCAGCCTTGAAGGATAGCTATCACGGGAGAGAATATTCAGAGTTCGATGTGACAAGCAGGCTCAGCACCTGTGAACTGTGTGACAACCCTGCTTGGATCATTATAATGCAAACCATCTTCCATTAAGATAGGCAGGAGGGCGTGACCCCATCACATCCTCAAGATCAGGCTTTACCTGGAAGGCCTCAGGGTAGGGCCAGGCAGGAAAGGCACTTGACCTGTCTGCTGTGAAAGTATCCCCAAGAACGGAGGGTGTGGTTCCCTTGACCCTGGCTTAAATCCTCAGCCCAGTCCCAAAGGTATGTGTTCTCTTCAGCTCCAGCCCCGCTGGACCACAGGGCCCGGCTGTCCACAGGGCTGCCTGTGAAAGGGGAGGCCCAGGGCTACCTAGCACCGAGACGTGTGCCAACATCAGCATTTCATGACATTAGACTCCAGGACTATTACTTTTTTTTTTTTTTTTTTTTTTTTGGTGGAACCAGAGATTGAACTCAGGTCCTTGTGCTTGCCAGGAAAGTGCTTATTCCACTGAGCCATCTCCCTGGCCCCTAGGACTATTACCTTTAATAGTAATAGTCATACCTGCAGCCTCACATGGGTGCAGGCATCTGTGAGCAGCTTGGGAAGGGGGGCAGGGGAAGCCATACCTCTGCCCCTTACATCTGAGGCTGTGCCGGATAGGAAGCCAGGGATCAGCCGTCAAATGCTCATCCAGTCAGGTGATGTGGGACTAATACGCGTGGAAGTGAGAGGACAGTAGGGAAATTCAGCACAAATGGCAAAGCCATTCTCATGCAGTCCAGAGGGACAGCAGTGACTCCACAGACCCAGGTGCCACTGCAGGGCCCTGCCTTGCCCACAGCACCCTGACACAAGGACTCCCCTGCCATCAGGGACACCCATGGGAAGAGGCTTGTCTTCAGATCCCCACAGTCTCCGGGGGAGCAGAGGCCACCTGACTACACAGTGCAGGCAGGCCGAGGGCCCTTGGAATAAAGTTGGTTGGCTAAAGAGTTCAGACTCTCGTGGAGGCCACGTACCATAGAGTCTGCACCTTCTCAGAACCATGGCTCTCCCTCTTCCCTTTACCTTTGTTGGGAGTCTGGTCAAGCACCAGAGAGGAGATGAGGTTGCCCCACACACCCGAGGACTGGAAGATGAAGAAGAAGATGCCGAAGTACTTGTTCACCACATCCTTGCCAAGCTTGCCCGCCTTCCTTGCTTGTGCGGTCCCCAGGACTGTGAGGTAGGTGCACTGCGCTGACCACAGCGGCGCTGCACCCAGCCCCAGCAGCACTGAGGTAGGGACCAGGGTGTACCTGAAAGAAGGCTGTGTGGGCACACATGTCCCGCCCTCAGTGCTCACCAGTTTTATCATCAGTAAAGTCCTGCATCTCTGGGACTCACACTTCCCTTGTGGGTCTTGGGGCCATGAAACACCCAAGTACATGCAAAGCTGAGGCCAGCTCAGACCCCGGGAAGAGGTCAGCCTGGGAATTGGGAGAGAGGGCAGTGTGTGGGGGAGGTGGGTGTCGAGGTTGAAAACTGGAGAGGGTGCTGTGCATCATTCCTGCCACAGAAGCCACGGAATCCGGGGTGCACAGAGTGTTTGACAGATGCCTCACGTGGGTGCGGGCATCTGCGAGCAACTTGGGAAGTGGTACAGGGGAGGCCGTACCAGCTGCTTTTGATGTTGCCCAGGGAAAAGGCCACGTAGCAGCCCATGGCACCCGTGATGGTCCACTTGCAGCCGAACTTCTTGATGAGGATGGGTGGGAGGAACATGGAGGACAGCAGGACGGCACCGTAAAGCGCACTGAGTGTCGCCACCCCCAGGCCTCCCTTGCTGTGGAGGCTGCTCTGTGAAAACAAGGCCGGTAAATCAGAGTTAGAGACAGGTGTGGGGGTTGCCGGGCAAGGGACCATGTTAAGCATGGCCAGGCGCTTGAGGTCCCACGGGCTCAAGGGCATCTCAAGTCCTGAACCACAAGCATCAGGCCATGCTGCAGTGGGGCTGCAGCAGGTGCACAGGGCATGGACAGGCACCTGCCTCTCAGTGTCTGGATGGATGTCCCAGCCCTGAGAGTGCTAGACTGTGGGGTGCATACCACAAGGCCTGTGGCCCACTAGAGACCTGTGCCTGGTTCGGGGCCAGCCTGGAGGAGTCACTTGGAGCTGCTGGGAGGACTTGCTCTGAGCCAAGCAGGCAGCGCTCCTGGCAGAGATGTATGATGAAACCACATCCTTACTCTTGATGCTGTCTTCACAGAAAGCTTGCCATAGTTCAGGAGTAAAGTGATCCAAAGGGCAAATAGGTCCCCAGAGCCAGACTGCAAGAACAATCATGAGGTAATGTCTGGCTTCTGCCTCTGAGAACCCCAGCAAGATTGTTGTTCCCTATTCTCCTTGTAATGAGGAGAAGAGGAAGGGGATAGGAGAAGGGATAGAAAGGGAAAGAGAAGATGAGGTGGGGAAGGGAAGCTCTGTCACACCTCCCTATGCCCTTGCACACAGATGTAGGGGCAACCTGGAGAGCTCAGGAGCTAGCTAGGTACCTCAGGAGAAAAGGTGGGTCCTCCAGTGCCTGCTCCTTACTGAGCCCGGAGCCCACCTCGGAGCTCCCTGTACCAAACACTCCATGTGCCAGATGCTGAGGTAAGGGCTCTGTACCCGTGTCCTTCCAGGATGAGAGGCCCAGCCTGTCTCTGTGGGAAGCGACTTGTGTCCTCAGACACACAGCCAGTTAGTGAGGCAGCAGGACATAGCCCAAGTCAGCGTGTGAGCCTGCTTGGGCTGCCCTCACGCAACACTGAGTGGTTCAAACCGTGGGAGTTCACTTTTTGGGCTCTGGAGGCTGGGAGTCTGAAGCCAACGTGTCTTTAGGGCTGGCCCCTCCTGGACCTCTGTCCTTGGCTTGGGACGCCGTCTTCTCCCTGTGTCCTGCATGGCCATCCCTCCACATGCCTGTGTCTTGGCCTCCTCTGCTCACAGGGAGACTCCGAAGGCCTTGGTGTGCTCATCACTTCTTTCAAGATCTCTAATCCATAGTCTCACACTAAGGCCTCAGGGGCTGGCAGCTAGAACTTCCACTCAAGAAGTTTGGAGGGTAGAGACATACAGTCAGCTCAGGACATTGTTAAAATTCATCCCTACCGGGTTTTCCAACAAAAAGGACATTTTGTGGCCGACCCTGAGCAGTACTACCAGACTCTGTGTCTGGCAGCTCTTCACCAGGATCTCTGCTTCCTTAATCTCTGTGAGCTACCCAAGCCCTTTACACGCTAGATGGGAGCACTCTTGCCCCCTCTCCAGGAGTACTCAGAGCCCAGGAAGGGCTCTTCTTTGACTCAGTCCTGGGGCTCCTCTCTCACCTAGTCCCCTAGCCTCAGCCCAGCCCTTGGTCCTCTGAGCTGCTCCAGTCGAGTCACAATTCCTTCCAAATCAGAGGGCGTATACTGCTTAAAAACACCTCTCCTGAGGTTTTGCCCAAAGCAGGTACTTTGATGTTTTTTGGTTAATTAAACCCAAAGGCAAAAGAGGTTAGTCCCATACAGTCCCTCATTTTCAGTTGGCAAATGGAAGTTGAGCACTGGAGGTGAACACTCCAGACTGAGGCTGTCTGGAAAGTCTATTGGTAACACAAGTTGCCAGAAGCGAGGCATGGGATAAGTAGTTCTGCCTGGCCCATGTTAGAGATGCTCTGCCCAGAACTTGCCTTCCTCTGTCTGTCATGGCACTGCAATTTCTTTATCAAGCACAGGGTGCTGCAAATCAGCAAGGGACATTTGCCATTTATGTTCAGTTCTGACTGCAAATTGCTGAATAAAAAGGGGGATATCAATGCCTAAAGGAGGAACCAGATTTAAAGGCAAATGCCTTTCTCTGTGTGAGTGTCCCTGTCTTAGTGCCATGTGAATGCTTGCGTATCAAGGCTTAGGACTGCCAAGCAGGCCTGTCTGTATGACACCTGTGTGAAGAAGAGTGTGTGCACATGCTGAGGGTCATAAGACCCATTGCATAAGCAATGTAACATTTTTCAACTTCGTCAACAAGAAGGTTGAGGCCCTTACCTGGAGGCTCCATGGGGACTAGTGACACAGAAGGAAGCCAAAATAGGAGCAGGTGGACCCACAGAAGCTGACAGCAGAGCCAGCTGAGAGGCCGTTGCTAGTGGGCCTGGGTTAATGCACCATTGCCACTGGGCTGTCCATGGCCTGGAAGGGGCACCAGGGCCAGCCTCCTGAGAGATGAGGCCCTCTAGAAGGAAGCCAATTTGGTGCAGAGGGAGGACACTGTACAAGGCAGGGTCCCGGCCTGTATAAGATAACGTGTGCCACTAGCTGCACCTATCAGTCCCCAGAGTTTCTGGAGCCTTCCCCAGAACTCAGCCATGGAGAGCCCTATCTCCTGGGCATCAGCGGATTTGGAAGCCCATGGAGAGCTCCCAAAGGGTTCCAAGCAGTCACGACCTCCTCCTTCACAACGTATGCACAGCATACTGCGGTAACATGTGCCCTAGGCCTGGGTGGCAATGCCCAGGAGACACAGCCCTTGTATCCAGTCCCTCACAGGCTGCTGGCTGTGTACAGGAAGGGACTGGCAGTGTGGCATTTGCCACTTGGCTGACAGACCTCCTCTCCTGGGCATCATCAGGAATTGAAATGAATGTGGCTTAAGGGAAGCTGAGCTGTGAACGACAAAGAGGAGGCCTGTGGCAAAAAGGCTGAGAAGACAACACTGCTGTGATGAGGGTGCTGACCCGAACCAGGCCAGGCAGGGCCCTGAGGAGCAGCCCTACATCCCTGCAAGGTTGCTGGGCTTGGAGGGATGAGGACTGAGAGATGCAGAGGATAAAGCCATTCAAAGAGCTATCTGAATGAGGGGTGGAGGTGCTTCTTAAGATGGGGTTGGGGTCCAGCACTGCAGAAGTCATGCTCATCGTCCATCTATCCATCATTTTGGCTTATGCCCATTCTGAATAGTAAGGACCTCTGTCCTACTTCAAACATGTTCATAGGCAGTGTTGTCTGAGTTAGTGCGCAGGACAATGTGGTTACGGGTTAGGGCTGGGGCCACGGTACTGCAGTGCAGGGGTGAGATTGCTCCTTGCTCCCTTGAGTCCTGTTAGTGCTGGAGGAGTGTGCCGCAACTCACAGCCGGCATGGAGCCAGATCCCACCAAAAGTTCCTGACCGCAGGCTGTCCCGGCACCCCTGAGCCCCAGAGGCTGTCACTGCCTGCCACAGTTGTCCACAGTCCTTGCTCTTGCTCTCCCAGTTGGGGCAGAGCCATCAGCGGCTTCTAAGGCTCTGCCTGCCAAACTCTTTCCCTGGTTTCCAAGTGCAGAGGCCAATTTCCAGTCAGGCAGCTGAATTGCTGCCAGAGTCAAGACTTGTGACCCATGATTGCGAGTCCCCAAGCCCTGAGGAGCTGTCCTTCTTGATGCTGAAGTCACCACAGGATGACCTTCTGTGCACGAGTGTTTTAAAGGGAAACTAGCACTCACTGTTCATGTCCTGCCAAGTCCTTTGTCTAGAGGGTGACCCTGAGCATTCTCTCTTTCTAGAGGGAACCCCTGACCACATTTTCCTCTCACAGCTGCTCCCTGATTACACTCAACATAAGCTCAGTTCAACTGCACACAAAACAGGTGCTCTGTACAGACTGACATTTCCAGGTGACAGCACAAGGCATAAGGTGGGAGGGTGAGGACCCCAAATGTCAGATGTGTCCCAGTGAGAAAGGAGATTCATCACCTCTGATCTAAGAGTCACCATTGCTGCCATCTCATGCTCTGTAGGCTTTCCCAGAAGCAGGTCAGGAAGGTGGTCCAGAGTGCCTGCAGAGTTCTGTGAGAACAGAGCCTTTGTCCTTGAGCCCCTGTGTGGTTTTCTCAGGCCAATACTGTGCATGCAGTGGGTTCTTGTCCCTGACTGACAAACTAAGTGAGGCTGTACCCACTGGTCACCAGAAGCTCAAAAAATATTTCATTATGTGACAGCTGGCCTCAGGGTACAATGCTAACTAAGCCAGTGAGCGCAGTAGGGAGCCGCAGTATCCGTACTTCCCACCGGTCCATGGACATCCCTGAAGGTTTTTACTTCCAGTTGTTAGTTCATCAACCCATGGAAGAAATGCCATAAATTTTTCAGCATATGAATTATTTCATCAAACACAATTTTAGGGGGTTACTAGAAATCCATCTCAGGACCCTGTGCTTGCCAGGCAGGTGCTATACCACAGAGCTATATCCCTGGCCCCAAACTTTGCAGTTTTGCTTAAAGCAGGCTTGCAAACTAAAAATTCTAATGTGATTTGATAACTCATACTTCTGCTGTTGATGACAAAGCTTAAATCATGGAACACAGAATTCACAATTTTTCTCATTTCTTTTAACTACCCAACGACAGACAAAGAGCATGTTTTCAAACAACTACTCAAGACTGTTGTTCTCTTTGTCAAGGGTCAAATGGACCATGCTGGTGTGCAGTCCTGTGGGATTGTAATGGGAACTGAATGTTATAGGATTGTATGTGAAGACCACAGTTTCAGAAAATGTGGAAGAAGGTGGCAAAATTACTACAGTGAACTGATAAAAGAGAAATTACCTTTCATTCCTCTTGGTAACCACAGGGATTTTGGAAGCCAAGTGAAATACAGAAGTTAAGATCCGGGACCAAGATGCACACTCACCTGTAGATTCTGCAGGCCTCCATAGGCAGTGAAGAGCAGAAGGAAGCCGAAGGAGATCACAAGGACGTTTCTCAGGCTTCTTTCCATGATGCTAGCTAATGTGCCAACTGCAGAGGATGCAAACCAATGTGAGCACAGGAGAGGCAGCTGTGTCAAAGGAGGCCAGATTCTCCCTCATCTGGATTAGAAGCATATTACTCATTCAGGTTGCTAGTAGTTAATGAGCTTGGTTATCACTGGCCCTGCGCAGCACAGGGTTGTGTGTACTCATTTACTTTTTTCAGTCCACTTTCAACATTGTCTGGGCAAAGTTTACAACCCTTATTAGCTTGTATATTACAAGCTGAAAAGATTTATAAGCCTGTATGTATGCTGTAAGCGTCTATGTAAAGCTGGCTTTTGATAGCATTCATATGGGTGTCAGATAGGTATGTTCCTACAGAAAATTTCACATGTATATAACAGTACCTGCTATGTCCAGGGAAGTTGTCAGTGCTGCAGAACGTGGAATGTTCTTGAGCCCTAGAAAACAAGCATGAATGTCAACTGCATGGCTCATACCATAGTTCAACTTTTGAAAAAGAGCCAGCAGGACTGTAAGATCCCAGGGCTGTGGATTGCAAAGACTCATGATTTTGCACTAGTTTTTAAAAATGACCTGAGCATGGTCCTCCACAAGCATCATTTCACGTGACCCATAGCAGCTCTGTGATGAGCGTCTGAGACCAGGAGAGGACAAACTCTGAGGCTTCAGAAAGTGTGTGATTTGGCATCTCAGGTCTACAGCAGTACCACACAGTTCAGTAAATGTTGGCCACATGTAGCAAATGAGTGCTTGAAACACAGTTCTGGGCACTGTGGAGCTGAACTCACAATTGCATTTCATTTTGTTAATGACAAAATTAACATACGGAAGCACGAATATAATTCCCAAACTGTGGGATGCTGAGGCAGGAGGATTTCAAGTTCAAGTGCAAAGGCCCTGTGTTCAATCCTTAGTACCATAAAATGAATCAATGAAGTTTAGAAAGACTCATATGGATATAGCAGCTCTATGCAACAGTCAGATCTAGAGCCTTAAACAACTTAATCCAAACCTCATGGCCAATAAGTAAAGAAGAAAATTCCTTTTCTGATTAGCTGTTCATGACATTTGGTGCTTGCAGAGTGTTCCCAATGTTCTGTGACATTGGTCATTTCACCCTAGTTGGGATCCATCAGGTGGCTTTCACAGCACTGTTGAGTTTGACACATGGCAGCCCCCCTGCCCCAGGAAGCAGGCCACACCAGGGAGAAGCATGGTGACGTTATGGAGATCAACTTAGTCCTACAAAAATAAAAGCTTTTTTTAAAAATATATTTTAGGGAAGGGTCTATAGGGTGTTCAGCGTCTCACTACTGGATCACACTCCTAGTGATCCGCCTGCTTACGGCCCGCCAAGAGCTGGGATTGCAGGTGCGCCACCATGACCAGTCTCAATTGCCTTCTTAGTGTGCCCTTGGGGCGGGGCCTGCATGGCAGAAAATAAAAGTTTGGTTTTTTTTTGTTTTTGACTGGCTCAAGATGCCTTCAGGGCAGGGCTAGTAAGGCTTGAGGATCTGGGAATCAAACCACAGCAGCCTCAGCCTGACTGCGCTGTTTAAGCAGTCACTTAAACAACTCAGCTGATGGGCAGACTCCTAGAAAATAAAAGTTTTGATAAAAATAATGGCTTTGTATGTTGACCAAACGTGGATTATCATGCTTATATGGTTGTGATAGCCACAGGGCTAGTGGGACCTGCTAACTAGAGTAACAGCCTGGCATCTTAATCCCACTCAAAACAGAGTAATCTTATCTAAATTAGATCTTTCTGAAGGAACAGGAATTGCAAGCTTTCAAGAAACTAAAGGCCTTGAAGTCCCTGAAACTTGAAAGTGATCCCCAAAAAGACAACTAGGGTGACCTTTTCTTTTTTTTTTTTTTAGGGTGACCTTTTCACTCTCAGAGAAAATGGGATGTAGAGAAATATTTAAAGAAACACAACACTTAGCCCGACATGGACTTTTAACACTAACCTTGCTATCAGCCAGTGAACTTTGACTTCCTGTTTCCTTTTTGTGACAACACGTTAGTAGATTTTAACTCTGGCCTGTTTGTTCTTATCCACAAATAACTCGTATCTTATTTTTACATTAGAAGACCCTGTGAGTTTCCTCCCACTGTTTGCTACTCTTTCTGTGTGGTTGCTTGAACTTACCAGGAACATCCTCGGGAGCTGCTGTGGGCCCTGGGAGCAGCGTCCAGGAGCTGCCAGCCCTGCTGCCCACAGAAGGGGACATTATGACTGCACAAAGTGTCCGGGAGACTTGACCCCACCTTCGCGTGTCCTCCTCCCTTGTCACTCTCAGTTCTTGGTGAATGTCTGATATAGGGCTTTGAGCCTGCTGTTCCCTCCCTTTCTCCCTCCCAGTTAAGAGGGATTTTAAGAATAAGCAGTGTCATTTACAATCCACCTTGACCTTTAGCACAAGGGACACTTCGAGTGTTGCCACAAGAGGTACTTTCAAGCACTACCACAGGTCAGTGATGTGAAGATGGGATTTAGATATAGTCACCCAGTGGCCTCCAGTTAGCCGAAGAAACACTCTTCTGTCCTTAGACCCCAAGAGTTCCTGTCACTGTACAGAAAGGTCACTTCACACATGTCATTTGACCAGGAAGAACAGCAAGCCCTGGGTACTCAGCGATGTCCAGATGTTTAAAGTCAGCTTCAGAGTTATCTACGGGTGTGTCCTACAGCTAGGAATCTGCACCAGGGCCAGCTCCACAAGGCTGAAAAGATGTATGTATAAATGACTTAAAAGTACCAATAATCACTTTGTCCTTAAAAGTAGCATCTAAACCACATCAGCTTGAGAAAAGAGATGTTTTGTAGCCCTGTCTAGTGTTAACAGTCATTACTGGGTACTGGAGCGAAAGAGCCAATGCGGAGCTGAAAGAAAGAAATGGCCTTGCAGACCCCAGGTGCTCGGTGGGGCAGAGGCTTCAGCCTCACTGATCACACCATTCTGCAGCCAGCCTGCGGTGCTCTGAGGGCCTTGTGAGAGCACACACATGCTTAAGCTCAGTAGACTTCCTGCTAAGACGTGAGAGACGCTCTTGATTAGGGGGAAGTCTGGCCAGGAGTTTGTGTCTTTAAGGAGAGTGCTCACGGAAGCGAATTAATATCAGTTTTCTTGACATTTATGCCTCAAGTCTAGGAGCAATTCCAAATAAGTTCACATGCATCCTATTCATCAGCTGCATTTGTGTTTATAGGAAGGTGAGCATTTTATATACAAGGAATGGAACAAATTATTGTCTGGATCAGGAATTCTTACACTTTGAAAATAAATGCATCTGATGTTCTTTTTCTTTTAACAAAGAGTAATTTGTATTGGCTATGGCTTGAGAAAAGGTTTTCTCTTAGCAAGTATTTCAGTATTCACAAACTTGGAACACGGCAACCCAGACAGACCCACGCGGGGGAGGGGGAGTGTGTAGGGGTGGCTGTGCCTCCAGCCTGGGTAGACGACGGCCTCCTGCGTGTGTGGGGGAGGTGCCTGGACCCAACTTCTCAGCAGAGGCGGAGCCAAAGGAGCTCAGCCTGGATCTTTCAGCTCATTGCCACTACCTACTGACAGCAGAGACCCGCCTCAGGACAGAACGGAGACTGCTCTCAGCCTGACAGTATTTATAGCTGCCATCATGTCCTCCCTTCTTGCAGTCTGAGCTTTGGGTGTCCAGGATCTTAGCTTTTCCTTTCTTTCAGAGGTTCTCAGCACAAACTTCCACTGGGGACACCTGAGTGGCCTGAGGATCCCGCAGAGCCCCATGCACCATGTCTAATCCACCGTGCACCACAGAGGAAGGGGCCAGCAGCTCATGGCTTATCGCCCCCTCCCCTCTCCCTGCCACAGTGTCAGGGCTAAACAGGCAGCCCTCAGAATACACTTAGTGGTTCCCTCTCACATTCCTTAGATGACCATGGCCCCCGGTTCAAGATGCGTGTGTGCATGTACACAGCCACACACACACACCTTTTCCTTTCTAAATGCGCAGTTCACTTTCTTCAGCAAGCCCTTCACTGCCTGACGTAGAACCTAGTTCTGCAACCATCTAGAGAACTGGTGTGTCAGCCACCTAGTGCCAGACATTGCAGCAGGTGCTGGACAAACCACCAGTAGGATGTCCTCATGGGGACTGAATTCCAGCTGCCAAAGCAGAACATAAACGACTGTGCACACAGAGAGGTCAAATGGGTTCATAAGACAGGAAGTGCTAGCCAAAGACAAAGCAGGTAACATGGCAGAAAGTGTGGGACAGATGGGGTAGGCTTTCTCTCTCTCTCTCCCTCCTTCTCTTCCTCTGTCTCTCTCCCCCTCTCTCCTTCTGTCTCTCTCCCTCTGTCTCTCTCTCCCCCTCTGTCTCTGTCTGTCTTTCTGTCTGTCTGTCTGTCTGTCTCTCTCTCTCTCTCTCTCTCTCTCTCTCACACACACACACACACACACACACCTCTCCACCAGGAGAGCAGAATGACACCAGCCACGGAAAGAGGAGCCCTGATCCAGTGTGCTCATGCACGCAGATTCTCTCTCTAGCTGCAGGAACTGAAAGGCCCCGCTCTGTAGCCAGCTTGGGGAGCCAGCGAACTTACCAAGATGAGTAAGATCCAGCTGACTATAGCAAGAAACTGACAACCTAGACTGACAGCTGGGCAGCTGAGGGCCGAACACATGTCTGTCCACCAAGCCAAGACAGGGACAGAGAGTGATGACCGTGCTGGAATTGTTCAGGTAAGTTGTAATCAGTGGTTCTGCTGCACATGCAAACTGCAGCACTATTAAAGTCACGCTGGAAAATCTCTAAAGATAATTTTGTGCCTTTGCTCAACATGCAAACAGCCATAAATTGTGATCCTTGTCCACACACTGAACAGTGCCACTCTGGGTTGATTTACCTGGCTTCACTTGAATCGCTTCTGGCACACACACCTAGAATGATGAAAAGTGTAAGGACACCGAGACAGTCTCCGGATTTGATTTTTAGCGCACTACAGGAAGTGACTGATTTTACCACACAAAGCACACTGGGAAACTGTTGGGCAATGCTTGTTTCTGCTTCCCTGCTGGTAGGCATGTTTACAAAGGGAACCTCACAGTGGAGCTCAGAAGGGCCTTTCGGCTAGGCTGGGGACAAGCTGTGGAGAAACATTTGAAAAGTATTTGATGGGATTAAGTGAATACATTTTAAAGGGTTTTTATTAAAAAGCAGTCCCTAATTTTTTAATAAAAAGTTGGATCAACTCACTTTCATGGAAAAAAAATCACACATGTAGGTGTCTGTATATTGCATCAGAGGCCTCTTACAGGTAGTCATACACCTGTGTGAATACCCAGGTATGGTGCTATCATCGCCAGCACACAGTGAGTCTAAGCAGACTCACACAAAATGCGTCTGGGTGACGTAATTTGAAGGAGGAAAGGCAAAAAACAGCATTCGTCTTACCTGTATGCTGCCTCCATACATGGAGCAAGAACATCTAATTTTAACAGAAGAAAAATTTTCTAAGGCAAAGATGATTTTAGAAAGAAATTTTCAGGGCCAGGCAAATAGCTCAGTGGATTAAAGTGCCTGCTTAGGCAAACACAGAGGCTGGGGGTTCAATGCCCGAGCCTGTTGTGCTAGCCATACCCTTGGGATGCGCTGAGACAGCGATGGAGATGGGGTGTGGTGGCATGCACCTGTAATCCCAGCATTTGGAAGGCTATACACAGGCGAATCACTATGAGTCCGATCAGGTAGTGAACACCCTGTAGACCCTGTCCTAAAATACAAAAAAAAAAAAAAAGAGAGAAAGAAGGAAATTTTCTTCAAAGAACTTTAGACATTAAACACCAACTTCCTCCTGGGGTACTTGTTTTCGGGTTTCCTGTTTCACCTCCAATAGCCCTTAGCCACAGAGAGTGGAGGTGACACAAAGCAGGACCCTAGGCTTCAGATCCCGCTTGTCCTTCTCTCCCTGATTCTTGATGGTTGAGGCCAGCTGAGACCACTCTCAGGCACGTGGTGTCACTGCCTGTGCCCTGCTTGGGGCTCCCTTGGGTTCCAGCTGACTTTCCCTGCAGGGAGAAAACAACTTTTGCCTGGCCTGTGCATAGTACACTGGAAAGAAGCCAGGAGTGTGACACACTGGATGACCCCCCAAAGAGCTGAGCAGTCAGGGATGGTGCATGCAGCAAATGTGCCCCAAATTCTATGCCCTTAACAAGGGATTGGGGTGACAAAAAGAAGCTACTGCTTCCTCCCTGCAGTGGCCAACAGCACCGTCAGCTGCCCTCCCTCAGGGAAGGTCCTTCTGGCTCTCTGCTGCTGTCCCGTCCAGCTGGCCCAAAGGCTGAAATGGTGGGGGATAGGAGGCTGGCACTGCTCAGAAAGGAGCTCGTTAAGCTGATGATGCACTGTGAGGTGAGTCTAGACTGCGATTTACAGGAAATGAGAGTTCTGTGCTCCAGTATGAAGCGGTGGAAGGATCAGCCTGCAGCCCCAGGTCCCTTCAGCTACTCCTGTAATGCCCCGCCCAAAGTGAGTCCCCAGAACCGTGAATGTTCTCAAACACCTGAAGTTTGGCAACACACTCACTAGGCATCAGCCTTTTAAGACTTGAGCACACTGGGCTCGCCCCGTCCATCCAATAGGCGGAATAACATGGCATGACCTTGAGTGACCTGTGACTCAAAAACCATTACATCTGCTCTGCTGGATGGTGTGAGTTGCATTCCTGTCCCTTACATTGTAATTTTTAGAAACTTTTAAATCTTTGACCAAAGTGGGATTTATTTTGCTAAATGCAGTAGCAGTACATTGGGGCAGCTTTATTTTTTTACAATCATGAGATTTTTGTCTCAACATAATAGATTGAGTAGTCTTATCTTTTCATGTCACTTTGCAGCATTAGCCTATCATGCACTGCATTCAATACCTATGCTTTTATGCTCAGAATAAACTCCTGGGCTCTATTTTATTTACCTGTCCTGTCTGTTCCCACTGCAGTGATATACTGGATAGCTCAGCTGGTGTCTTAGTATCTTGGAGGGCACTGTCCTCTCCATGTCCTTATTTTAGGGCTTCTCAGAAGCAGCCTAGATAGGGACCAGAGAGCAGGAAGTTTTCCCAGGAACAATGAAGATTATAACTCGAGAGAACAGGGGTAGACAGAGGGCTGGGCCAACAGAGAAACTGAAGAAAGGAAAACGGGGAGGAGAAACAGAAATATAACAGACAAAGGTCTAGAAAGGAGGCTGTGGCCTGTGCCTTCTCCCTCCCCTTCTTTCTATTGTCCTGCTGAGGTCACTCAGAGTGAGCCAGTGGGGAGATTACCCCTCCGGGCGTCACAGGGCTCCTAGCTCTGAGGGTCCTGCCTCGGGCTGACATTGTCCCAGATAGTCAGTCCAAGTGGGTCCCACAAGCAGAATTTCTGAGGAGTAAACACCAGTGGGCCCTTCCCAATAAAGAATATTCAAATGTAACATTTGCATTTCTCCATGTCACAGTGTAGGAAAGACTTCTCCAGGCCCTTCCTTGGGCTTGTTCAACCTTTCCTTGTAGGCTGGGACACCTCTCACTGAGACCTTAGTTAACTACTCCAGGCTCTGTCTGCCTCTGGGTGGCTCTTCAGAGTGACCAGGCAGGGACCCGGCTCAGGAGGGTATTGGGACCATGACTGACTGGCCACAACAACACTCTCAGAGCGGAGAGAACAGGTCCTTCTGTCCTGAAGCGGACCATGCGTGGCAAGGTACCGTGCCTCCTACAGTGCCTGACATTAACTGACTTTGATTATTCTTCCTGATGAGTGGTAAAGAGCAGTAACTGAGCTAGAACATGCAAATGCTTTCAACATTTTTCATCTTGCTATTTAACTTATTACACAATTTCATGCTTAAAAGCCTGCTGGTATTTTTACTGGGGTCATATGAATTTACAGGTTAATTTAGTATGCTATGTAAAGAGACTTACAGATAGCCAGAGTGCATGGCAAAGCTCAGTTAATGGACAAAACTTATCTTCTAACTGTTGGTATGAAGTCAAATATTTACTGACTTATTATTTATTAGTAAAGGATAGCATTTTATGACTTTATTCTGATTATTAGTAAAGGATAGCATTTTATGATTTTACTTATTTTCAGTGAGAAGATTGTCACTCCTGCTGGAGAGAGCATCTTCACTGGGCATTGAGCACTGTACGACATGTATAGGGACAGAGGGAAAAGTCCCCTCCTTTGTCTGAGGTTTCACTGGAATAAACTGTCTAAAATAAAATAGGAGAAAAGATACGGGCTGCTGAATGTGCTCCTGGGGAAGTCACAGGGATGCACTTACCCACTGCTCAAGATTATTCAGACACCACTCTTGTTTCTATGGAGGAGACAGAGAAGGGAAGGGCAGACTATTTAAGGGCTTGTGAATGGTTATTAGCATGGACGGCTCTGTAACCACTAAATTAGCTCACTAAACAATTCTCTGTAGAGTCTGCAGAAGCCCAAGTGACAGACAGTACCCTGTAAGGAGGTCCCTACAGTTGTGGGCCCAGCACTCCATCCTCCCTCTGGGAGTGACAGAGACACAGTGTTGCCTTGGCTGCATCTTCTCAGGGCAGACCAGGGGCTGGCACAAGTAGCCTCTGTCTGGGCTGGTGGGAGGGTGGACGAGCGCAGAGGGCCTGCTTGTGAGTCTGGCTCTGGGCCACCTCCTCAGACCTGTAATTCCCTTGAAGTCCAGTGGCTCAGTGTGCCAAAGGGACACAGTTGGATGGGTCTGTGATTCTTTTCTCCTTGGCCACTCTGGATAGAGTCACTGCTAACCAAATGTCTGTCCTTGTTTTCCTGTTGACTGTGATGCTTGAGCAGCACCATACCTGTATGTTCTGTGCCTGACCTGGAGCTTGCTTTGCAGGGCTGGTCAGGGAAAGCGTCTCCTGACACCTGAAAACCAGAGAATAAATGGCCGTCTGCACACCCCAGAATACTAGCAAAGGACTGAAAAGCTGAGCAGCAGGGGAAATTCTGTACATCATGTTATCTGTATTCTGTACATCTGCATATTATCTGAAAAATAGCCTTTGGAATCAGGTTAAATCATGATTTTCATCCAGATACACAAAATGAGCATGTGTTTAAAAATGTGTGTGTACGATAGGAGGCACCAGGCATATGCTAGACTTAGTTCAAAGGAAAAGTGAAAATAACATGCATGTGGGTGGGGGAAGGAATTTAAAATGAATTAGAAATGCAGGCAAGGCTGAGTTTTCCTCAGGGGAAGGAAGGCGGTAAATCTCTGTTGGTCAGGACCAGGTAGGCATCTGCCAAGTGCCTGCAGTACAATTATGTCCTAACTCAGTAGGAAGCCATCTTTAACCTCCTTTAGCTAACAATACCCCTATAGGTTGATGGTTGTCTACATTCTTAAAACTCAAAAGATTTTCAGCCCTTGGAAACGACTAAAAATCAAACACCAAAATCCAAACAAACAACTTCTTCCAATCTCAACTTTTCCTGGAGATGACAACTCTCAGAGTAACACACCTATCACTGATTATGAAACTGTTAAAAAAAAAAAAAAAAGAGATGAAAAAGGACAGTCACCCTGGTGAGTGTGGTCCCTCTGAATCTCTATAGTCTCCATGCAATGCAGCGATTAAATCTTGGGCCACCAACCCAGCAGCTTCTCTGTGCCATAATTGGTCCAGAGACCTCCAGCTCCCATCTCTATACCTGTTTCCTGAGGCTAGACAGACCTGGGAAACCACCCAGATTCTGTGATCTTTTTCTTCTTTGAAACCGACAGAGTCTAACTCCTTATCATTTGCATGCCCCATTTCCAGAGGAGGTCACTCCTGGAGTCCTTTGCTTCAGCTTGGAAAGAGAGAAGTGACCAAAATTGTGTACATTGAACCCTTCCCCAAGAGGAGGGAGGACTGGAGTAGAATGACCCCAAAGCCTGATCAGAGAGGACAACAGCACTGACAACTCCTGGACTGTAGCAGATTCAGAATCAGCCACTATTTGACCTGTGCTTTCAGTAATGAGCTCCTTCAGCATCTGAGCCTAAATTCCCTTGCTGTGAAACAGCGAGAAGGATAGTCTGTGCAGATCACAGAAATGGTGGCTGAAGTAGTACCTGTCACAAAATGACTCAACACCTGAAAGCAATGAAACCTTGGGGCTAAGGTTCCTGTGCTGTCCTCACCTGAGGAGTCCAAACTGGTACAGACAACCAGGATCTCTCCACTGTGTGACCTGAGGTTGCAAGTGGCATCAGGGGAGAGTTGGCTCCAGGGAGAGCAGGGCTGTGGGGCAGCACTGGCTGTCATGAGTCCTTGCTCCCTACCACACAAGGCTAGCTTCCCTCTCAAGCCCATTGTCCCATTCCCTGCCCAGTAGAACCTCTAAGCTGAAGCAGCAGAAGAGCAGAGGACAGGTGCACAGGGTCAACGGACTTGCATCGGGGCACCCAGGACCAATAGCGGCAGGTGAGTTGGACTGGCACGTTCCTTGACTCCTGCCTTTTCCCTTCTTTCCTCTGGTGATCCTGAGGCCAAAGCCGCAAGGCATGGCAGAACAGGAAGAGAAGAGCAGCCAAGGTACTTGGGGATACATGGGACACTGGGGAGGCAGTGTGCACGCACACACACACACACACACACACACACACACACCTTCATGTTGTAGGTGAGAAGCCCTGTGCTTTGAGAGCAATCCTGGGTAGACCAGATAGCTAAGGATGTTCCTGGGAGACCCACACTCCACACTGCGTGGGGACCATTGAGAGCTGATGGCCATCAACACAGGTGCACTCAGGAAGGCTCCCTGTCCCCCTCCATCCCACTGAGCAGTCAGTGTGAACTCCCCATGAGGGAGTCATCTCAGCCTTGCTCTCTGAGCCAAGAAGGGATGGCAGCTTCATGCTGGGGGTGCTATGGCACCACAGCAGTACAGAGCCTACAAGGCCAGACCTTATCAGTTGCCCTAATTTACTTACCTGGGTTTATCTTTTTGAAGAAATGCAACTCGGACTGTGCCTGTAGGTCAGGACACTCAACACAGAGCTGGGAGACCACAATCAGATGTCAGACACAGTCACAGCTGCCTCCCATCTCGGCGCAGGTTGACCTTAGGACTGGGTGAAACTGGTTTCCTAAGACATTGCTACCTTCTGCACAAACACTGATACCTTCCCAGCCACCCAGAGACCAAGACTATACCAGACCCCTCACTTAACAGAGGCTCAACTTTTAACCTCCACCAGCACAGGAACAGTGATGCCTGTCCAACAAGTGTTACTGTACCCTCCCTTATGACACACAGCTATTCACACAGCAGGCACATGGGGAAATCTCGGAGCACATTCAGAGGATGGTTTGAACCTGCTTCAGCTGATTGCAATCCTAATTAACCCCAAGTAGATGTGATTTTCTTTGTTCTCAATGGGGCTGGTTTTGTTCCACAGTGACATCTGCTCAGTGACTGTTTCAGAGATTCAAAGTCCTTTGTGCTGTCACTGCCAGGAATTTATTGCTCTTTGTTAAGCTGTGTTGGCTAAGACCAACCCCCTTCTGTGCCTCCCACTGCTCTCTCCCCTGGGTGTGCTCAGTGGTCCTCTCTCCTTCACCTGTGCTTATGTCATCTGTTTTGTAGAGTCACTGCAGAGAAGGCAGGGAAGGGACAGAGGCTTATTGTCCCTCAATCCATAAGGGGAAGCAAGTCTCTTCTTTGGGGTCCAAGGGCAGGTCATAAGGTGTGGGTGAGCAGAGAAGGGGGGCTTGTAGAGAGAGACAGGTCTTGGTTTCTACCTGAGGGTGGTCCGAGTCACCAACAGAGAAGTGCTTCACAAGGAAAGGGTCCCCAGTCAAGTCACAGCTTCTGCAGAACCTCTATGAAAGAACTTGTCTTTTCATCTGGAGCAGGAAGTGATAAACATTGAGGTCACTGAGTTGAACTTTTGAAAATCCAAACAAAACAAGGCAAGATGGCACACATCTACAATCTAGCATTCTGGGAAGCTGAGGCAGAAGGATTATAAGTATAAGCCCAATCTGAGCAGTTTAAGCATTTAGCAAGACCTTATCTCAAAATTTTTTAAAAATGTGAGGAGATAGCTCAGTGAGATGACTGTAAAATCAATCACCAGTAATGGGGAAAAGAATCCAAGCAAGCAAGTATACACAGGAAAAGAATTATAGTTTTCCCAAGGTTACACTATCACTGACTCTAACCTCTTTCCAGGGCACTGTATTCTGGAGAATAAAGGACCTGTCACAAAACCTGAGCATTTGCCTCATGAAGAATCACTGGAAAGAGACTATTTCCTCAGCATTTTGCTCCCCCCAAAACGCATCTCAGTGTGGATCCCGCCTTGCCCCCAACAGCCGTTACGTTTTGCACATGAGCCTCCCTCGTGCTGCCGCTAAGCGCTTGGGTGCTCTTCTCATGCTGGCTTGTGGCTGGTGGACCTGCCATTGGCCTGGGCAGGCCCAGAGCTGCTGCCTTCTGAGCTGGGGCAGGCCTCGCCCATCAGCACTGTCCCTGTCATGAAGCTGCAGAATGAAAACTCCAACTTATCAATTTAAATAAATAGTAATGTCCTCAACATTAAAACATTCTCATTTTTACTCATTTTCCTTCATCCACTATTCATGCTCTTACCTAATTTGAATTCAACATTCCCTTGGAAACAAAGTTTGCAAAAAGAATAAGAATGCTGTCTTTCCCTGGACTTTTCACTATAGATGTCCTCAGATGTGTGGTTCTGGGTACTTGGGTGTCAGGCCCAAGGCCCTTAGGGAGAACTCCCTAAAAGGCACAGCCGAAGTACTCTCCAGTGGCTCCTGAGCTATATGGTGCATACTGAGAACACACAGCAATAATGTCCCAGGGGGATCTGAAAGCAGTTGGCCCTGGATCCCAAAGGTGAATCCCTGCCCCGGTGCTGCCTACTCCACCTTCTGCTCTCTCCTGCCAAGAGAGTGAGCTGTGACCCTTGTTCATTGAGACTTTCAGCCTGGGTGAGCCCTGGACTCAGCACTGTCATTTGGGAATTTTCAACAGTCTGCACACCTGTGTCCCCCAAATTCATGCTAAAATACTAATCTGAGGTGACAATCTCCAGTGTTGAGACCCTGAGAGTTGACTAGGTTCATGAGTGTGGCACCCTTAGTGGTGGCATTAGAGCCCTTATGTAAGGTACTTAGAAAAGTCTCTCACTGCCACATGAAATCGCAGTAGGAAACAGTCAGCAAACCCTCATAGAATCCTCTCAAGAGCCAGCTCCAAGCTATCCCTGAGCTTGGACTTTTGTCCCCAAAACTAAGCCACGAAGGCCTGTTGTTTCTAAGTATGCAGGCCTCCTTCTAGTTCCAGCTGAGCAGACAGAGGTCCTTAAACAAACTGGCCAGCTGCTCTCAAGGTTTCTTCAGGGATAGGAGGTTTTCAGCAGCACAGAGAAAAGCCCTACTGAGCGAGAGTCTTGCAAAAGTTTCTTCCTGCAACCAACCATATTCTCTCCTTCCAACCTGAGTATGCCTGGAGTCTACACTTCTTCCCCTTTACCCAAAAGCCAGAGAACTGAGCTCAACCCCAAGCCTAAAGGAAGACCCATTATCTGGATGAGGAAAACGGCACAAGGGGACAGAAGAGAATCATACCATCCGTGTCAGAGTTGACTGTGAACCCAAGCTGAGGAACCGAGCTAGTGAGGACCAGCACAGCGTGTTGTCTTGGCCCCAGGGAAGAAGCAGCTCCTAGCTCTCAGGAACGGGACAGAGGCTAGTACAGATGGTGGAGCCCAGTTGTTCGTATGGCTGGCAAGCACAAGCACCTCCTGCAGAGCTGGGCTCTGCCTTGTGGCTGTGATGTGCTGGCGTAAACACTCTGTCACATTTGTATGGACACTTCAGCAGGTAACCTCTCTGGTTGGTGAACAGTGGCCAAGAAAGCCAAGTTATACAGCTTCTTAGTGCAACAAACACTGCTGATGGCCCCAGGCAGGTGAGTTGTGTACAGGATTCCCAGAAAGCTTCTCAGCAGGTAAGGAAGAGGTGGTAGTGACAGGCTCAACCAGCCCAACAGGAATCCTGACACTGGGAATTTCAGTGCCTCCTCCACAAAAATGTGATGGGGTGGTCAAGAGAGAAAAGAGATACCAGATTTCATGTCTCCTCTGTGCCCCTGGGCAAGAGCCCAGGCTGCCTGCTCAGATACCCAGCTTTCCTGTGGCCCCTGTGGGTGGAGCCTGCCCCCACTCAGCACCTTGTCCTCAGAGGCAATGGCTATGTAAAGTCTGAGTGAAGAAATGGCTTTCTCTCTGTGTGGGAGATGCCCGCTTCTCTGGAGTAGAATGAATGCTTTGGTCAGGACGGCTGACAGGAACAGTCTCGGGGATGGTCTGAGCCCAGCTGGAGCACAGTTCATGGACAGCAGTGGCTGGCTTTCTGCTTCCTGCCCTACCAGCCTTTGTATGAAGCGCAGCAGCGCTGTGGGGGAGTTGTGCTACCGCAGTGACTGTGGCTGCTGTTTCAAAGGAAAAGGAGACAAAGCTCAGCACGGCCACAAAGAGTCCCGGGTCACACAGTTGGCCCATGGCAGGGACTGGGTTTGAACCTTTCTCTAGTTGGCTACAGGTCAGCCAACAATGTGACTGAAGCTGGTCAAAATGGCAGATGCCCTCCCCTCTGCAGCTCATTCCGAGGCTTTTTTGTTCTAGCATCCATCTCCACGGGGCCACTGAAGCCATCACTTCCCTTGCCTGCCCACAGCTGGTGAGTTCTGCTTCACGCTGTGAGCCTGCTCTCCTCTCCCTTGGCTTCTGATGGGCACTTCACTATCATTAACCCCACATGGCTTTCTTTCCTGTTGTGTAATGCACTGAGTCCTTAGCTGGGTTTTCAGGCTTCTGCGTTTTCCTCCAGCTCAGCTGCTCTCAGCTCTACCCACTGTGTCCAGCCCCAGCTTGCAGCCCAGTTGCCTGAAGAACTTGTCCAGCCACACAGCTACTGCGGTCCCTGGGGCTTCCAGTCCAGCAGCTGCAGGTTAGTGGCTGCCAGGTGTCATGATACCTTCCCTTGCCCTTGGCATTTGGAGATTGTCTTTGGCCACCTTCGGCTTGTAGGATTTCAGCCCAGCCTCTGTCTTTTTCATCTCATTGCCACCTAGCTGGAAGTCTCCTCATCTTATACGGTTATCAGTCATATAGGATTGAAGGCTCCCCCTACTACAAGTAAGTATGATCTCATCATGACTTGATCGTGCCTGTAAATAAAAACATCCTCAAGTACTGAGTCAGGGTCTGAGCTTATCTTCTGGGAGGCAGCACAATGCAGCCCACACCTCCTGCCATTCATGAAGTCTTCCTTCTCTCTCCTTTCTTCCTGTGCATGGTTCTTGGTGCAAACAATGAGGCCAAGGAGGGAACAATGTGAGTCAGGCAAGCCTAGGTCAGGTCTTAGTGGTCTGTGTTCCCATCTGTGATTCTGGAAAACTCTGCCCAGTAAGGTCTTTCAAGGCCTCATCTCCTAGCCACAGATGGCCACACATCTCTCTTTTCCTTCCCTTGTAGCCAGCTTGGCTGGAGCCTGGCTCATTAGACCCAAATAGACAGGTTAATGAGATAGACAAAAGCAGATTTATCACCAGATGTGCTTCTCACAGCCAGGGAGACTCGGCACTGAGGATGGCCAGGATGGTCAGAGCTTGGGTTCCTACCAACTCATCACAAAGCACCTGGGAAGTAGCAGGACCAAGGGGGCACTGAGAACTCCAGGGTGGGAGCTTGTGGGAAGGCACCTGTGGGAACACTTCTGGATGGATAAGCCTGGCTATAGGGACCCCCCCCCCGGTGCTGTCAGCCTAGAGAGGGTCCAAGGTGGCCTCAGGTGAGTGGCTTCCATCCTTCCAGCTAGAAAGGAGGGCATCTTTACTAATAAATGTCCTACAAAGGGTAGTAGAGCTTTCCTCCCAAATGCCACATCTTGCTGGCCTTACCTGGCAATCCTCCTCACATAACTTGGACCCAGGGGACAAAGCTGGCCACCCTCCTCTCATCCTGGACCCCCTTCATGGGCTTGCCAGAATATGTGCTCACAGCCATCTCTGTGGCCCCTGGGATGGGGTAGCAGGAGCTGTAGCGGCCATGCGTGGAGGAAGGGCTGGCACCTACCCCCTCTGTCTGCCCCAAGGGTATGCCACCATCCCCCCTGACTTCATTTACAGTACATTTGTCAAAGATGAAGTGAAGCTGGGTATAGAAATACATGCTAATAGTGCCAGAATTCTCGGGGCAGAGGCAGGAGGATTGCAAGTTCTAGCACAACCTGGGCGAATTAGTGACTTGGTGAGACTCTATCTCAAAATTAAAAAGGAAAAAGTCTGGGAATGTAGCTCAGTACAAAGATCCTAATTTCAGTTCCTAGTACTGACCCTAAAAAGGTGAAATGAATAGGAACTTAAAGGTAGCTGTGGAGTATTAAGGCACATGAGGAACCTTTCCATCAGGGCGAAAGTTACCCAATGGATCCTGTGATGTTGATGTGTTCCACTGCCCCCAGCCTGGGCACAACTGTCAGCCACCGCTGTCCTGTCTACAAGGAAGCTAGTCCCTTAGGGCGTGGATCTGAGGCCTACATACCTAAGTACGAGGCCTGGATGTTACTCTGAACAGGTCTATCCTCCCACATCAGCCCTGCCCCCGCCATCCATCTTGTTCCACTCCTCCTGCCTCTATGGGGCTCACTTCTTTCTGGGCTTTTCCAGGCTGCTTCCCCCTCAGCTTCTTAATCAACTGCTTGTGCCTGCTCCCCCCCCCCCCACCGAGTCAGAGTCTTGCTATTTCTTTAGCTGTTCTTGAACTCCTATTCTCTCAATGCTCCTGTCGGGCAGCTGGGACTATAGGTGTGCCACTCTGCCTAGTCTGTGCTCCTAGTACAGGACACACTGGGGACCCTGAGCTGGCCTCCAAATCAGCCACCAAGGATGCATGTTGTGTTGGCAAACATCCAGTTGATTAAAATCCACACTTACATCACATGAGGAATGGTTGAAAAAGATGTGGTATTTCTATATAATGGAGTATTACTCAGCTATTAAAAATGATAAGTTTGAAGCATTTATACTGAAGTGGATGCCACTTGAACATATACTCATAAGTGAAATAAACCAGACACACATGTGTAAATATCGTATAGTCTCCCTAGTATAACAAGCGAAAAGCAGAAATACAAAAGGAAATGTACAATAAGTAAAATCAATTGAGTCAGATAAGGCAAAGTGAATGGCATATGCTGTAGGATACTAATCAGCTTTTCTTCTCGATGGTTAACAACCTAAGATCACAAGTCAGAGTTGGAGAAATAGAAGAGCCACAAGGCCAACCAACATTTTGGACCTAGCCTTTCAAGGTCAACGAAGACTCAGGTCATAGGAGAACCTGTACTACAATATCATGAGACTCAGGTGAGCTCCAAATTTTCTGAGCAAGGAGATTGTGGAGCCACAGAGGAAAGTGATTGAAGTTCTATAGTGTGCCTGAGGAGAGTCACATGAAGAGAAAACTTTCTCTCAGGCTCTCACAGAGAGCAATCTGGTCAAGCATTGGCCGTGACTCATCCACATGGATGACACAGACAAAGGAACTACAGAATAGTGTACAGGACTACAAGATAAACCCTGAGAAGACTTCAATGACCACATAGGAAATATAAAGTTCATGTATTGGTATATAAGTTTTGATCTACCTAGGTCTTAACCATCCAGCAGAAAAGTATAAAAGTATAAAAATGAAGTATACATCGTGAGCCCATAATATTAAGCTGAGCTGTAAATGGATATGGTCGACAATTTCT